>JAQJVL010000383.1:0-286206 GCA_035578905.1 Stictocephala bisonia | reverse complement strand
AATGGACTGAAGATGACTTCTTTTAACAATAGATACTTATTAAATACATTTTAATGTGAATTGTACTGACTTGCCTATGTATTTGCTTGAAATATTTTGAGGCCAATAAACTATTCTATTCTATTCTATTTCAACGTAATGTGAAACTACTAACCGGTGAGATATAGGTAAATGTATGTCATAAAATTACTACTTTGGTAATTGTTATAAAGTATGATTTAAGAGGTTTACAATAACCAAGTATATATTTGCTTTTAAGATTCAGCAGAAATAGCAACATCAGAACACGTAGTACGATTGTTGTCTTATCAAGATGGAACTTTGATGAAAGATATACCATGGTCTTTTGATCTGCATTACAAAGTAGGGAAGTATGCAGCAAGATTAAACCTAATACTACAGGTAAGTCTAATTATTACTGTCTTTATACAATATTAATTCAGCAATTACGTATTTAATGTGAATGAACAGCATAATCCTACATTCTTAAATAATGTAGTTTTTACAAAAAAGCTAACAAAACAAGGTAGACATGTTTAAGATGTCTGAAGATGATTGAAACATGGGAATAAAAGTATAATAACCTTTAATTTTCAACTTAAATTAAAACTATCTTTTTACTCACAATCATCAAAGAGGGGGGAGGTAGCCGTAGCCTTGGAGTCAGAGTGGTGGCTTGCCACGCAGCAGGCACAGGTTTGATTCCCAGTGTGAACATAAAGTATTTACCCCTGTGCCGTTAATTCATGGTACAACTGTTTATAAAGTTTTAAGTAAAGGTAAGATAATGAATGATTTGAACCCTCATCACTAAGTCAATGTAAAAAAAAAAAAAAAAAAAAAAAAAAAACCAACTGATACAGGGCCTGAGATATATCATTCTTGTGGTACTCTTAAAAAAACCAATGGCAAAAACTTTGAATATCCAAAAAGAGACCATCTTGTGGTACAAGGATAGTTGTTGTTAATATTCGTTAGCAAGCACATTTGATCAATATCAAATGTGAAAATCAGGCAGTATAAAATTATAATAAATTAAAAATTAAAAAAAACCATAAAATTTGATTGTTTATAAACATAATGATCTTGAAATTCAGCAAGTTACTGTTGAGATTGTTAAATATTAGCATGTTTAATTTGATTTGTTACTTTTAAGTTTGTTAAGAATGATTTTAAAAAAAATTTACTCCAGTCATGTATGATTCTAAGACAAAATTACAATCTCTGCAAATGTAAAAAGTACGATAGCGATTGTTTACGAATTGGCAAATAATCTAGAATGACAATTGCAAATAAAACAAAAGTTTGAATATTTGTTTGCATGTCAAAATACAGTCACATTTAATATCAAAACTAGTTATGTGAAGGTCTGCTTTTTTATCAACATCTATCATTTATGTAGTGTGTGTGTACAGAAATCAACTTGTTTGGTTTCAGAATTTTTCACACTCCGCCTACAAAGAGTATTCATCATTGTGGATGGTTAAAAATGTACCCATTTTAAAAAACTACCTTTATGTAGTTAAAGACAAGCAAGATGCATCTTTAGTAGAAGAAGTGATCAAGAGTTTTGAAGAAAATGTACTATCAAATTTCAATGCACTTAAGCTAGGTATGATTTAAAAACTATGTTTAACTATTTGAATGTAGAAATGTTGATTTTTGAATTATATTTTGTTTTGTGTACATATAGTTTAATGACTAGTTCATTAGTTATAACATTCTTTGATTGAGTATGTAACTTGCAGACTTGTGACTTTATCAATGCTTGTTTCAGGTGATTCCGTGTTACTAGCGCACATCTTAGAAGCGCACAAAGGTCAAAGCGTGTTAGGAGCGCACAAACCTTCTACCTGGAGCCCGGAGGGTCCAATCTGACCTGCTGGCGGTCCGGTATAATCCCCTGGCCATAAATGGATTAAACAAGGTTGAGTGCACATCCTAGTTCAAATTTAAATATTTGTGGATTGAAAATTTCTTGAAAAATAAACACAATGGATGTAAAAGTAACATTATTTAATTAATTTCAGTTTTTGTCCAAGTTCAAGACAACAATTTTGAGTGTTTTAAGCTCAATTTAAGGAGTACATGCTTAGTAACATTTAATTACAGGTATTGAGTGTAACTATCAGTAACAAATAATAATATACTTACTTTATTATTTATACTAATATTGCCCGTATGGTCGTAGGCCATTTTCCCTATATTATAATATGAATAGGACATGGATACAGGTGTTTCCCCTTATCACAAGTGTAAGGTTGCTATAACTTAAATTGGTATTATTATATAATTTTAATTTTAAATACTAATATATTTTTCATTTTACTTATTTTAAAAAAAATATTCTTACTTGAATCTATTATTTTCGTTATTGTTATTAAAAGACTATAATAAAAAATGCAATGTGATGTTTTTAAATTTATTATTAAAAAAGTTTGTACAGAATAATAATATTTAGAAAATATTGTTGACTATTTAATTTGTTTTAAAAATTACCATCTCTTGTGTCAGCCGCTTGAGTATTACTGGAATTAGTTATAATAATATACAAATCAGATCCATTACTATCTACCTCAAATTTACAGATACTTTGACATCCTTTGATATATCATGCCTTTTGACCTGTTCTCGCCAATTTTTTTATATTTTACAGCATGCGATATTTTGGGTGAAATTTTTGGAGCGTAGTTAGAAGATTGTTTTTAATTAAATTATTGTCAAAATTGTATTGCCTAAATACAGTATCCGACGTGTTTGTTTGTAATAACTACTTATTTTAGTCATTTACATTATCGATATTTAGAAGGTGTGATTTAATAATCTAGTTTTGCTTGACTCTAAACACAATCAGTTGACTACTTACATAAATGTATACTAAAACTATGGTTCTTCTATTGCCGTATGGTCGTAGGTCATTTTCCCTATATTATAATATGAATAGGGCATGTGTACAGGTGTTTCCCAATATCACTTAGGCACATATTTGTCACATTTATCTATTGGAATTTTCCTAAGGAAGTTCGATAATTAAAAGTACTGGGGACACCAAAGGGGTCATCATCCTTCAGACCTACCTGACAACTACCTGGTAAGAGCATTCCTGTAAGTATGAACAATGTACTAGTATAGGGTGAGAATATAGCAGCATTGACTTCAGTCATTCATTGAACGTTACTTCCAAGTCTAGATAAGTATAATAAAATATTCTAACATAATTCATTGTTGGTATAGCTGTCAAAATGTCAAATAAGTTTTATTATAATTTTATTTGAGAATAACAAATACTGCTATACAAGAAAATGTAGCAATGTTAATGCATTTTATGTATGCTATATTTAATAAATACTGTGTTACAAGACGTTTTCTGTACTTTTCTGTAGTATAAACTGTAGTACCTAACTATTCAGAGAATTGTTCAGATTTGAGAAGCCAACACAGCTTGTGTGTATTTTAGGGACAACGTGAAGCCTTCCATGAGTGTAGAATGAATGTGAGTGACATGCAGTCTGGTTAAAACTGAAATTAACTTATGCTCAGAAGGTCATTTATTAACTGCCCAATAGCCAAGAAACTAAGTTGCTGGTTAACGTGAATTCTGAACCACGTAGTGTTGATTTTGCTTTCAACTATGCCTAGTACTTGGTTTGTTGTAGTCTCTTCCCTGTACCACTTCTGAACCCTTGCCACCATCAACAAAGACACCCCAGGTTTCACTAGTTATCCCCACACTGATGGGAAGCATTGAGTGGACGCAATATCGGTATAAGAGGACTAAGAACATAACCTATTGCCCATGATATCTGCGCCACGTGTGGAAACAATATTATTAATGCATGCATCTGTATACATTTTATTTACATCAAGATACTATTTTCAAGTAAGTATATAACAATTAAAACTATATCCAAATTGTATCTTACAAAATCACTTTTTTAATCTAGCAAATTAGTTTTTTAATATATGTTCTAACAGTAACAAATCAAATTATCATTCAAATCAAATCAAATCAAATTCTCTTTATTTCACAAACATTAAGAATGGAAATGGCGTCATAGTAAATAAACATAAAAAGTTACAGTATAGAAGTACAATAGTCATAAAATTCTTCTAGGGTGTAGATTGGCCTTTTCTGCAGCCATATATGTAGCTCTTTCTTCATTTTGCTCCCCTTTAGCGTCCTTAGAGACTGTGGCAGGTGGTTGTACAGCTTTTGTCCAATGTAAGATGTCTTCTTCTCAAAAAGTGCTGTTCTGTGGCACGGAAGGGTATAGTTAGATGCATGACGAGTGTTGTATGAGTGAAAATCCTGTCCTGTTTGCAACTTCAGGGTGAGTGTATGTAGTATCACAGATTCAATATACAGTCCTACAACAGTCTTTGGATCCTACATTAAAATTTGGATTGCATTAATATAAACTAAATTAATATTTGTTGTGCCTTACACTTGCTATGTTATGTATAAACTATGTTATTATTTGTTGCAGATAATTACACTCAATGCCTGGAATTAAATGTTACTAAACATGTGCTCCTTCACTTGAGCTTAAAACACTCAAAATTGTCATATTGAACTCGACAAAAACTAAAATATAAATGAATAATGTTACTTTTACATCCGTCATGTTTATTTTTACAGAAATTTTCAATCCACAAATATTTCAATTTGAACTAGGATGTGCACTCAACCTTGTTTAATCCATTTATGGCCGGGGCTTTATACCGGACCGCCAGCAGGTTAGATTGGACCCTCCGAGCCCCAGGTAGAAGGTTTCTGCGCTCCTAACACACTTTGGCCCTTGTGCGTTTCAGTAACACGACACGGTTTCAGGTTACTATTGTCTAATGACAATAAACAAATTTTGATTTGATTTGATTAAGATTGAAACATGCATAAAAATGTTTGGTTTATAACAGTAAAATTAAGTTTCAAACAAATAATTCACCATAGGATTGGCGTGACTCAGGTTTTAGATGTTCTACAAACATTTAAATTTCAAAAGAATTCCCTCTGGGGTCAATTCTTGGTCTCTTTATGTTTTATCTAAAGCAACAGATGAAGAAAAAGCTGATCCATAATAACACAAAATTATAGAGCTACATCATCTTAAGAACTTGATATCAAATCATATTCTTAATTAAATAACTGACAATGCAGGTGACAATCTACCGGACCCTGGAGCTGAGAATCTGTAACGCCCTGTACCAAAAATTAGTCCAAACATTGCAATGAGTACCTAGTAACAATAGATGTATGTGTCTTTTGGGTGCTGATTGGGCTAAAGACATTCAGTCGTATGTGTTATTTGGGAGAGTGGATAGGCTAATGATAGACGTGAGCAAAAAATCAAAAGATTGTACTGTTATTGCTTTTGTAAAAATATTACTAAACACATTTGGCAGTAATTGTAGGAGTATAAACATACAGATGACATTTGAAAGGGAGGAGTTAAAACAGGAATCTTGCTTTGATACCAGTACAATATGACTTTTGTAACTTCAGCATACACTAGCCTGAACTAACTACCGTGAATGAATTGGCTACCTTACCATTAGACGAGTTAACCTCCAAAAAATATCTTCAGTAAATTAAATTGTGCCTGGGACGCTACCATGTTTACAAGACAGCAATAAAATTGACCTCAATCCCCCCCTCTGCTACCCACTTACCGATAGTTCAACCACCACTTCCACGCTAAAGTTTGCATATTTTGATTATATTAAAAAAATCTCATTTAAAAATAAAGTTTTTCAGGTCTTGAGTACCATAATTATCTTAAAGTACATAATTATCTGAAAGCATGTAAGGTATATGGGTGGGTCAATAACATTATGTATAGGTGGTTGGGTGAGTCAATATCACCGTATATTTATGGGTGAGTGGGTAGGTCAATACCACTTAACCAGTTCTAGGTGGGAATGTGGAGCATCACCACTGTACTACACGGGTGGGTGAGTCAATACCAATATACGTGTAAAGGAGGGAAGGTGGTTTATCACTAATGTATGGGATAAGCCAAGGAGGGGGCAGGTTGGCTCATCACCACTGTATATGTATGGGCAGATGGGTGGCCCACATACAGTACAGTAGAGCAAGCACTTTTAATATTAATGCCAGCTAACGGTGTCACTAATTTAACCAAGATGTGTCACAAAGTTAAAACGAAGAGTCAGAATGAGATGTATTATACTTTGTTTGTTATCAGGTGTAATCCATGGTGATATTCATGACCAAAACTTGCTGTGCCAGCAGGACACTGAGGGAGAGTGGCAGCTAAGTACAGTGCTAGATCTAGGCGACTCCCATCACTCAGCGCATGTGATTGAGCTAGCTCAGACCATGACCTATATGATGCTGCAAAGTGAATGTCTAGAGTCTGGTCGGCATGTCGTAGCAGGATACTGCTCCCTCAATCCTCTGCCTCCTCATGAACTTAAACTGCTCAAGGTATGGAATAACATAAGAATCTATTCCTAGATCATCGACAACGTCATAGATTACTACTAAAATAATGTAAACCATGCATCTATAAAACAGAAATTCCTGGCAACTTTATACACAATTATATATTTCAAGTTGTATGTTCTTAGCATGTCAAAATGCAGGTAGTTTTAATTAGATAAAATTAGTATAACACAGAATTACGTCTAAAATCAATATCTATCAACTAACTAAATTATTTATATTGTAAAATTGACAGTCTGATTGTTATAGATAACATTTATTGTAAATTGTTTTGAACACATATAAATAGATTATTTTTGTTTAGAAAGTTATACAGAACTAAATTACAAAGTTGAATAGTTAATTATTTTTATAGGTTAAAGGTTCTATTGTAAATAGATTAGCTAATATTTAATTCTTAGAACATTAAAATATCAGTACTAAAAAAATTATTATATATTTACTGTGTTCTTTTATCATTAATAAGTTATTATTGGTTTCTTACAATGGCGTATACAAATAATTGTCACAATAACTTTCTTATTAGTTTCCTTCATTCTGTTCTCTTTCAAAAACTATTTTGCCCCCAAACTCTTCATTTTTATTTTAAAGTTACATAATTAATTCCCATCCTTTTCACATACAATTTGCTAGTTGCTAATTATTAATAAACAATCAATGACATTTTTAACAGGTCTGTGTATGTGCCCGACTGTGTCAGAGTTTGGTGCTTGGACTGTACAGGTACTCCCAGTGCCCAGATAACATGTACGTGTTAACTACACAGCGTCCTGGCTGGAAACTGCTCCACTTGCTGTGGGTTAAGGACTCCTCACAGTTAGAGGAATTGTGGTTTTCTCAACTAGAAATTAATACAAATTATTAACATTTGAGGATGTAGATACCCTGCAACCTATATCAGTGTAACATCATTAATATAAAGAAGTAAAATCTTTGTTCTTAAAAATAAATTGATAGATATAATTTTAACTTTCAAACATAACATATCCATTTCCAATAACAAAAGCAAGCAGAATCATTCTCAGAGTGTCAGTATCATTCTTCATTTGTGATTCTTACTATGTTAAGTTGGAGAAATGATCCAAAAATGTAATTTTACATAATTAAGTTAATGTCTTTATTAGTATATGATCTTAGTATATGAACTTAAGTATATGATCAACAGAAAACCTGAACAGATAATATAGTGTAGCGAGAACTGTAATTCACTGGTTACTTTGGTTTGATGCCTCTTGTCACCCTTGTAAGGTAGTTTAAAATAAATATCATGTATCAACAGGATGAAATTAAATATATCTCCTTCCCCTTTGATTACCAGCAAAAAAATACCTTGAAATATTTAGTAGCATTCCAAATATATGTTTTTAATTTGAGTGGACTTAAGCTTGCCATAATATATTATACCTTTATAATTTTATTCTTTGCCTAATTATCTAAGTACTTTGTACTTAAGCCTTTATTTATTGGCGTAAACATTAATATTTTTATTCCTCGTTAGTTTGATTACTGGCTTTGAAAGCCATTATATATACAATTGTGACCCAAAAGTCCCACCCACCCTGTAAATTTTTGTAGCATTGTTCTTCTTTTATGATGAACTTTATAAAGACCTTTAAAATGAGGTGTCACTTGATGGGGGTTTGAATTTAAAATTTTGGATTTGCCCCCAATCCCCCATATTGGGTTGAGGAGTTACGTTCTCATATAGCGCAAAAATCATCATTAGTCATTACATAACTATCTCCTAAAGGATATTGGTTTGTCTCATTCCGTTCAAAAGTTACGGGGGGGGGGGGGGTTTGAGACACCTTGTATAGTTTTGACACCTAAACAGAAAGTCAAGGTACCAAATTTTTAATTAACACGTTAAGTGCCAAGGCAGTATCGGAGCAACATACCCTGTAGTGCCAACCTTTATTATTCATCATCATGTATAAATGATTTTTGGTATACACATATAAAATAGATACTAAGTAAACTTAGTATCTATATGACTTAGTAATATTAATGGCAATTACTATAATTAATAAACTCTTGCATTGATTATAAAGTGAACAAACCTAGTGCTTATTTCTATATATTTCATTTACTAATCATCCTAAAGGGAGTATTTTAGGAGTTTAGAGTATTGGTTCAGTAGAAGAAGCAGAGAAAGTAAGCAAGATGAGTGACTTGAACAAATAAATAACGGGCTCCGAGACAGACCAATTGATGCTTCACTGTCAGACAAATTGGATTTCAGCCTTTCACCTAGCTCGGGGCTGATGTGGTATATCCACCTGACCTCGTCCAATACGTAAAAACATTAATTCCTTCATATTTTCATTTTTAAACAATAATTTATTAATTTTACGTCAAGTACAATGTGGGAATACAGACTTATTTTTTATTTAATCAAAATAATACAGACATAATAATAATTGACATGATTTTTTTTATAATATCATTAGGGAAAAGAAAAAGCAAAGGTACTTAACGACTGATAAGATTGTAATTATAATACCTAATTTGTTTAGATTTACTCTTACAGATAGTTTATGGCATTCCTGAAAATTTGGCATTTTAATATTTATGACATTTTAAACAAAACCTCCTTTAGTATTATTTTTATTTACTCTATTTGAATATTTTTAGCTCCTACTGTTAAAAGTTTACCAACTAAGATATAAAACACTAAAAATGTTTACAGTTGTTTACTTTATTTAATTTTTAGTTTAATTTTTGTTCTAATGCACAAATAAGTTATTCAACTAGATCCAGGCTCTGATATCATTTATCGAGAATGGGTTTGAAAAGAGTTTGAAAACATCTTCAGCTTTTATTGATCTTACAGCAGTTTATGACACTGTATGGAGCAAGGTTTGTTGTTAAAGTTCTACAGCCTCCTTCCCTATCCTTTCTATTGCAACTTTTAGAGTCAATGATTAGTGCCAGGCAAAAGTTTCTTTGTGCCAGAGATAAGATGTCTTGAATGCCCCACATCTCTCTATTACACAGGATCTCCCTCGTCAGAACGGTCGCTTAAAATCTTAAAACCCACCTCTACGTACTGCTTTCCAGTTGAGCAGATCAAACTTCTCGCCCAATACCAGCTGGGCCGTAGTGTGGAACAGTTTTGATGGACAAAATAAGTTCTTAATAACGATCTGTCAATACCTGTTGATGGGATGAACCTCGTTTGTAGGGAGTGGACATTGTTGAATTGATTCTGAACTGGCATTGGCAGACCCAATTACTGGAAGTATAAATGAGGATTGACATTAGAGTCATTCAGTCATGTGATTGTGGGGAGTCTATCCAAACAATAGATCAAATACTTACAGAGTGCCCCCTGCGTTCTTTTACTGAGGGATTAGCCAACATAAACAGAATCAGTGAGGCAGGTCTTAAATAGCTTGATGGATTGGACTTAGCTTTATGACAGGAGATCACTTTACATTTTTATTTAATTAATAATATCATGACTTTGGATCATTATCCAAATTATACATAGCATTTTTTTAAAATTAACAAATGGCTGCTGACAACAAACCATACGATATATATATATATATATATATATATATATATATATATATATATATATATATATATATATATAATAAGGTATTGGATGCCAAAACCTTTTTGAGTAATCCAATATGTGTCAGATATACGTGTAGTACTTTTCTCACAAATAGCCACAGATTGATTTGCATTGTAAAATGATTTAATAGCATTATTTAGCATAAAATTCAGAGTTTTATTTTTAAAAAGAGGTCTTTGTCTTTAGATCAGGAGTTATCTCAAAAGATTGGCAAGGAAACAAACAAAACGTTTATTTCAGGGGGAAAACATAAAATTAAACACAGTACACAAAACTTTCAGCTACTGGTACTTCCTAAAAGTTCTGCCTCAAGATTCTTATTAATCTTATTAATAATGAGGATTATGTGTCAATTTGGTCCAACATAGTGGTCTCTTAAATGTTAGAAAAAGTAATATTAACTGTCACACTTAGCATTAATAAATTACCACTAACAAAATTTACCTGAGGTATAATTTAGTATAGTAACAAAATTAACAAATTCAGTCATATTATATGACTTACGTTTAAAAAGGCATTTATTTGTTTGAGGTCAAAAATTAAAGAAGGGGGTGTAGGATTTGTAGGAGACCTTGTATATATTTGGATTTTTCTTGCCAGCAATCAAAAGACAGAGAAATGCATTGGGCAGTTATTAACTTTTTGAGGTTCCACAAACATATGACTGATTGTATGCCATTCCTACTTTTATAGTTGCGTATCTCTTTAACTGTGCGAAAGCCACTACATAGTCTGTTCCTTATGAGGAAGGTTTATTCCACCTATGAAAGCCAAAAGATCTGATAGAAGAAACATATCTAATATTGCAAATATAAAATACTTTAAACATCTCCAAAATTCTCAAATTATTCATGAGACCTATACAAATATATTTAAAAACAGACAGGCTTTCTATAAAGTATTTTATAATATAGGGTACATTTTACCAAATGATACATTTTCTTGTTCTATCTGTGATGTACTGAAAACTCAATAAACTATTGTAATATGGTTTTAAAGGGATTTTTATTTGCAGCCAATGAAGTACACAAACACAATAAGCTTTATAGGAATGTAACATACTAAAACATCTTAGAATACAAGGTAGGTACAGGGATGGATCTTAGAAAACCAAAGCTGACATTTCCTGCTGAGTGAATTGTACAATACAAAAGGAATCTTGTATTCAAAGGAACAGCTGATATTAAGAAACAACATTTCTTTGTTATTCCGAGAGAGATTTTTCTTCATTCTATAGCAATATAGGAGTGTCCAAGTACCTGTGAAATATTGGTATACTGAAATATAAACATATGAGATAGGTGGCTTAAGGATATTTTAATCAAATATAAATTGTACTAAATCAAATCAGTTTATTCCTTTCAAAATAATTACAGTGCACTATACAATCATGTGTAAGGAATTACTCCTCACAGGGACCAGAATGGTCTGTACTTGGATGAGGAGTCCTTATAATATGAAACATTATAATAATATAACATTATTAAATCTATGTTACAAATAATAAAAAGAAAATAATAATGTTAAAAATAAAGTATGTTGCATAGCTACAAGATTATTTGAATGAACCATTATAAATTGTATCTTATGAAATTTCTAAAGTCAAATTAGAAGGAAATATAGATATAAAGTATAATTGTCAATGTGAACTATCCCAGTTTTCCTTAGAAACAAATATTACTTAATATAGAAAAAATAGTTCTAGAATAGTATTAGAAAGCATAAATACAGCCAGTTTTAAAATATTAAAAAGAAAATGCTAATGCTGGAAACGAAATTGATCGTACATTCCCGATATGGCATACCTCATCATCATGCAACATAACGTAATACATTAATGAAAGAGGTCTATAATAATTATAAATAATTAGTTTTCACCCATGCAATACTTAAGTAAAGTAAAATAAAATATGCCTATGGATATTACATCAAAATTAATTATGCATAGAAAATGTTCTATAAGATAACAATTAGAAAAAATATTTACAGTAGGCTGTTTTGTAACTTGGGTGACTTACAAAAATACTAGCAACAAATAACAAGTAACACTTATAAAACTAGCTATGTTATAGTTTAATCTTCTAATTATTTTACTAAACTTCAATTGAAATATTTCAAGTTATAAAATAAGAAGATTATAGTTACTTTATTTATTTACAATAGTCTATATTTATAAAAGAGGATGTTTGTGTATATATATATATATATATATATATATATATATATATATATATATATATATGTGTTTGAAGTTTATGCGCTGCCAAACCATCCAACCGATCGCCATGAAACTTTAGGATTTTGTCCTGTATACTCCCGAGATGGTTTCTGTGAAGTTTGATGCAGATCCGTCTACAGGGTTCTGCCCCACGGGCTCCTAAAGATCCCATTTTATTCAAATGGAGAATCTGAATTGTTTACAAAAAACATATGACTGTGTGGTTTAATGTAGTTTCACATGCCATAAGAAGATTGAAGTTCTCACAACAACAGTACTGTATATGTTTTGATTTATTGTAGTTCTACATTTCACCTTGAGAGTGTAGCACACACTACTTTTACTTGATCAGGTGATCTGTATTTGGTGTTAACCTTTTTTCCTCGGTAATTAAAACATGTGGTGAAACGTGAAAATAAAAAATAAATAATTATTTGTTTTGCAGTTTACTTTTTATGACATGCCCCCTAAAAAATGTAATATTGGTAGAAGAAGCAAAAATGCTCGAATTCTTTTAGCTATTAAGTTCTAAGTCAAACTCAATATTATGACCGGCGAAGCGGGTAGGTACAGCTAGTATATAATATAAATGACAATATATAACTATAATCTGAGTATATACAAATATCTGAGAGCCAATGTAGTTCAATGGTTGCATCTTTGAAGATTTTGTTGTGTATATAAATTCTTTCTTTTTCATACAAGAAATAAAATGTATGTGCTCTATTTAATTTAATTTTCTTCTTTATTGTGTACTATTTTTGATGTTGTAGAATTTTTCGAATGAGTATAGTGCATCATCAGTTAAGTATTTTCTTAGTTTTATTTTGAATTTATTAAAGTTATTCTCTTTCTTTTTAATTTCTGGTAAAAATTCAAAAAAAGTTGGTCCTATCTATGTTGTTTTTTTGTATAAAATTTAGATTATGATGTGTGGGTAAGATATGCATTTTAGTTCTTGTATTATAATTATGTATCTGAAAAGTATTATAAAATTATGTTGGGGTTTTCATTATGAATAAAATAGTGTCATAAATATATTCCATATACTGTGAGAATTTTCATATTTTTGAAAAAAGTTTAGCTGTTTGATCATATTTTAATTTGTTCATGATTCTTATGGCTCTTTTTGTATGTAAGTATGTAATAACGTGGTATGTAGGAAGTGGCCCCAGTTGACAAATGATGTAATAGTAGTTGTTAAGAACATGTTACTGTAATGTGGTATGTAGGAAGTGGCTCCAGTTGACAAATGATGTAATAGTAGTTGTTAAGAACATGTTACTGTAATGTGGTATGTAGGAAGTGGCTCCAGTTGACAAATGATGTAATAGTAGTTGTTAAGAACATATTACTGTAATGTGGTATGTAGGAAGTGGCTCCAGTTGACAAATGATGTAATAGTAGTTGTTAAGAACATGTTACTGTAATGTGGTATGTAGGAAGTGGCTCCAGTTGACAAATGATGTAATAGTAGTTGTTAAGAACATGTTACTGTAATGTGGTATGTAGGAAGTGGCTCCAGTTGACAAATGATGTAATAGTAGTTGTTAAGAACATGTTACTGTAATGTGGTATGTAGGAAGTGGCTCCAGTTGACAAATGATGTAATAGTAGTTGTTAAGAACATGTTACTGTAATGTGGTATGTAGGAAGTGGCTCCAGTTGACAAATGATGTAATAGTAGTTGTTAAGAACATGTTACTGTAATGTGGTATGTAGGAAGTGGCTCCAGTTGACAAATGATGAAATAGTAGTTGTTAAGAACATGTTACTGTAATGTGGTATGTAGGAAGTGGCTCCAGTTGACAAATGATGAAATAGTAGTTGTTAAGAACATATTACTGTAATGTGGTATGTAGGAAGTGGCTCCAGTTGACAAATGATGAAATAGTAGTTGTTAAGAACATGTTACTGTAATGTGGTATGTAGGAAGTGGCTCTAGTTGACAAATGATGTAATAGTAGT
The DNA here is from genome assembly GCA_035578905.1 of Stictocephala bisonia. Classification (NCBI taxonomy): domain Eukaryota; kingdom Metazoa; phylum Arthropoda; class Insecta; order Hemiptera; family Membracidae; genus Stictocephala; species Stictocephala bisonia. Next base: position 271,968 of record JAQJVL010000383.1, on the reverse strand, counting down.
TGTTAAGAACATGTTACATTAAAGTGGCATGTGACTCGCACTGTTGTTTGTTATATTTCACAATTCTTTCCCACATAAGTGTGTTGTATATTCTGAAGTTCAATTAACCGTGTATATTATGTGTATGGTATGACTTGTTTATATATAGATTTAACATACTGTCTAAGTGTTAGAATGCCGTGCTTCTATGGGAGGATCCCATACACGTGCAGTGGTAAAGACCCACCCACGCACCCACACACATGCAGTGGTAACGACTCACACGCCCACCCACACACGTGCAGTGGTAACACCCACCCACCCACATACACACATGCAGTGATAACGACCCACCCGCCCACCCACATAAGTGCAATGGTAAAGACTTGTTATTATGTTTAGATAACATTAGATATGCACACTTTTGTTTATATTAGGATGAATATAAGAAACAAGAAATATTGTACTTGTATGTTTATCTTTCATTGCTTATTATACTTATCCTCAGAAAGAGCCACTGCCTAATGCCATCACTTTGAGACCAGACCATTGGCCAAAAAATAATGTTTTAATATGTGTAAGCAGTACATTGAGGATACATAAAATATTTTAATTATTGAAAAAAGTCAAATGTTTTGTGTCAACAGATGAAACTTTGTTCTCTGATAACACCCAAAATATTAGATTCACAGTTTTCCCATGATAAAATGAAAAGCTGTAGTACAATAAATACTAGCTTAAAATAAATACAAAGAAATGTAATGAAACTTTGTAGTTATGTACTTGCCCCAATACCAAACATTTAGACATATTTTACTCGCCTATCGCATAGCCAGGGGATGTCCCAAGAAGGAAGTCTTAAAAATGTAAAATACAACCCTACCTTGAGTTATGGCTCATTTTAAAGGTCTTTGTAAAATACAAAGGTGCAAACCTGAAGTGAAAAGAATGATCCAGTCAAAAAATACAGCCTCTCAGAGAATTTAATATCATTTAACTAATACTTCTTAAGAACAAGGATAAGATAGTTACTATCTATTGCTTAAATCTATAATTTAAATGACAGAATATAATAAATTGATTCATTTTCCCAACAATATATGTACCAATAATTTATATTTAACAATAATGATTATAATAATTTTCTTAAACAATTTTTAGAGTATATAACTACAGTAAAAATGGTTTTAATAATTTTTCTCATTTTTAATTTTGTTTAATAATATAGTTATTTTTATAGCACTGTCTTTCATTACAATTGTAAACAATCACGAATATACTCAATAATAGGGAATAATTAGCCGTATAACTAAGAAGTAATAGTTATATGACATTAAATTCTTTGGGTTTCTGTATTTTCTGACTAGGTAATTCTTTTGATCTTAGTTTCCACTTTTGTATTGTACAAATAAAGACCTTTAATAAAATGAGTTCTTTATTTGTATAATAGCTATGCGAAAACGATTAAAATACGTCTAAATGTTAGGTATTAGGACATGTACACAACTACAAAGTTTCATTACATTTCTTAACTCCTCATTATGTAGATATTTATTTCCAACCATAGATATTTAAATATATCACTGAAACTTTTTATATTCATAATAATTAATAGCTTATATTAGTTCTTTCAAGAAGCTAGCAGAGATTAGAATCACCTCCAGTCGAATAGAGAGTGAATCCGTGTAAGATAATGAAACTGTCAAATTGCACTTGGTTGGAAAATAGGAAAGCAAATGTGATATATCATCAGGTGACAGGTTGCCATCAGACTCACGCTTCTCAACTGGAAAAGTTCCAAAACACTCTTCATTTATTTAATGTTCTTAAATTGGAACATTACATTCATTTTTTAAATATGATCTCAAATAAAATTCGACTTTTTAGGTTTTTTTATTCAATTTCATGTGTGCATAAAAAATAATGCAAATGATTCTGTTCACAATAAGACAACTAATGCTACAATTCTTTATATATAGATATGTGTAATTATTACCAATTTATGGTGCTGTTTATGAACAGTTACAGTTTTTTATATAATTCACATTTTGCGAACAAAGAAATATGTTAAAATCATTAGGTCCACAATAATTATTTCTAACAGCCCCTCCTCTAACATTTATCAACTACCATGCATTTTTCAATCTCAACAGATTTAAAAGAAAACTGATATTCAGCAGAGAAAAAAATCGTTTGGTAATATTTCAAACAAGATAAACTGTTTCTAAGATCAACAGTTTAAAGAAGTGCCTCTGTTTACATGACCAGAGACATTTGTCTATTACATCACAATTCATGTTACTCAATAAAACTCTCTAGCCTACTTGGTAGACAATGAAAAATCATAGTCCCAACAATTTTTTATGTTAGACGAATGAAAATGTTTTACAGCTTCATTACTTAAGTTATTGTAATTGTATTACAAAAGTTTTGTTTTTGTTTCGAACAATCTATTATTCAATAGATTGTTTTGTTCTATCCAAAAATCTGTTGTCATCTATAGATTTATTAGCAAAATGTGGTCAACCAAATGACGTATACTGAAGACATTTGTAGATGAGAATCAGCTTGTGCTTGACCTGATGATATATTTAGATGAGTAGCAACATGTGTGTTGATGAGTATCAAAATGTAGTTGATCTGATGAGATACTATTGAAATCTTAGATGAGGAGCAAAATGTGTTTGACCTCATAATGAATACTGATGACATATGTAGATGAATAGCAACATGTAGTTGACCTGATGATGAATACTGATGACATCTGTAGATGAATAGCAGCATTTAGTTGACCTGATGATGAATACTGATGACATCTGTAGATAAATAGCAACATGTAGTTGACCTGATGATGACTACTGATGACATCTATAGATGAATAGCAACATGTAGTTGACCTGATGATGAATACTGATGACATCTGTAGATGAGTAGCAACATATAGTTGACCTGATGATGAATACTGATGACATCTGTAGATGAGTAGCAACATGTAGTTGACCTCATATTGAATACTGATGACATATGTAGATGAATAGCAACATGTAGTTGACCTGATGATGACTACTGATGACATCTGTAGATGAATAGCAACATGTCGTTGACCTCATATTGAATACTGATGACATCTGTAGATGAATAGCAACATGTAGTTGACCTGATGATGAATACTGATGGCATCTGTAGATGAGTAGCAACATGTAGTTGACCTGATGATGAATACTAATAATATCTGTAGATGAGTAGCAACATGTAGTTGACCTGATGATGACTACTGATGACATATGTAGATGAATAGCAACATGTAGTTGACCTGATGATGACTACTGATGACATCTGTAGATGAATAGCAACATGTAGTTGACCTCATATTGAATACTGATGACATATGTAGATGAATAGCAACATGTAGTTGACCTCATATTGAATACTGATGACATATGTAGATGAATAGCAACATGTAGTTGACCTGATGATGACTACTGATGACATCTGTAGATGAATAGCAACATGTCGTTGACCTCATATTGAATACTGATGACATCTGTAGATGAATAGCAACATGTAGTTGACCTGATGATGAATACTGATGGCATCTGTAGATGAGTAGCAACATGTAGTTGACCTGATGATGAATACTAATAATATCTGTAGATGAGTAGCAACATGTAGTTGACCTGATGATGACTACTGATGACATATGTAGATGAATAGCAACATGTAGTTGACCTGATGATGACTACTGATGACATCTGTAGATGAATAGCAACATGTAGTTGACCTCATATTGAATACTGATGACATATGTAGATGAATAGCAACATGTAGTTGACCTGATGATGACTACTGATGACATCTGTAGATGAATAGCAACATGTAGTTGACCTCATATTGAATACTGATGACATATGTAGATGAATAGCAACATGTAGTTGACCTGATGATGACTACTGATGACATCTGTAGATGAATAGCAACATGTCGTTGACCTCATATTGAATACTGATGACATCTGTAGATGAATAGCAACATGTAGTTGACCTGATGATGAATACTGATGGCATCTGTAGATGAGTAGCAACATGTAGTTGACCTGATGATGAATACTAATAATATCTGTAGATGAGTAGCAACATGTAGTTGACCTGATGATGACTACTGATGACATATGTAGATGAATAGCAACATGTAGTTGACCTGATGATGACTACTGATGACATCTGTAGATGAATAGCAACATGTAGTTGACCTCATATTGAATACTGATGACATATGTAGATGAATAGCAACATGTAGTTGACCTGATGATGACTACTGATGACATCTGTAGATGAATAGCAACATGTAGTTGACCTCATATTGAATACTGATGACATATGTAGATGAATAGCAACATGTAGTTGACCTGATGATGACTACTGATGACATCTGTATATGAATAGCAACATGTCGTTGACCTCATATTGAATACTGATGACATCTGTAGATGAATAGCAACATGTAGTTGACCTGATGATGACTACTGATGGCATCTGTAGATGAGTAGCAACATGTAGTTGACCTGATGATGAATACTAATAATATCTGTAGATGGGTATTAATATTATTCATTAATATGAGGCTGATCGTGAAGATATGGGCGAATATATGACGGGCGAATGAGTGTGAGTGATGAATATAGATGAACTAGTGTATTCATTGTTAATAACTGTTCCTCAAAAAGAGCTATTTATTAATAACCCCAATAGCCAGGGCAACTAAGGGACTTCAAGCATGGATTCCGACAATGTATCAAAATGTGGTTGACCTGATGATGAATACTGATGACATCAATAGATGAGTGGCAAAATGTGATCAATCTGTATAGACAGTGTTGTTGTTCTGTGTATAAATTCTGTTGTTGTTCACATGTATATAGACTAAGTTGAACAACACATCATTGTGTTCACTCTACCTAAATTGGATTATGCGATCAACAGAGAAGCTTCCCTTTGCTTTGATCATTGACGTACTGATACACTTGTGGGTTTGGTCAAGTGGATGATAGGACCTAAGTTTGGCTTGTATTTAGTTACTTCCTTTGACTTCTTAAATGTGTAGGAGTTATATGTATTAAAATGCACGTAAATAATTTTTGTGATAGTCAATCTTAGTTTATAAGTATGTACTTGTTTAGGGTTTTTATGTAAATATGGTTTAATTTATTCACATATATTTTAGCTTTAATTGAAATGTAGGATTGGGTAGTAAAACATCTGAAGACGTTAGTTTTTATACCTGTCGAATTGTTGTGTTTTATTCAACTATAGAGAAGCTTGGGTGTTTTAAAAATTAATGATTATGTACAGTGAATTCTAGTCATTAAAAGGAAAAAATCCAAGAAAATCATAATCCGATTCTGAACAGTTTGGTCCTATTTAAGAATTTTTTTTTATAAAATGTTGGATTTTGTCCCATTATTCACGTGATTAAATCAAAACCAATCAACCTAGCGATTCAATTTAAAATGGTTAGAAAGGACGTTTATAAACTTACTTGTGACAATTATTTCATTTTACAGGCTGGTTCTTAGCCAAGTTACAATAAAAATATGCCATAAATAGAATTTAAATATCAATTGCTCGTTTGATTGGTTTTATTTTCATCACGTAATTAGTAGGTCAAAGTCCAACATTTTCTAAAAAACACAAACTTCTTACATAAGAAGTTTTCTTAGCTAGGAAAACTTTCCGTAACCTTTACAAACAATATCCATCGACTTCAAATTATCTCAAGTTTAGTAACTCAAGAGCTACATGTGAGATGCAGCTGACAGAGACTTTAATGGTTACATGAGAGGGATCGAGCAAAGTATACAAAGGAATATTCGTTTTTTCTGGAGCCATGTCAATACAATGAGAAACTCGTCTTCTCCACCAGCTCCAGTTGTCCATGGTGTTGTTACTTTTAAAGAACCATAAGAGATTTGTGAACTATTCAAGGAGTAATTTTCCTCAGTATATACTAAACCCACAGAAATATTCAATCCCAACAGTTATGATTTCCTTAGCAGTCGCATGACCTTGATTTGTACTCCGGAAGAAGTAATGGACAAATTAAGGAAACTGGATATTCCAAAAGGATGGGGTCCAGATGAAGTTCCACATGGTGTATTAAATTACAGTAGAGGAATTTTGACAGATCCCATTTGTGAGCTGTTTAATACTTCACTATCTACTGGTGTCTTCCTCGAGGTTTTGAAATCAGCCTTTGTTGTTCCAATCCACAAATCAGAGCCTGTCAATGCTGCATCCAACTACAGACTTTTCTCTATCCTCTCTGCCCTCTCCAAGGTGTTTGAAGATCTTATCCTGGATCACGTAAGACACAAACTCACTGGTCCGATTTGTGATGAACAGCATGGTTTCACCAATCGGCGGTCCACTATGACTAACTTAGTATCTTTTCAAAACTATATTCAACAAGCCTTTGCCACAAATAAACAATTGGATGCCATGTACTTAGATTTCTCCAAGGCATTCGACTCAGTGGACCACAATCTGCTTCTCAAGAAGTTGATTTCACAGGGTTTTGGCAACAAGTTCGTTAGCTTGCAAGTTATCTCTATAATCATCCATCATATGTAAGATTCGCATCATCTCTCTCCTCTGAATTCATCTCTACTTCAGGAGTTCCACAAGGTCATTACTTGGGCCTTTCCTTTTCTCCCTATTCATAAATGACCTTCCTGAAGCCATCCCTAACCAAGACACACTTTTATTTGTAGATAATGTTAATTGTTCTCAACCATCTCTAAGGAGGAGGACTGTTCATTAATTCAGAAAATCTTAGATGCGTTGAATGTTTGGTGTATGGCAAACAGAATGAAGCTTAATGTTAGAAAATGTCAGGTCATAACATTCCATCGTTGCCTGTCACCAATAATATACAACTACACTCTTGGAGTCGGTATTGCAAGAGTGACTGAAGTGAGGGACCTTGGCGTTATACTGACAACCTCATTGAATCCTGAGCTGCATATAAATAACGTCTGCAGAAGAGCGAATAGAACCCTTGTTTTGTTTGTCGTTATTCGAAGCACATTAGAAGCACAACAGCTATGAAGACACTATACTGTGCTTTGGTTCGTCAGATCTTTTAGTATGGTTCTATAACCTGGAGCCCGCATCAGAAGTATTTGTGCGAAGAACTTGAAGTGATTCTACGTCGCTTTGTCAGAATAGTGGGTGTCAAGATTTGTTTCTTATATCATCAAGTTCCAGTTGTGGGTTTGGCTCAAGAATTGGGGCTTCAATCTTTGGAAATGTGCAGGCTAATGGCTGACTTGGTCTTTCTTCACAGACTACTGAATAACGAGGTGGAGTGCCCTGACATCCTAAAATTAATTGCCTTCCAAGTGGCCACATAGTCTACCCCTATGATTATTTGATTTGATATTAGTGTCTAGTTTATATTGTTGTTATACTGTTATTTGTAGTAAGTCATTCACATAAAAAAAAATTGGCAATGTCCGTTGGAAATAAATAGATAAGACCAAACGGTTTGGAATCGGACTATTGTATTTACTTGGACTTTTTAATCCCCTTTGATGATTAGAATCTACTGGTGAAGTTATGGGGGCCAGAAAAAACTTACTCTGTATGACATAAATCAACAAATAAATATTTAAAATGTTTTGCAACAAACTATGGCAGAATACCCTAGACAAAGCAGTAACACTCGGTGCTTTCATTCATTCTAGGAATAATACACTTATTGTTATGTTAACGTATATGACTGAGACACGAGTGTTCAGTTCAGATGCAAATCGCCTGAACAGCAAGACGTGCGCCAGTTACAAGATCAACCACGATGTATTGAACGTTGTATGAACAAAAAAATGTCATTCATTAGAATTTAAACGTAAAGGTACGCACAGCGTAAAGGTTAATTAATGTAATATGTTTCAGCATCAATATAGGGATGTTTCCCTGTGGGTAGTTCTATCATATCTGGGTTAAAAATAAGAAATTAATATTACTGTATATAAAAATATGAAAACTTTTATTTTGCATGAAGTCTAAGTTATATATTTATCATATGACTTTTATACGACAGCTACAAAAGTAATAAAAGACTAATTCGCCAAACTAAAAAACAATATAGAAATAAAATAAAATTTACAGTAAACATTTTCTTGTATCTCAGTGTTTAACTATCGATCTCCCGTCACAGAATTAAATCCAGGTTTCTTAACCATTCAACACCTGCTTCTCCGATTGAATGAAGACCAGTTAATCCTCCTTGAAAAGAACGCAATGGGAAATCATTTACTATGTGATCCATAGTTAGGACTTCGACTCTGCAAAAACACGATTCCCATTCATTTCAACACGATCATTTACCATTCCCCAATAGCCTAAATAACTCTACGATATAATATTTATAAACCGCTGTTAGTTGCTTAGTTTAAAAATGTGAAATACTACATTACCAGGTTGTCAGTGAGCTTTATATACCAAACATGATATAATATTGTAAAAACTATGTTACTATCGAATATTTGCTGTCACCATCATTGGAATTATTTGCCTCCAAACGTTTCTGATTTCGAAATTTACTTTCTCTACTTTTTTCATGTCTTTATCTTCTTTTTTTCACTCTTCTTATTTATTTATGTTTTAAGCTCACTGATGTTCAGTTACGAAGTAAATAGATGTGGAATACTAAATGTGGTAAGCTCTTTCTGTAGAACGCATTACGACTCTTTTGAACCTCTTTGTAGACAACTTTATTTATTTGAGCTTCTAGCTGAAGGATCTTAAACTATCAGCAGAGCTAAACTCTGGACCACAAGAGAAGAAATCTTCCCTAAGATCAACACCGGACATATTTAGGGACTTCTCTTATGATAAATTTAGTAACATTTCAAATTAGAGCTTAACATGTAACTGCAGTCGTTAAAATGAACGGTCCGAAGACTACTTTCCTCAAGGGACATCCAGAGAATATTAATGCCTTTAAGAAGTTTTAGAGAAACGTTCTAATTGACATCCTAGTGCTGTTGCAAGCTTCGGTTGTATTAGGTTTCGTGGCAATAGTTAAGGAGCTCTAGTCTTAAGGTTGCTCCTTAAGACAACCTTAAGACTAGAGGACAATGCCTTAAGGCAGAGGACAATAATGAAGGCTGTTCTTGGGAAAGGGAATAGATATCCCTCAGCAATAATGTTTCTGGAGTTTCCAATTTTAAATGTTTTTAAGACAGCAATTTATTAAGAATTTATTACTATACATAAAAAATACTAAGTCGAATACTTTCCAAGAAATTCATGACGAGTATGCCACATTGGCATAGAACATATTTTGCTATAGTAATATTAACCATAGTATAGAACTTTCTAGTTCGTATTATCTTGTCCGAATAATTTACAGAAATGTTCCCAATAATATTAAAGAATCAGAGAGTGATCGTATCGCCATGTACAATTGAAGATCAGCAGGTGGCTTTCCCCAGGTCGGTTGCGAGGCAGCTGAGGAATTGTGTGTTCGCCATATCAACAACAACAGGTCACTCAGTTCAGAGACTAACAACTTATTAACTCCGAATATTCTGAAATACTATAAGCTTGTTGTTTTTATATCATTTATTTTAATTTTGTGTGTGTTTGTTATTTACTTTACCTCAGATTAATTTAATTGTTTTTTCTGTGTACAAGATATTGTTACCTTTTCTTCAACACGTTATATTAGATACTATTCATTAGCCGTAAGTATTTAACTGTTACCTTTGTTCCATCGTCACTGGTTGTGCTTTGTGGGGCTCTTCCTGTGCACAGAATTATAATCTACGCGGGCAATTATTTCTGTAAAGTGGTTATTGTAATTATATCATTTGTAATTTCATGGAACAAAGTGCTTTTGATTTGATATGGAGGACTAAGCATTTGCAAAAACTCTTATAAAAGCCAGTTTACAGTACATTGTTAAATGTATAATCCCAATAAAATTTTTAACGATATATTCTTGATGTAAGAATATTACGTAAGTTATAAAAACCACGTTAACTATAATTAGATACTTTTTAATTTATTTTAATAAGTTGATAAGAGTTTATAACTAATATATGTATTTAACATTTTGTAAAGATCTTAACTAATCTCTCTCTCTCTCTCTCTCTCTCTCTCTCTCTCTCTCTCTCTCTCTCTCTCTCTCTCTCTCTCTCTCTCTCTCTCTCTCTCTCTCTCTCTCTCTCTCTCTCTCTCTCTCTCTCTCTCTCTCTCTCTCTCTCTCTCTCTCTCTCTCTCTCTCTCTCTCTCTCTCTCTCTCTCTCTCTCTCTCTCTCTCTCTCTCTCTCTCTCTCTCTCTATCTATCTATCTATCTATCTTCCTTCCCCCTCCCCTCCCCCTCTCTTACAAAATTACTTTAACGTTCTTGTTTTCCTCACTATTTTTATTTTGTTTAACTGTTGACTAACAAATTAACTAACAAAAAGCAATTATTTTATTATATTTGGTGTATTATGATGTATCACGGTGTGATTGATAACAATAAATGTCGTACTTTTCGCGGAAGTTCATAATATTCGTTAATTTGGAATTTCACTCTGCCTTGACATGTTTTCATATGCTGGATATTTGACTCTGGATGTTATTGGACATTCCAAGCATAACTATCTTACACAACCACCTCTGTGATGTAGTATTAACTTTTCAACTACCAACTATGATCAGTTTAATAAACTTGTTATTATTTATTTAAGAAAAATAGACTTGTTGATTTAAAATTTAACCTCCATGTCAAGTCAATAAAGGCTTCTCTTTGTATGCAAGAAGCTATTTACTGTACTTTTTGTTTCTTACAAGGAAGTCTATGTTTAAAGTCTCCGCATGGCACCCTTTTATATATAATACGTGAAGCCATTTTTTTGTCAACGCAACTCCTAACTTATTTCTCAACCAATTTTAACGCTTGAGGTGTAAAAAACAATTCCTCTGTTCGTAGTTGTACATTAAGGTCTTAATTATTCAATATTTTCACTCTGAAGGACATAGAAAGCCATCAAAGTACGTTTTTTGGCCGTAAGAATAACATGGGGAGAGATTTAAATGAATTGAAAAGTAACAGCTGTTCAAATGTAAATAATGATTGACAAACAGTTTTAACAGCTGTGGAAACAGTGGTGGTGCAGTTATTTTATGTATCTAATTAATCTTTAGCTGTTAAACAAATGAAATAAATACGTTTGAAATAGGCGGCAAAGTTGGGTGTTTATTCTAATAAATAGGCAGCAACGCAAGTAGTGTGAGTGAGATATTATAAATAAATTTAATATTGATATTTTACGTTATACAGTTAACCTACTATTATTTTCAGTCAAAAGTCACAGGCCAAGGTGTAACTGCGGGTAGGCGAGTGCAGCGAGTGATGGGGTTGGCACGTGTATCGTGCAGTGGTGTCCCATAGTTTTGTACTATTTAGATTTCTGAGTTCCTTTTCCACTAACAATCTACCTCTGCCATTACGAAACCAGAATATCTTCTTTACTTTCTACGTATTGAACTATTTACATCTAAAATTAGATTCCTCCACTTATATTTAAAATACTCGGAATCATACAACGGTGCATTGTATTATGGTTAAAACTAAAGATAACCATAGGATGTTACTAAAACCTAAAGCGTCTGGTCACGACCACATCAAAATCACCAAAGTTTCACATATGCTGTGATGTAAATAACATCTTAGCGTGGTCGTTATCTCTCTGTGGTAAACTAGGGGGTTAAATAACTAGAATCCTTTAATCCATCGAAATGTGAAACGAAAGTTTTTTCTGTGAGGAAATATATATTTCCACCAGAAATTTATTAAAAATACTTCGATTCCTTGGAATCCAGATGATTAAGGCATCAAATACTTAGGTATATTAAAAAAAGAGGACGTCATCTCTAAAGCAGGAATGCGCATTTCTTTAGTATTAAATAATTATTCGGTCCTTATTAGTGTATATCTGTCCATTTTGGGGAAAATACGTTTTAAGACAAAGTTTTAAGAATTGCAGTTCATAGCCCATGGTACTACCTCAAATCTTAATGAAGAATTTGGACTTGATACTATCATAGTCAGCTTAGATCATGTTCCTGGGTCTGTTGCCTTTCACCACAGAGAAGAAAGAAACAAAAGTTGTATTTAATAGTGCTCTAAACGAGTGTCGAGTAGTTAGTTCTTCATTTTGCCAGACATATGGAAGGGTCAGTAACCCGGGGGGGGGGATAAGTCTCTTCCTTATCCCCCCCTAAGTACTGGAGGACAAACGTAATAATTATTACTTGAGATGTATAAATATGTACATTAGTTGTAATCTACCTCTGAAACGTTGGCTGCTGCCACATGATTACGATCTCCGTTTCTTTTTCTCTGTGCTTTCACATTGGACAGCCTCCTTTACACAGGCGTTTGAAAGCCAGACTTACTAAAGATGTGACTGATCTATATAGTCATCCTTATTTAACTTTCGTTTTGTTTTTTATAACAAACATTACATTTTTTGTACAATGTAAATGATTGATTATTATTTATGTGTTACAGGATGATTAAAATATTAGCGAACCTTATAATGTTACTATCCCACCCGTTACATTTTATGGGTTTAATGTATAAACACCGATCCATAAATTAAACAATTAAAAAACAAACTGTCAATATCGTGTCAAATATAAATGTGTCGACCTTCATACAGCGACACGTCACTAGATACGACTGTGAGCCGTGAAGCCATTACCCTACTGCTGTAACTACATTTGATTTCTCATTCTATTTTACTTGAAATATTGGTTTACATTTAATTGAGAAAGATCTGTGATATATGTTTATATATAATACTTATTGCAATGTGTAGTAGTCACTGAAGCGTTTTATGGTTGATGTGTGCTCGAGAGAACTCGAGCCGCTACCACTTTGGTGGTCTGCCAAGGAACCACTGCCACGGTGGGGGTTAGTGCTACCGTCAGGTACATATGGACTCTGAGTTAACTTGAGACGGATGTTTTGCAGGGAATGCAAGGAGCGAGTCTCTGCGTCCAGCTTTCTACCACTCTTCCAGCTTTCACACCACTCGAGGTTCGAGTTGGCTCCTAACAGGGTCCGAACCTTAGCGTGACGTAAAGGTGCACAATATACGTGGCGTATTTGACTCTTATACGGTAATCTAATCCGTGGCCACAAGAGCTAGGCCCGGTCGATCGTCAGCCCTAGCGTCTCGAGATAAGAATACGGCTCTCGAGACAAATGCCGTGCAAAAAGTAGTTTCGGGTCCCTCTTCAGTGGTGGCCACCCTACTTTTTTTGTTTAATACTGGGGGTGGAACAGGATGGATCCCCCAGTGACACACCTGTTGTGCTGTGGGTGAGAGGGGAGAAAACATCTCCGTTCCTTAATCTACAGCTCAGTCCCAGTGTAGGAGAAACAACTGGACTGCAGAGGGCAAGCGCAAGAACCTCGCTTGCCAGTTAGGTGTGGAGGCCAGGGCGTATGGGCTTAAGGCAGAGCCCACTGATGAGACCTGATGCCGGTTGAAACGCCGCGTGTTGTAGACTTAACACATAGTCTGTCCGTCACATTAAGCTAAACTTAACTGTATAAATGTTTAAATAGTGTATATGTTTACAAAACAAAAGCTCAATCTTAAAAAGTCAAAACAAACAATAATTCACAAGATTTGTTGTCAAAACAACCATTTCACGTATCCCACCCCCTACACCCCTACACGTACAAAACAAAAGCTCAATCTTAAAAAGTCAAAACAAACAATAATTCACAAGATTTGTTGTCAAAACAAACATTTCACGTATCCCACCCCCTACACCCCTACACGTACGCGGTGATGATCCACCCATTCACCTACATACGTACTGCGGTAATGATCCACCCACCTATCCATACATATGCTGTAATGATATGCTAAATGTAAAGAGACTGTGTTATTATGTTGAAAACTTCACAGTCCACATCAAACCGAAAGTTAAGCTACCATTAGTTGGTTAAGATGGCCGTTCCCCACTGCTGGATTCAGCTGCTAAGTCACTGCTGGAACAGTTGGACCCCAGGCACTTCTATAGTAGCAATGCACTATTCACGTCAGCTGCCAAGTTACTGCTGGAACAGTTGGACCCCAGGCACTTCTATAGTAGCAATGCACTATTCACGTCAGCTGCCAAGTTACTGCTGGAACAGTTGGACCCCAGGCACTTCTATAGTAGCAATGCACTATTCACGTCAGCTGCCAAGTTACTGCTGGAACAGTTGGACCCCAGGCACTTCGATAGTAGCAATGCAATATTCCCGTCAGCTGCCAAGTCACTGCTGGAACAGTTGGACCCCAGGCACTTCTATAGTAGCAATGCACTATTCACGTCAGCTGCCAAGTCACTGCTGGAACAGTTGGACCCCAGGCACTTCGATAGTAGCAATGCAATATTCCCGTCAGCTGCCAAGTTACTGCTGGAACAGTTGGACCCCAGGCACTTCTGTAGTAGCAATGCACTATTCCCGTCAGCTGCCAAGTTACTGCTGGAACAGTTGGACCCCAGGCACTTCTATAGTAGCAATGCACTATTCACGTCAGCTGCCAAGTTACTGCTGGAACAGTTGGACCCCAGGCACTTCTATAGTAGCAATGCACTATTCACGTCAGCTGCCAAGTTACTGCTGGAACAGTTGGACCCCAGGCACTTCTATAGTAGCAATGCACTATTCACGTCAGCTGCCAAGTTACTGCTGGAACAGTTGGACCCCAGGCACTTCTGTAGTAGCAATGCACTATTCACGTCAGCTGCCAAGTTACTGCTGGAACAGTTGGACCCCAGGCACTTCGATAGTAGCAATGCAATATTCCCGTCAGCTGCCAAGTTACTGCTGGAACAGTTGGACCCCAGGCACTTCTGTAGTAGCAATGCACTATTCACGTCAGCTGCCAAGTTACTGCTGGAACAGTTGGACCCCAGGCACTTCGATAGTAGCAATGCAATATTCCCGTCAGCTGCCAAGTCACTGCTGGAACAGTTGGACCCCAGGCACTTCTATAGTAGCAATGCACTATTCACGTCAGCTGCCAAGTTACTGCTGGAACAGTTGGACCCCAGGCACTTCTATAGTAGCAATGCACTATTCACGTCAGCTGCCGAGTTACTGCTGGAACAGTTGGACCCCAGGCACTTCTATAGTAGCAATGCACTATTCACGTCAGCTGCCAGAGTTACTGCTGGAACAGTTGGACCCCAGGCACTTCTGTAGTAGCAATGCACTATTCACGTCAGCTGCCAAGTTACTGCTGGAACAGTTGGACCCCAGGCACTTCGATAGTAGCAATGCAATATTCCCGTCAGCTGCCAAGTTACTGCTGGAACAGTTGGACCCCAGGCACTTCTGTAGTAGCAATGCACTATTCACGTCAGCTGCCAAGTTACTGCTGGAACAGTTGGACCCCAGGCACTTCGATAGTAGCAATGCAATATTCCCGTCAGCTGCCAAGTCACTGCTGGAACAGTTGGACCCCAGGCACTTCTGTAGTAGCAATGCACTATTCACGTCAGCTGCCGAGTTACTGCTGGAACAGTTGGACCCCAGGCACTTCTATAGTAGCAATGCACTATTCACGTCAGCTGCCGAGGTTACTGCTGGAACAGTTGGACCCCAGGCACTTCTGTAGTAGCAATGCACTATTCACGTCAGCTGCCAAGTTACTGCTGGAACAGTTGGACCCCAGGCACTTCTATCGTAGTAATGCACTATTCCCGTCAGCTGCTAAGTTACTGCTGGAACAGTTGGACCCCAGGCACTTCTATAGTAGCAATGCACTATTCCCGTCAGCTGCCGAGTTACTGCTGGAACAGTTGGACTCCAGGCACTTCTATAGTAGCAATGCACTATTCCCGTCAGCTGCCGAGTTACTGCTGGAACAGTTGGACTCCAGGCACTTCTGTAGTAGCAATGCACTATTCCCGTCAGCTGCCAAGTCACTGCTGGAACAGTTGGACCTCAGACTTTTCTATAGTAGCAATGCACTATTCCCGTCAGCTGCTAAGTCACTGCTGGAACAGTTGGACCCCAGGCACTTCTGTAGTAGCAATGCACTATTCCCGTCAGCTGCCAAGTTACTGCTGGAACAGTTGGACCCCAGGCACTTCTGTAGTAGCAATGCACTATTCCCGTCAGCTGCCAAGTCACTGCTGGAACAGTTGGACCTCAGACTTTTCTATAGTAGCAATGCACTATTCCCGTCAGCTGCCAAGTCACTGCTGGAACAGTTGGACCCCAGGCACTTCTATAGTAGCAATGCACTATTCTCGTCAGCTGGCATACACGTTTCGTTTTTGTTATTATAATGAGTTATAGAGAACACTGTATCATTATTAAAGGTCCATTCTAGTGGCGACATAAGTTGATATTATGCGATTTTTAATGTAAAATCGTTAAGAATTACATTTAAAATTTCACATATTTAACTGTAAAAAGTTAATTAAAAAAACAACTTATGGTTCAATATAATAGGTCTTAACATATCAAATTACACTTCAAGTGTTACGATACGATCATTGTTATGGACTGAATCGTAGGAATAGAAACCCAAGTTTTTGGCGTTTTTCGTGGAGGGAAGTGAGACTGGAAATTGTGGGAAGTGAATCAGTGTCAGCTGGCGAGGATGTCAAGTGAGGTACTCGGTTGGAAAAAAGGGGAAGGTTACAACAGGGGTGGAGAACGTAATGTGTCACCGGTGTAACCCTTCCTACCCCTTCAGCATGGTTACAGGCTTAATTACAGCAGGTGAGTGTTCCTTAAACCCAGTTTAAAAATTAAACGACTTTCATTATAGTTTTATACAAGAAATAAATTTCAAATTGTTTCAGTTTATAATAATATTTACCCATCATGATTGTAAATATATGTTACGTTTAAGATACAAACATATAATTAAGTAATTGAAAATATGATTTAAATTCTCCTCTCATACAAGTTAATTACAGCAGATGTTAATATCCATGCAGTTTACTGATTAGAGAATATAATGTTTACTAGAGTAAAAAACAGATAATTGTAATTTGTTAGGACATAATAAACCATTGAGGCCTGTATTTCACGGTAGAGAAGTCTGTTGACTCATAGATCCAACTAAGGATATATCCAGGATAGGGATAGTCTGCAGTATGGAGTATGTTGCGGAGGAAGACGCAACTTGTGTTGCATGAAAGTCATCATTTTCAACGCAGATTTTGCTGACAAGAATACAATGTAATCACTCCATTTACTGTAGCCATTGTAATTGTTTTGCAGAATACCTAGATTTTATGATTTGTGGAAGGAAAAAAAATAGATGTTTGACTTGAAGTTTTGAAGTTAAGACTTGAAACGTGTTGGAAAATATGATCACAACGACTGTAAACGGTCGATCCGGATTATGACAATGTAAATTATTAGAAAGTTTACGTGGAAATGTACACATTTGAATAATATTTTAAATTTATAATTTAAAACACGTTAAATTTAAAAAGGGGGTTTTAATTATATTCTTAGAGAATGCCCTTTCATAGTAAATGAATATTTATGTAAAGTATATATTTATAGTTTAATCTTATAATAATAAAAAGAAAAAAGTAAGATTTCAATAGATGGAACCACAATACCTGTTAGACAAGAGTTCTTGGTTGACATCTGACTATTGGTATCAGTTTGACAAAATAGTATAATTCAATCAATTTACACCTCGCAAGAAACAATAAAGAATGATGAGATCAAAACAAACAATAAATATCTGAACAGGTTCAATATGGAACGAGTGCCGTCTACCTAATGGATTACTGGGCAACAGTGAAGCCCCCATTTGTTTGATCACTGGCGCACTGTCACTGTAAGACTGGACAAGTGGATAAAGGCCCTGAGTTTGTTTAAGGTTTAGTAATTTTCAGCTGACTATTAATATGAAAGGTTTAGGACTTGTATTTAGGTTAGACTACATATATTATTAGGATTTGTGTTTTGAAGAACTCAAAAACATTTTACACACATTCTTAGAATTTTATCACTAATGAAGTAAATTGCTAATCCAGAATCTGTTTAACCTAAAACATTAAATTATCCATGGAGGTGCCAAAAGTAATCTAATGTGACAGTTAAATAACATCTAAATGTGAATAAGTAATAGTATCCTGATTAGGAAGCTTAGTAAACTCTCGGTATACTAATATACAATAGTAAAACAATACTGGCAAACGGTTTGACGTCAAGGGTAACGCACGAGACTTGTGACAATGTTGTACTGAACGTTGATTTCAAAACAAGTTAAAAATGTTCAGTGTAAGGGAAACGTATCGTATAAAAATTTATAGAGAAAATATTAAGTAAAGCGAAATTGGGTATGGACGTGCTTTCACATAGTGATGGGTATGGAAATGAAACATAGTGACAGATTATGTTACCATGTATCATGAACAGTATGCTAATTATAAAAAATGCCAAATAGAATTAACAGCTGGTACTATGTGATTTGTTCATACATTGTCCACTTTGTTGGTAAAACGAAACTTAGCACAGAGACAGTGAACACTTTGTTGGTAAACGAAACTTAGCGTGTATACAGTGTGCACTTTGTTGGTAAAACGAAGCTTAGCACAGAGACAGTGAACGCTTTGTTGGTAAATGAAACTTAGCGTGTATACAGTGTGCACTTTGTTGGTAAAACGAAGCTTAGCACAGAGACAGTGAACATTTTGTTGGTAAACGAAACTTAGCGTGTATACAGTGTGCACTTTGTTGGTAAAACGAAGCTTAGCACAGAGACAGTGATCACTTTGTTGGTAAACGAAACTTAGCGTGTATACAGTGTGCAATTTGTTGGTAAAACGAAGCTTAGCACAGGTACAGTGCTCACATTGGATAAACTAAAGCAAAAACTGTAATGTTTTTATTCCAAATGTAAAGGGTAATTCACAGATTAAAATACGAGTATGTAATTGCACATAGGGTTTCTATTGAGACGGGAAATGCTGCATTACGTATTCTAAAATGGACGTGAACTTGTTAAAAGATGCATTTGAAACGTGTAGTAAGTAAGAGCGTAATGTAAAGCTACCAACAGTGGTTAAGGCTCAACATAATGGAACAATACAGGAGATTTCATGGTGGCTGGTTTAAACCACTTAAAGTAGTAAATAGGCTGAAGAAAAACGGTGGCCTACTGTACGGGAACTAAATGAAATCTGCAGAAAATAATTGTTTTAGTGCTTTAACAAACAAAAAGACTTTGTAAAATTATTTTAAAATTAAAAACTGTATACGTAAGTCTCACTGCTACAATTGCATAGCTGATTTCATTCAACAAGCTGAATGTGTACTGTGGGTGGTGGGTCACCAAATCTTATCATCATGTTGGTATTATTATCTTATGGACATTTAATTGTTTTTATTTTTATTTTGAGTACTTATTGTACTAATTTGTATTGTATTTTAAACAATATATGGATCTATATTAACAATAAAGTTATAAAATTATATATATTTAGAAACTTCTAACAAATTATTTTATAGTATGGGTTATTTGTTAAGTTATAAACATTATATAAACAAATTTTAAAAAATAAGCATAAAAACATCAGCTTACTTAAGTTTCATAATTGAAAATATGAGTACAAAAATTGTTAAATCGTGCACAAATTAATTATTAACTATTAAAAAAACAAATCCTTATATTTTGTTTCATATACTAAAAATAAATAAAAGTCTAAAATAAATACGAATTTGAAAAATTAAATGTTTATTTCTGCAAATAAACCTAAAAAGTAACTTTATAAATTCCAGTATTTTATTCGTCTACACGATTAAAAAATCAACGTATTTCCTCTAAGGGTATTGCATGTCACACGCATATCTTCAAACATATCCGTAGTACGTTCTTTGCCTGCCTTATAATATTGCTGGCAATATTAACGAATAAAACACACTATTATATTCATAAAAAATTAAAATTACTAGTAAAAAAAATACTAGCATGAACAAAACAGAATCATAAACTGGGGGATATTTACTTATTTTTTAAAGGTTAGTCTTAATACAGTACCTAATCATTTCAGCAATACCTGTTCACCGTTCTACTCGTACGTGGAGGTTCATAACAGACAATAATTTGAAATTCCACTCGGTGCCTCAACATGTTTTCATATACTGGATATCGTACTCTGAATTTTATTGAACATTCCGAACCTAAATAGCAGTATCTTAAACAACCCACTACCGGAATATTAATTTCTATTCATCAGAAATACTTTCAGTAATAAAGAGCCATTATTGTTTAATAAATTGAGGTATTATTTAAAAATTTTTCTAATAATTTTAAAATCATTTGTGAAGTTTCTATGATATAATAGACTAAACATTTTGTCACATAATAGTCATTAAATTTAGAATTATCATATTTAATTGCATAGGAAGTCTTTTCCCACTCTTAGCTATATCAAATTTTGTTATTGTAATCATAATCACTTTAGAGGCAGAACTTACGGCTTTAAAGATCATCGTGTTATACCTGGGATCCTCGTTTCAACACTAGCTGGGTGCCTCAACCTGGCTGGTCGGTGGTACTGCAGCGTGTGTGAGCTCAATATGATATAATAAGGTGATAAGACGAAATTATAATATAAGACACAAAACTCATATGTTAAATACATTTAAATAAAATAATTAGAAAACTATATATTCTGTGATATCAGTTTTGTAAAAATTTGAACAAGCGAGGAATTTTAAATTAATCATTAACTCATCTCATAGTTTCTGATAGGTAATAATTTGGAATTGGTACCAAGCTTCAGGTATCAAAGTCACTGAAGCATAGTTGATACAAGTAGTGGGCCTCACAGAACGTGCTGATGCCACGTCTTACTGGGTTCTTAAGTTTAACTAAATGGTATAGTAAACAAATTAAATTACTATAAACAAATTTAAAACCTACCAAAATGTCAGCTGGTGAATTAAAACTATAAACATTGTTACAACAGTTTTCCTATTTAATAGATAAATTTAATGGCGCTAGTCTTAACGTAATTTTTAAATTTACCATTCATTAAAAAAAACAAAACAAAAACAAAAACACAACACACACTACAGTAGGCTAAGAGCTAACAAAACAAACTAAAATAATACCTTATTTGAGTACTCTGCAAAAACAATTTAAAATTACGTTATTCCTGGTAACATAAATTGCAAAGTAAATATTAGTAAGTAACTTATTATAAACCATTTAACTGTCATTGGCAATCGGTTAGATAGAGACTCTGAGAGGAGAAATCCTTTCAGCTCGCATTAAGAACACTTCGCACAATTTATTCTATTTGTGGTTCTTCTTGGGGAAAGAGATCTTCTTTGTTAAGTAACCACTTTGTTCTCAGGTTCGTAATAGCCACTTAAAGTGTTCATCTTCTACAATTGTCTCTTTTGTTTGTTTTCTTTTCTCGTTGAAGACATTCTAAATTAGTGTTGTTTATATAATTAATAAAAGATTCGTTAGCTTATGCAAAAGTAGTAGAAAGTCATACACCCAATTAGTGAAAGACAAAATAAAGAATAAGTAATATCATGGTTCTATAACTGATTGATCATAAATAATTTTGAAGATACAATATTCATAGATATTTAACATTCTCAGGAACCAACGTTTATAATCAGTGATATGAACATTTCTGAAAGAGTGCCGTGACAAGTTGAGAACGGCAACACACACGCTGTATCTATATTGCGTCCTCCAGTTGCAGGCGTTCTTCACATTACACAGCGTTAATTATACTGTATAGGAGCCAACGGATATAATCAGTGATATGAACATTTCTGACAGAGCGCCGTGACAAGTTAAGAATGGCAATACTCACGCTGTTCCTATATTGCGTTCTCCAGTTGCAGGGGTTCTCCACATTACACAGCGTTAATTATACTGTATAGGAGGCAACGGATATAATCAGTGATATGAACATTTCTGACAGAGCGCCGTGACAAGTTAAGAATGGCAATACTCACGCTGTACCTATATTGCGTTCTCCAGTTGCAGGGGTTCTCCACATTACACAGTGTTAATTATACTGTATAGGAGGCAACGGATATAATCAGTGATATGAACATTTCTGAAAGAGCGCCGTGACAAGTTAAGAATGGCAATACTCACGCTGTACCTATATTGCGTTCTCCAGTTGCAGGGGTTCTCCACTTTACACAGCGTTAATTATATTGTATAGGAGGCAACGGATATAATCAGTGATATGAACATTTCTGACAGAGCGCCGTGACAAGTTAAGAATGGCAATACTCACGCTGTACCTATTTTGCGTTCTCCAGTTGCAGGGGTTCTCCACTTTACACAGCGTTAATTATATTGTATAGGAGGCAACGGATATAATCAGTGATATGAACATTTCTGACAGAGCGCCGTGACAAGTTAAGAATGGCAATACTCACGCTGTACCTATATTGCGTTCTCCAGTTGCAGGGGTTCTCCACATTACACAGCGTTAATTATACTGTATAGGAGGCAACGGATATAATCAGTGTAATGAACATTTCTGAAAGAGCGCCGTGACAAGTTAAGAATAGCAATACTCACGCTGTACCTATATTGAATCCTCCAGTTGCAGGGGTTCTTCACATTACACAGCGTTAATTATACTGTATAGGAGGCAACGGATATAATCAGTGATATGAACAATTCTGAAAGAGCGCCGTGACAAGTTGAGAACGGCAATACTCACGCTGTACCTATATTGCGTCCTCCAGTTGCAGGCGTTCACCACTGTACACAGCGTTAATACAATTATATTGTATAGGAGCCAACGGATACAATCAGTGATATGAACATTTCTGAAAGTGCGCCGTGACAAGTTGAGAATGGCAACACACATACTGTATCTATGTTGCGTCCACCGGTGTATTACTTTACACTATTTTTAACTCACTGAACATTAAAAGTAATTATTAACCTACGCCCGATTTTAAGGTTGCTGTTTATTCGTGTTTATATTTTTATTAATTTATAAAAAAAAGTAAAATAGGAAAATACAACGTTTATGTATATAGTTTACCGATTAGAAATTTATAATGACGAAGTATTAACTATTTTTTACTAACGTTTTTCTTCCAGTCAATATTTCTTTCATTAACTCTTATTTTTGTAGTGAGAAGAGTAAATCCGCTATTTAAATCTTCATTATTTGGCTCCTAGTTTTAATAATACAATATATGTTTAGCTATATTAAATATTGATTAAATTTACCCTCCAAACTAACTTAACTCACCACACTATGTTTAAAAAAAGTGTTAACTGCTAAAAATGTGGCATGACTGCACAAATACGTGAAGTGTATTGCTTTATGCACCTTGACGAACAAAGTAGGCCTATGTGTACACGTAGGCCTACAAATCATGCAAAACAATGCTGGGGATTGCTTTTGAAAAATGTCTAATTTTGATATTATATGGAGCTATCCGAATTATTATTACGTCCATTTTCAAAAAATAATTTTTAACATTTTCAACGTTTTTCGTTTAGTCTTTTTGTACATAGACGTTTTGGTGTTTATCTGTTAACAATCCAGTTCCAATATTTCAATATCAATAAAAACGGAAATACATTGAGGCACCGAGTTTTAAAACTGACCATAATTATTTATCATAATTTACCCGAAAGTCAACGTTTTTAATCAGTATGTCTAAGGGTAATGTTTCCTTTAGAGCGTTTTTAGCTATTTTCAGTAAGAAGCATAAAATACATTACAACACTTCTACAATTGATAGGCCCTAATATTTTCTCCAAATTTACAGGGTGTCACACAAAAGGTATCCTAGCTATTAATTTACAGGATCTACTCATAATTAAGGGCAATACATTGGGGTAGAGTTTTCCAAAATTCTGCTCCATTTAGTATCTTTTGTGATTTTTTGAAAAAAATGTGTTTTGTTTATTAAATAGCTTGTATAACTAAGTTCACAACAGCGGTTATCATATAGTAAATTATATATAGTAAATACGCACCAGTTCACAAGGGCCGCTGGCTCACCTGCCCTCCCGGTGGTGGGCAATTGCAACCTGAACGTGAGCATAAAATTGCCTCTGGAGGCTTTATTGTAGGAGTTGCACCGTAACGAAAGACATTTCCTGATTCAGCGTAAAATTCTACCCCAGAAAAGTGTTTCATACGTCAAGATTTGCGTGGTTGGACTTTTCGCAAAAAAACTTCAAATCTTCCAATAGTCCCCCCTTTGACACTTTTTTGATGAAAAAGTTGATTTTTTAAAGTGAAATTTTAACTATACGTACTTGTTCAGAATGCCCAGCTGGACAAGGAAAAGTGTCAGAACGGCCCATGAGGCGTCTAGAAGGCGAGATAATTGGAAACAAAGTCTGTTAGCAATTTCGTCCTAAATATGAGCGTTAAATTGCCTCTGGAGGCTTTTTTGTAAGAGTTGAACCATAGCGAAAGTCATTTCCTGATTCAGCGTAAAATTCTACCCCAGAAAAAAGTGTCATACGTCAAGATTTGCGTGGTTGGATTTTTCGCAAAAACCTTCAAATCTTACAATGGTCCTTCCTTTGACACTTTTTTGATGAAAAAGTTGAACTATTTGAAGTGAAATCTCAACTATACGTAATTGTTCAAAATGGCCAGCTGGACAAGGAAAAGCGTCAGAACGGCCCGTGAGGCGTCTAGAAGGTGAGATAATTGGAAACAAAGTCTGTTAGCAATTGCGTCCTGAAAGTGTGCGTAAAATTGCCTCTGGAGGCCTTATTGTAAGAATTGCATCGTAACGAAAGTCATTTCCTGATTCAGCGTGAAATTCTACTCCAGAAAAGTGTGTCATACGTCAAGATTTGCGTGGTTGGATTTTCGCAAAAACCTTCAAATCTTCCAATACTACTCTACGTCTAAGGGAGGGTAGGTGGGTCAATACCACTGTACGTGTAAGTTTGGGTGGGTAGATCTATACCACTGTACGGATAAGGGTGAGCGGGTGAGTCAGTGAAGCTCTCTCTCTCTCTCTCTCTCTCTCTCTCTCTCTCTCTCTCTCTCTCTCTCTCTCTCTCTCTCTCTCTCTCTCTCTCTCTCTCTCTCTCTCTCTCTCTCTCTCTCTCTCTCTCTCTCTCTCTCTCTCTCTCTCTCTCTCTCTCTCTCTCTCTCTCTCTCATCTCTCTCTCTCTCTCTCTCTCTCTCTCTCTCTCTCTCTCTCTCTCTCTCTCTCTCTCTCTCTCTCTCTCTCTCTCTCTCTCTCTCTCTCTCTCTCTCTCTCTCTCTCTCTCTCTCTCTCTCTCTCTCTCTCTCTCTCTCTCTCTCTCCTCTCTCTCTCTCTCTCTCTCTCTCTCTCTCTCTCTCTCTCTCTCTCTCTCTCTCTCTCTCTCTCTCTCTCTCTCTCTCTCTCTCTCTCTCTCTCTCTCTCTCTCTCTCTCTCTCTCTCTCTCTCTCTCTCTCTCTCTCTCTCTCTCTCTCTCTCTCTCTCTCTCTCTCTCTCTCTCTCTCTCTCTCTCTCTCTCTCTCTCTCTCTCTCTCTCTCTCTCTCTCTCTCCTCTCTCTCTCTCTCTCTCTCTCTCTCTCTCTCTCTCTCTCTCTCTCTCTCTCTCTCTCTCTCTCTCTCTCTCTCTCTCTCTCTCTCTCTCTCTCTCTCTCTCTCTCTCTCTCTCTCTCTCTCTCTCTCTCTCTCTCTCTCTCTCTCTCTCTCTCTCTCTCTCTCTCTCTCTCTCTCTCTCTCTCTCTCTCTCTCTCTCTCTCTCTCTCTCTCTCTCTCTCTCCTCTCTCTCTCTCTCTCTCTCTCTCTCTCTCTCTCTCTCTCTCTCTCTCTCTCTCTCTCTCTCTCTCTCTCTCTCTCTCTCTCTCTCTCTCTCTCTCTCTCTCTCTCTCTCTCTCTCTCTCTCTCTCTCTCTCTCTCTCTCTCTCTCTCTCTCTCTCTCTCTCTCTCTCTCTCTCTCTCTCTCTCTCTCTCTCTCTCTCTCTCTCTCTCTCTCTCTCTCTCTCTCTCTCTCTCTCTCTCTCTCTCTCTCTCTCTCTCTCTCTCTCTCTCTCTCTCTCTCTCTCTCTCTCTCTCTCTCTCTCTCTCTCTCTCTCTCTCTCTCTCTCTCTCTCTCTCTCTCTCTCTCTCTCTCTCTCTCTCTCTCTCTCTCTCTCTCTCTCTCTCTCTCTCTCTCTCTCTCTCTCTCTCTCTCTCCTCTCTCCCCCCCCCCCTCTCCTCCCTCCCCCCCCTCCCCCCCCCACCCCCCCCCCCCTCTCTCTCTCTCTCTCTCTAAATATATAAAACACTTTCTGATTATATTTTTAGCCATGATTGAACTTTTATCGTATTTCTCTGCAATTTAATTAAAAATAATTGGCATATAAAATACAAATTTATTAGCAAAACATTATCTAACTTCATCAACACACGTGCATGCTTTACTTTTTATGTTATAATGAAAAAAAAGAGGAAATGTAGAAATGTGTATGTTTTAAAATAGTAAGTGGTTAACATATTTACTAAAATGATATTTAAATACTTATTAATGTGTATGATTGGCCGAGCATTTACAGTATATTACTAATCAACTCTTTAAACATCCACTGAGGGCTTTGATCTCCCCGTGGTCAATACATTTGGGTAATACAAGCTCAACCAAACTGGACCATTCCGTGGTTGGGATTGTTTTAAGCTAGCGTATATAAACTAGTAATGGTTTTGGTGGTTTATGGTTGGATAAACTTGAACTGCAGGTCTTTAGCTGGTTGATATTTGATTAAAAAAATACAGATAACTAAAGAAAGAGAGCGTCCAACAAAATATTTTCCAGATAAATACTAAAGGCAATGAAAAATCATGACAGTTACATAATATTGTTTTTCACAAACTATCTTTATTTCCAACATCTGATAATTGTACATTGCATAAAATAAATGATTGTTGTTATTTTAATGTATTTTTTTGACAAGCCAATACTCAAAGTAATTTTTATAGTTTTAACCTTCTAAAGGGGGGTTTTCCATCCATAGTTCAAAATTCATCAATAATAAATATTTTAAAATTAACTCACTGGTTTAATTAACGAAATTAAATGTTGACAATTTTCAGCATTTCTTATAAATCCCTTGAAACATTGTTTTTATGGCTTTTAGAGGCTGTAAAATTGATTACTTGCTCTTGTTGTAATCGTTACGACATGCATGGTTACGATACATTGATTTCATATGTATAAGTAAATGCAGTGATTTTATATTGATTTAAATCAATTTAAATTCATTTATTTAGAGTTATTTTTAAATTGTTTTAAATGGATATAAAATGACTGCATTTACATACATATATAAAAGTAATATATCGTAAACATGCATGTCATAAGAATTACAAAACGACCAAGTAATCAATTTTACGACCTCTAGAAGCCAAGAAAATAATGTTTTAAGGGATTAATAAGAACTTTTTTTCTTGAAAAGATAAAATTTATGAAACTTATAGAAAATATTCCTATCAACCAGTTATTAAAATATAAATACGATACATTCACAGCTTTTTGACAAATAACGGTATACATTCGATGTACAATGAAAACTAGTTAAAATTCTGGTACTTTTTCTGTTCCAGGTGGAATAAAAATTATTCAAACTTGAAATATAACTTTAAAATGCATATTTACAATCGTACGATTAAACGAGGAAAACAATAGTGTGATTAGATTTTTCATAGGCCTCTTAGTTCTTTAAAAAACAACCTTCAAACTGGGGGCACGTGATGTCTGCGCCGACAGTGGTCGTGAATGTATTGTAACATTTATACATTATATTATGGGGACCTTGGATGTGACATTTACCTTTAAAAAAATTTAAATTAAAATTGGAAACAGTCACGTAAAGTAGTTCTTCTGCGTTAAACTTGGAGTGATTTGTTGTAACAATGTTTATGACTTTAAAACTATTACGACAGTAATGGCTGCGTTTGCTTAATGGATCGTTTCGCCACAGCTGCTGTAAACGCAGAAATAAATGACGGGGCACTGCACTCGTGAATTGGTCGCCCACAAGTATAGCACCATATAAGTTAATTTCTTTTCAAAACAATCATTTAATACGCTGTAGATAATAATCGTTGCTTAAAAATACTGTAAAAGAAGGAAATTTATATATAAAAAATACATCATTGATCAATAACGGATGATGACTGTAAAAAAAAGTTACTTGGGATAAATTTATTTATATTGTATAACACTAATGAAGGATTAAGCATTGTTAAACAATAATTGTGACATTATTTCAATATTGAGATTTCTGCTTTTGTTGATGCTAGATTCCATAAAAAAGAATTTCTTTTGTGATATACTCGTATAATTACTTTTTTCACTTTAATTTTTAAAGTATTAAATTTTATTCAATTTAGATTATATTGAATTAAATTTTACGAAGTGTTGATTTAATTGTGATACCTTTCAACGTTTTAAAGTTGTAAAAAATTTATTGTATTAAAAAAATATATGCCAGTTTACGTTTATTATAAGTTGATTTTCCTATAAAAAGATTAAGATTTTTAATTTTCATTTATTAAAGTCAAAAAGCGAATACCATTAAAGTATATAACCTTTATTATGATTGCCTCCAAAAATATTTTCAGTGATAGAATAGATATTTAAAAATGTTTGTGGGTTTTTCGACCGTTTAGAATAGTACAGATAAACCCACGTTTATAAGATAATTTTTCGTGTGTCTTTATTCGTATATAGTAACTCAAATACAACTATTTTGTGTCCGTCTAAAGTTTAAATAATTGAAATGAAGCTCCATACACCCACCCACCTATATCCATACACGTACAGTTGTAGTGACCTATCCACCCACCCATATACAAAGATGGTAGTCACCCACCCATAGACATACAGTGGTTGTGACCACAGAGAAGAAAGAAAAAGAGATAGCATCCAATACTGCGCTTAGTGTGTGTCGAGTTACTGTTTAGAATAGTTTACCTGTCTCCAGCTTGCTACGTACCTTGTCAGTTCCTCCCTCTCTTCCTCCAAATCCTAAAGATGAACATGGTAATTATAACTACAGATGTATAAAGATGTACATTAGATTAAATATATTTATGATCTGTTAGGCGTTCACTGCGGCCATTAGAAAGCGACCTGTGATTCGTTCTTCTCTGTGTTGTGACTCACCCGCCTACCCACAAGAGTATTGTGGTAGTAATCGAACTGCCTACCTATATAAGTACAGTGGTGATGATCCATCCACCCACGTACGGTGAGTTATTTAGTATTTATCATTATAATTATTAAATAATAATGTTAACCTAATAAAAATAAATAAATAGAAAAAGTTGAAAACACCATTTGAAAAATCAAAAAAAATTTATATATTATTATTTTTTATCTATGAATTTGTATTTTTCACAATCATTCCATCAAGTAACATAAATACCCTTGCAAATTTGTATCGTTCGACTCTATTCACAATGATCAAAGTAAAGAGAATACTTTAAATTTTGAAAGGAGGATTACACATTCAAGGTATAAGGCATGTTTCATTAGAGTGATATCTTAAAAAATATTCATTTTTTTGGTACACATTTTTGTTACGTTTTACGGTGCAGCATTTTCCTCTTTACAGTTTAAAAATATTTTATTTTAGGATTAATTAAGTGAAATAAAATTAAGGAAGTATTTAACGGTATGTACTATGATCTAAAAAGTTATAGTTTCTTTAAAATGTTTATTTTATTCTTCTCCACAGATAATTTCTTTACAAACGAAATTCCTAACAAGTATTTAAACACGTTTTTAGTTTTAATCTTAATAATTAATTTGGATGCAATTTAAAACTGCCGAACGTAGACATTTATCTTACTAACTATAAAAGTATCGTAAGATAAATATTTAAAGTATAAAACATACATTATAAACAATAACATTGATACTGTCATATAATATAAAACTAAACTAACGTCTAAATTTTAATCAATTAGATCCATACCAATTTTTAATTACAACTTATACAATAATTAGTTATATTATATAAATGCATTTTAAGATAATACATGATTAAAAGGCTAGTAACCAAATGAGCAAGTACGTCACAAGTCCTGCATGTGGGCTGAAGGATCAACAAGTGGTAGTCGTGGAAACAGTGACGTCGTAGAGCAACAGGCGACCCCTGCCCACCCACCTCCCACGGCTGACACCGGATTTAAGACTAGTAACCAAACTAGCAAGTACGTCACACATCCTGCCAGTGAGTTGAAGGTTCAACAAGTGGTTGTTGTGGTAACAGTGACGTCGTAGAGCAACAGATGACCCCTGCCCACCCACCTCCCACGGCTGACACTGGATTTAAGACTAGTAACCAAACTAGCAAGTACGTCACACATCCTGCCAGTGAGTTGAGGGTTCAACAAGTGGTTGTTGTGGTAACAGTGACGTCGTAGAGCAACAGATGACCCCTGCCCACCCACCTCCCACGGCTGACACTGGATTTAAGACTAGTAACCAAACTAGCAAGTACGTCACACATCCTGCCAGTGAGTTGAAGGTTCAACAAGTGGTTGTTGTGGTAACAGTGACGTCGTAGAGCAACAGATAACCCCTGCCCACCCACCTCCCACGGCTGACACTGGATTTAAGACTAGTAACCAAACTAGCAAGTACGTCACACATCCTGCCAGTGAGTTGAGGGTTCAACAAGTGGTTGTTGTGGTAACAGTGACGTCGTAGAGCAACAGATGACCCCTGCCCACCCACCTCCCACGGCTGACACTGGATTTAAGACTAGTAACCAAACTAGCAAGTACGTCACACATCCTGCCAGTGAGTTGAGGGTTCAACAAGTGGTTGTTGTGGTAACAGTGACGTCGTAGAGCAACAGATGACCCCTGCCCACCCACCTCCCACGGCTGACACTGGATTTAAGACTAGTAACCAAACTAGTAAGTACGTCACAAGTCCTGCAAGTGAGATGAGGGTTCAACAAGTGGTAGTTGTGGTAACATTGACGTCGTAAAGCAACAGGCGACCCCTGCCCACCCACCTCCCACGGCTGACACTGGATTTAAGACTAGTAACCAAACTAACAAGTACGTCACAAGTCCTGCAAGTGAGATGAGGGTTCAAAAAGTGGTAGTTGTGGTAACATTGACGTCGTAGAGCAACAGGCGACCCCTGCCCACCCACCTCCCACGGCTGACACTGGATTTAAGACTAGTAACCAAACTAGTAAGTACGTCACAGGTCCTGCAAGTGAGTTGAAGGTTCAACAAGTGGTAGTTGTGGTAACATTGACGTCATAGAGCAACAGATGACCCCTGCCCACCCACCTCCCACGGCTGACACTGGATTTAAGACTAGTAACCAAACTAACAAGTACGTCACAAGTCCTGCAAGTGAGATGAGGGTTCAACAAGTGGTAGTTGTGGTAACATTGACGTCGTAGAGCAACAGATGACCCCTGCCCACCCACCTCCCACGGCTGACACTGGATTTAAGACTAGTAACCAAACTAGTAAGTACGTCACAAGTCCTGCAAGTGAGATGAGGGTTCAACAAGTGGTAGTTGTGGTAACATTGACGTCGTAGAGCAACAGGCGACCCCTGCCCACCCACCTCCCACGGCTGACACTGGATTTAAGACTAGTAACCAAACTAACAAGTACGTCACAAGTCCTGCAAGTGAGTTGAAGGTTCAACAAGTGGTAGTCGTGGAAACAGTGACGTCGTAGAGCAACAGATAACCCCTGCCCACCCACCTCCCACGGCTGACACTGGATTTAAGACTAGTAACCAAACTAGCAAGTACGTCACAAGTCCTGCAAGTGAGTTGAAGGTTCAACAAGTGGTTGTTGTGGTAACATTGACGTCGTAGAGCAACAGATGACCCCTGCCCACCCACCTCCCACGGCTAACACTGGATTTAAGACTAGTAACCAAACTAACAAGTACGTCACAAATCCTGCAAGTGAGTTGAAGGTTCAACAAGTGGTAGTTGTGGTAACATTGACGTCGTAGAGCAACAGGCGACCCCTGCCCACCCACCTCCCACGGCTGACATTGGATTTAAGACTAGTAACCAAACTAACAAGTACGTCACAAATCCTGCAAGTGAGTTGAAGGTTCAACAAGTGGTAGTTGTGGTAACATTGACGTCGTAGAGCAACATGTGACCCCTGCCCACCCACCTCCCACGTCTGACACTGGATTTAAGACTAGTAACCAAACTAACAAGTACGTCACAAATCCTGCAAGTGAGTTGATGGTTCAACAAGTGGTTGTTGTGGTAACATTGACGTCGTAGAGCAACAGGCGACCCCTGACCACCCACCTCCCACGGCTGACATTGGATTTAAGACTAGTAACCAAACTACCAAGTACGTCACAAATCCTGCAAGTGAGTTGAAGGTTCAACAAGTGGTAGTTGTGGTAACATTGACGTCGTAGAGGAACAGGCGACCCCTGCCCACCCACCTCCCACGGCTGACACTGGATTTAAGACTAGTAACCAAACTAACAAGTACGTCACAAGTCCTGCAAGTGGGCTTAAGGATCAACAAGTGGTAGTCGTGGAAACAGTGACGTCGTAGAGCAACAGGCGACCCCTGCCCACCCATCTCCTACGTCAGATACTGGATTTAAGACCAGTAACCAAACTAGAAAATACGTCACAAGTCCTGCAAGTGAGATGAGGGTTCAACAAGTGGTAGTTGTGGTAACATTGACGTCGTAGAGCAACAGGCGACCCCTGCACACCCACCTCCCACGGCTGACATTGGATTTAAGACTAGTAACCAAACTAACAAGTACGTCACAAGTCCTGCAAGTGGGCTTAAGGATCAACAAGTGGTAGTCGTGGAAACAGTGACGTCGTAGAGCAACAGGCGACCCCTGCCCACCCATCTCCTACGTCAGATACTGGATTTAAGACCAGTAACCAAACTAGAAAATACGTCACAAGTCCTGCAAGTGAGATGAGGGTTCAACAAGTGGTAGTTGTGGTAACATTGACGTCGTAGAGCAACAGGCGACCCCTGCACACCCACCTCCCACGGCTGACATTGGATTTAAGACTAGTAACCAAACTAACAAGTACGTCACAAGTCCTGCAAGTGAGATGAGGGTTCAACAAGTGGTAGTTGTGGTAACATTGACGTCGTAGAGCAACAGGCGACCCCTGCCCACCCACCTCCTACGTCAGATACTGGATTTAAGACCAGTAACCAAACTAGAAAATACGTCACAAGTCCTGCAAGTGAGATGAGGGTTCAACAAGTGGTAGTTGTGGTAACATTAACGTCGTAGAGCAACAGGCGACCCCTGCCCACCCACCTCCTACGTCAGATACTGGATTTAAGACCAGTAACCAAACTAGAAAATACGTCACAAGTCCTGCAAGTGAGTTGAAGGTTCAACAAGTGGTAGTTGTGGTAACATTAACGTCATAGAGCAACAGATGACCCCTGCCCACCCACCTCCCACGGCTGACACTGGATTTAAGACTAGTAACCAAACTAGCAAGTACGTCACAAGTCCTGCAAGTGAGTTGAAGGTTCAACAAGTGGTTGTTGTGGTAACATTGACGTTGTAAAGAAACACGCAACCCCTGATTACGCACCTTCCACGGCTGACTCTGGTGATTAATCATTGTGCAACGTATGTTAAGTAGCCATTGACAATCATAAATGTACGTCAAAAGTCCTGCATGTGGGTTGAAGGATCAACAAGTGGTTGTTGTGGTAACATTGACGTTGTAAAGAAACACGCAACCCCTGATTACGCACCTTCCACGGCTGACTCTGGTGATTAATCATTGTGCAACGTATGTTAAGTAGCCATTGACAATCATAAATGTACGTCAAAAGTCCTGCATGTGGGTTGAAGGATCAACAAGTGGTTGTTGTGGTAACATTGACGTTGTAAAGAAACACGCAACCCCTGATTACGCACCTTCCACGGCTGACTCTGGTGATTAATCATTGTGCAACGTATGTTAAGTAGCCATTGACAATCATAAATGTACGTCAAAAGTCCTGCATGTGGGTTGAAGGATCAACAAGTGGTTGTTGTGGTAACATTGACGTTGTAAAGAAACACGCAACCCCTGATTACGCACCTTCCACGGCTGACTCTGGTGATTAATCATTGTGCAACGTATGTTAAGTAGCCATTGACAATTATAAATGTACGTCAAAAGTCCTGCATGTGGGTTGAAGGATCAACAAGTGGTTGTTGTGGTAACATTGACGTTGTAAAGAAACACGCAACCCCTGATTACGCACCTTCCACGGCTGACTCTGGTGATTAATCATTGTGCAACGTATGTTAAGTAGCCATTGACAATCATAAATGTACGTCAAAAGTCCTGCATGTGGGTTGAAGGATCAACAAGTGTTACTCGTGGTAACAGTGACGTCGTAAAGAAACACGCGACCCCTGACCACCCACCTCCCACGGCTGACACTGGTGCAACGTATGTTAAGTAGCCATTGACAATCATAAATGTACGTCAAAAGTCCTGCATGTGGGTTGAAGGATCAACAAGTGTTACTCGTGGTAACAGTGACGTCGTAAAGAAACACGCGACCCCTGACCACCCACCTCCCACGGCTGACACTGGTGCAACATATGTTAAGTAGCCATTGGCAATCATAAATGTACGTCAAAAGTCCTGCATGTGGGTTGAAGGATCAACAAGTGTTACTCGTGGTAACAGTGACGTCGTAAAGAAACACGCGACCCCTGACCACCCACCTCCCACGGCTGACACTGGTGCAACATATGTTAAGTAGCCATTGGCAATCATAAATGTACGTCAAAAGTCCTGCATGTGGGTTGAAGGATCAACAAGTGTTACTCGTGGTAACAGTGACGTCGTAAAGAAACACGCGACCCCTGACCACCCACCTCCCACGGCTGACACTGGTGCAACATATGTTAAGTAGCCATTGGCAATCATAAATGTACGTCAAAAGTCCTGCATGTGGGTTGAAGGATCAACAAGTGTTACTCGTGGTAACAGTGACGTCGTAAAGAAACACGCGACCCCTGACCACCCACCTCCCACGGCTGACACTGGTGCAACATATGTTAAGTAGCCATTGGCAATCATAAATGTACGTCAAAAGTCCTGCATGTGGGTTGAAGGATCAACAAGTGTTACTCGTGGTAACAGTGACGTCGTAAAGAAACACGCGACCCCTGACCACCCACCTCCCACGGCTGACACTGGTGCAACATATGTTAAGTAGCCATTGGCAATCATAAATGTACGTCAAAAGTCCTGCATGTGGGTTGAAGGATCAACAAGTGTTACTCGTGGTAACAGTGACGTCGTAAAGAAAGACGTGACCCCTGACCACCCACCTCCCACGGCTGACACTGGTGCAACATATGTTAAGTAGCCATTGACAAACATAAATGTATGTCAAAAGTCCTGCATGTGGGTTGAAGAATCAACAAGTGGCAGCCGTTGAAACTGTTGTGTTATATTTGTATTGAAGGCAACATGGTGTGTCAAGTACTTTTTGTTATTAAAATATGAGTTTGATAATTTGTGGAAATAATGGAGGGACAAGTACTTTTTGTTATTAAAATATGAGTTTGATAATTTGTGGAAATAATGGAGGGACAATTTTTTTTGCCACATATATTGCATTATTAATATTAAGAAAGGTTGGACTTTTATCCTCCTTTTAGCATTATAAGGATTAAAGTTTATCTATTACCTAGTTAGTGATGGCATTGATGCCACTTTCCCGAGAAATATAAAAATTTACTCAAATTATAAATAACAAAGAAAAACTTCCCACTGAATTAAAAGTGAATAAGTTTTATTGGTGAATTTGCCATTTAAACATACACAGAACCGCACAGGTTAGAATGGGTTAAAATAACGTAGTGCGGTTTGGGTTATTTGAGGTACTGCAGTGGGAATAGCAGCCACATGTAGATGATTTACAATCATTCCGCGAGGGGATTTTATTGTTTTAATTTGGTTACCTTTGTGCTGATTCAATGGATAAAATATGCCCTCATATACATTCCAAAACGCTGAGAATACTTCAGTCAGACGTACCAAACAACTTGGTTACTTTCTCAACGTAGAATTCGTACAACTGATTAAATGTTACACGTCCGTTCAGTTGGTAACTGCTTTTAAACGTGCTTCGTAGTAATATTATACTGTTTGATTTTTTTGGTGAATTAATTTGACAATAATACTAAGAATTACTTTAACTACAGATGAATAGGTAAGTTTGAGAAATAACAGTACACTTTTTGATAAAACGTGTTCCCTAAGAATTTGCATTGGGATTAGCATACCTGTGAGAAATCACATTAGTCATAATTAACTGTGCACAGTACAATCAAGATTGCCAGATTTTATGATAGTTTGAGAAATAAAATTAAATATTTGAAATAATTAAATATTTAATTAACTCACCACAGTGAATAATTAAATAGTGTTAGAAGCTTTTATGTTAAAATTAACCTCACTTTTATATTAAGGGCACTAAAATGCCAATATAATATTATACTAACCTATAAAATAAGGATTTTTGTTATTTTTCGGCACACGAGGATATTTTTTCAACATCTTGATTCAAATCTCGTAGAAAGAATGGAAACATTTAAAGAATTCAAAGATCTTGAGGTGAAGAAGGGGGATGATTACTATACATACTATTTTGTTATTTATTTATTACTATACATACTATTTTGTTATTTATTTATTACTATACATACTATTTTGTTATAAGTTTAATACATCAGTTAAATGTTATTTGAATATAACAATAATTCCTCTAATTGAGAGAAACATAAAGAATTTATTATTATTATAATTGTTTCTTCCTATCTCTGAAATTTAGTTACGAAGAAGGTGGAAATAAAAAAGTCTTCTAAGTCAGAATCTATCGTTTGTAAAGATACGTTTTTAAGCATTAACCTTGCATCTTATGAGCTATTTAAGTGTTAAGGAAATTTTATTGGAACAGAAAAATATTCCTATTAATAAGCGAGAAAAGTCAAATCGAAAATACTAAAGCCTGAAAGGGCTAAAATCAAACAGCACATTTTTTCTAACAAAATGGAGAGGTTTATCTTCTATTTAACCGTAGTCCTACTCTTTCCAAAACCCATGAATATTGTACATGCAGGCAACTTTTTCAGATATGGATACAAATAAAGATATAGTAAGGAGGAGAAACATTAAAGTAAAATGTGAAAATTACAGATACAAATTTCAGTCAAGGCCAGGATATCTCTAACTCAAGTCCAAATTTCCGACAGCTAGAACGCTCAGCTAATTTCATTATTAGTGCAATACTTTTAATTTTATACATGCAAAGATGCTTCAGGGAAAATAACAGAAATTAGAAGTTTTACTTAAACTGTTCAGAGAACCTTCTCATCCTTCGTAGTTGCTCGAGAAAACTCGTGCAGAAATTGTGTAACTAAAGATTATATCGACAGTAAGTGTTTGAAATGAAATGGCTTGAAAAGCGGCTGCTGAGAAAGTTGTTAATTTACAGAGAGCAAAGGATTTTAAAAGTAAAATAAGGAAGGTCACTAAGTTCTATCAAAAAAATGAAAATATTGAAAGGATAAGTAAAGCCTATCACAACCATACATTTAGGTTCTAGTAACATTTTATCTTGGACAATTCTGTGTACATAATTTGTAAGGTTTAATTCCTTATTAATGCTCAGTTAACTATTAACTTTAATTGTTAACGATTCAATATGACGATTTGTAGTTCTAGGTGTACCCACAATAAACATACAAGTGAGTAGATATAAACTACAATCATGTTGTAATTGATTACACGTTTAATAGAAAGGATAATGAAAGAGAGTATAATTATTGGTAAAATAAATGTTAACCAGTAAATATATTAACAGATTAAAATCATTTGTAAAAAGTATAGAAAATATTAACATGTTTACAATATCTCTAACTCTCACTTGAATTTAAACCTTTTAATTAAGATATCACCATTGAATTAAAACAATTAACATTCAAACTTCATAAAAGATTAGTAATTTCCAAATTGATTGTTCTCAGATTGCAATAGAAAGTGTTGCAATCTGCAATAGAAAGCTTCTTAGCAAAGTTAAATTGTGCACAGTGCAAACGAATCCAATTCAAGTTGCGGAGCTTTGAATGACGGAAGTTAGTTAAGAAGTCTGCAAAGTTAGCTTAAAGTTCTACGCGGTAAGACATGCCAAACAACTTTCGTACACACTCTATGACGCGTGCCGCGAAGGGAATTTGGTGTAGGAAATGACTTCAAAAGACAGTTTCAAGAGTGTTTAGCTTAGTATTACTAATCTTATTTAACTATGATAGTAACTAAACATACATGTTTGTATTAACATGGGCTGTATGTTACAATAATCATGTATCTTTCTAGTGCATATGGGAAGACCTTCAGATTCATTTCAGTGTGAGGTCATCACGTTGTTTCCAGAGTACGTTAGGAGAAAGTTACCTAACGGGTAAGATGATATAATAATGTCAAATGTATATTGTATTCACTTGCCATTACTCAACTATGTGTCCTTGTCGGTGACACAGAGGGTTATGGCTACACCATTATACTCAGGCCCTGTACTCACATCCTGTATCCATTTGCTATTACTCAACTATGCGTCCTTTTTTGTGTTACAGAGGCTTATGGCTAGACCATTATACTCAAACTCTGTACTCACATCCTGTATCCATATGTCATTACTCAACTATGCGTCCTCTTTTGTGATACAGGCTTATGGCTAGACCATTATACCCTATACTCACATCTTGTATCCACATGTCATTACTCAACTATGCGTCCTTGTCGGTGACACAGAGGTGTATGGCCAGACCATTGTACTCTGGTCCTGTATTCACATGACATTACTATACTATTTGGGGGGGAGGGGGGGTAGTACCGTAACGGAAAGTTATCCAATGCACAATTGGTAAGGCACTCCATTCTTCACCATCATATAGGTATTATGTGACAATGTTGTATGTATAAAAGATGGACGACCTCGTCCGTAATAGGTGTAAGGCCGTAATTGTGCAGAGCTAATGTCGAATTTAAAATGTGGTACCAATATATGTTAATTATTACCATTTTAATTTTCACTCTACAAAATTAGTTATGTACAAAAAAGTAATGATTTTACTGTTGCTGGATGTTAGTTCGTAAATCAAGAAAAGCCTGGACTATTCACACTTTAAAACAGATAAATTTAGAAACAAACTTGACAACCCTTGGTGCTTTATCTCCCTAGGATACATTGTAGGCGATAGGTTCTATGCTCGGTATTCTTAATACCGAAACGGCGTCCGCTCAATGGTTGCCATCGACGTTGACATTACTAGAGAAGTCTAGGGTTTCCATGTTGGATGAAAGTCATGATTCAGATGTGTAGGAAAGAGAACTAGGTATCAGGCTTGTCAGTTAGCTGAATATCAGACCAACACTACGTGGTTAGGATACCACGTAAATCTGTAGGTCCCTTAGTTGTCCTGGCTATTGGAAGAAACAGTCGACCTTAGTTAGTAACAATGACTACACGCGTTCATTTACACTTACCACACTCATTCATCCCTCAAATTCGCTCATATCTTGACGATCTACGTCTTACCAATGAATAATGAATACTAATGAACACATACTATTAGGGAATTTATAGTCGTATTCTGGCTGTCACAGAAGTACAAACAATAAGCAAAGTGCTAGTTCAGGTTACATGAGTGTAGAGGGAATGGAGTTTCTATAGGAGTTGCGAAGTCAGCTTCAAGATCTGTGATACAACAAATAACCTGATCTCACTCTGTGATGAGAATAGGAACATTAAGTGACCTAGTAAGTGATATTGCAACTGTGATGGCCATGTTGGAGCACGGATTCCGGCAAACGACTTTTCGTTATAACAGTTACGATAAGATCGAGATAGCGAATAAGGCTATTTATTGACAAATTAATATAATGCTTTAACATCACTTTTTTCCAAATGACAATCTTGCATTCATTTTATAACCAGTGACTTATTTAAACCAGATAAATATTTACAGGGAACTATTCTTGGGCTCGTGTTTGTACAGATTTATCTTAAAGTGAAGTGAATATTCTGTACTATTGTCAAGTGTACCTTAGTATCTGTTAGGTACACTAGGTTATGTTGTCCATGCAACACCATAAAGTACTTTTATAGCTTCATTCATTTCAAAATCAACACGTAACTCACTGCAAGGACAATAAGTAACCTTGAACCCAATACATTAATAATATACATCAAAAGAATCAATATAAACGAAAAAACGTATATACAGCATAATACATTAATATATCTTAATTTTAAATCCATTTCAAAGATCTATTTAACTATACAATTATCTACAGGTTAATTTATGCTTTGTGGGAAAAGAGTGATAGTTATTATTACTGAGCAACCGACCCACGGGCAATAATACATATTATTGAATGGTGGCATGGGAATACAGGATGTGAGTAGAGGACCGAGTATAATGGTTTGGCTATAAACCTCTGTGTCTCAACATTTAAGCATAGCTAAGTAATGGCATGGGAATATATGATGTGAGTACAGGGCCGAGTATAATGGTTTGGCTATAAAACTTCTGTGTCTTGACATTTATGCATAGCTACGTAATGGCATGGGAATACATGATGTGAGTACAGGTCCGAGTATAATGGTTTGTCTATAAAACCTCTGTGTCTCGACATTTATTCATAGCTACGCAATGGCATGGGAATACATGATGTGCCATTTAAGTTGTTCAACGCTAGTTGAACAACAGAGAGACGTTTAAAATAGCAGAGTAGCGCACTTAATGTAGCCTTAATTAAAGCTACTACTTATTTTTGATACGTTGAACAACTTAAATGAGAGATTAAAATAAAAATTCTTTAATGATAAAAATGTTTCTTTATTTTTCTTTTTATAAATAACTTCAACAAATTAGCTGGTTTCTTCTTAAAATAATAATAAAAACGAAAATAAAAAATCTCTTCTTTTATTGACTCAATGGGACATAAATAAGTTAAAACAACTCTTCCAAAATAATAAATTAAATATCTTCAGACCAGAATATTTTTTATTAATTTAACTTTTTCAATAAATTTCTTTAAACTATTAAATCAATAAAATCAAAATTGTAATAAATTGCTTTAAAATTTCAAAATTGTTTAAAAATTGAAAATTGCTTT
Organism: Stictocephala bisonia; assembly: GCA_035578905.1. NCBI lineage: Eukaryota > Metazoa > Arthropoda > Insecta > Hemiptera > Membracidae > Stictocephala > Stictocephala bisonia. Next base: position 230,781 of record JAQJVL010000383.1, on the reverse strand, counting down.
AAAATTGCAAATTGTTTAAATTGTAAATTGCCTCCGGGAGATCTGGAACCAAAAGAAATAACCAGCTTTTAGTGACTTGAAACATTTTTCCTTTTACTTACAAAGTTTAAAAGCAAAACCAAGAAAATCCAAACACTCTAAAAACTGTCACTAGAAGAGTGACTTCAAACCAGAAACAAGTTTAACCGCGCATGCTTGGTGGATCTTACCCTATCTACTAAAACCCTACTGAAAAACCTAACTAAAGAAAACTTGTAAAAAAATAACTTACGTAGCTGTCCTGGAGGTTAAAATCCCAATGTGATCACAACAAAGCTCGACCGGCATACACCCTCTCACTCACACGCGAACAAGATAAATTGCCGTACCGGAAATAGAACACCGAACGGTTACATCACCGTGTAGAACGAACGTGGTCACTCACTCAAAGATAACGTCAAACTGACGGAACGCTCGCAACCCTTCCACCAACGGACTTACCCCCTCTTAACTCATGAAGCTAAATCAACCAATTAGAACCCTCTAAACCAGGACAACTGAACAGGTAAGGCTCACCAAACATGTTGAATTCAGAAAACATGTCGCATGAAATTGACAGGAAATTAACAAACGTAAATATACTGGTTATTTAGCTAATTTAAATAGGAAAAAACTATTTTTTTATTTGAAAGGGGAAGATTCTGAATTTTTCTCAAAACTTGGAGAATTTATATTGAAAACTTTTGGTAAACAAACCAAACTCCTAATCGTCTCAGTTCTTACAATATTTAACATTTTCTAAACACAATTCTCTAATTTAATTATAATGAAACAATTAACAATTGTTACATTATCGAGACACAGAGGTTTTATAGATAAACCATTATACTCGGTCCTGTACTCACATCCTGTATTCCCATGCCATTACGTAACTATGCGTAAATGTCGAGACACAGAGGTTTATAGACAAACCATTATACTCGGTCCTGTACTCACATCCTGTATTCCCATGCCATTACGTAACTATGCGTAAATGTCGAGACACAGAGGTTTATAGACAAACCATTATACTCGGTCCTGTACTCACATCCTGTATTCCCATGCCATTACTTAGCTATGCTTAAATGTCGAGACACAGAGGTTTATAGCCAAACCATTATACTCGGTCCTGTACTCACATCCTGTATTCCCATGCCATTACGTAACTATGCGTAAATGTCGAGACACAGAGGTTTATAGCCAAACCATTATACTCGGTCCTCTACTCACATCATGTATTCCCATGCCATTACGTAGCTATGAGTAAATGTCGAGACACAGAAGTTTATAGCCAAACCATTATACTCGGTCCTGTACTCACATCCTGTATTCCCATGCCATTACGTAACTATGCGTAAATGTCGAGACACAGAGGTTTATAGATAAACCATTATACTCGGTCCTGTACTCACATTCTGTATTCCCATGCCATTACGTAACTATGCGTAAATGTCGAGACACAGAGGTTTATAGACAAACCATTATACTCGGTCCTGTACTCACATCCTGTATTCCCATGCGACATTTACGCATAGCTAAGTAATGGCATGGGAATACAGGATGTGAGTACAGGACCGAGTATAATGGTTTGGCTATAAACCTCTGTGTCTCGACATTTAAGCATAGCTAAGTAATGGCATGGAAATACAGGATGTGAGTACAGGACCGAGTATAATGGTTTGGCTATAAACCTCTGTGTCTCGACATTTAAGCATAGCTAAGTAATGGCATGGGAATACAGGATGTGAGTACAGGACCGAGTATAATGGTTTGGCTATAAACCTCTGTGTCTCGACATTTACGCATAGTTACGTAATGGCATGGGAATACAGGATGTGAGTACAGGACCGAGTATAATGGTTTGGCTATAAACCTCTGTGTCTCGGCATTTAAGCATAGCTAAGTAATGGCATGGGAATACAGGATGTGAGTACAGGACCGAGTATAATGGTTTGGCTATAAACCTCTGTGTCTCGACATTTACGCATAGTTACGTAATGGCATGGGAATACAGGATGTGAGTACAGGACCGAGTATAATGGTTTGGCTATAAACCTCTGTGTCTCGACATTTAAGCATAGCTAAGTAATGGCATGGGAATACAGGATGTGAGTACAGGACCGAGTATAATGGTTTGGCTATAAACCTCTGTGTCTCGACATTTACGCATAGTTACATAATGGCATGGGAATACAGGATGTGAGTACAGGACCGAGTACAATGGTTTGGTTATAAACCTCTGTGTCTCGACATTTACGCATAGTTACGTAATGGCATGGGAATACAGGATGTGAGTACAGGACCGAGTATAATGGTTTGGCTATAAACCTCTGTGTCTCGACATTTACGCATAGTTACGTAATGGCATGGGAATACAGGATGTGAGTACAGGACCGAGTACAATGGTTTGGCTATAAACCTCTGTGTCTCGACATTTACGCATAGTTACGTAATGGCATGGGAATACAGGATGTGAGTACAGGACCGAGTACAATGGTTTGGCTATAAACCTCTGTGTCTCGACATTTACGCATAGTTACGTAATGGCATGGGAATACAGGATGTGAGTACAGGACCGAGTACAATGGTTTGGCTATAAACCTCTGTGTCTCGACATTTACGCATAGTTACGTAATGGCATGGGAATACAGGATGTGAGTACAGGACCGAGTACAATGGTTTGGCTATAAACCTCTGTGTCTCGACATTTACGCATAGTTACGTAATGGCATGGGAATACAGGATGTGAGTACAGGACCGAGTACAATGGTTTGGCTATAAACCTCTGTGTCTCGACAGTTACGTAATGGCATGGGAATACAGGATGTGAGTACAGGACCGAGTACAATGGTTTGGTTATAAACCTCTGGGTCTTGATAATCATGCATAGTTACGTAATGTCATGCCTATCATCTTGTTTTGAACCTGATATACTTCTCTAAAGGATTTCGTTCAGAATACAAAATCTATTTAAATAATAACAACTTATTGGGAGGTATATTAACAGAATTGTTAAGTAATTTTCTACTTTATAATAATTTGCATATTTTTAAATAGTTCACCTGATGGCAAATTGAATATTACTAATGAGCAAAGTTTTAATGAAGAATTATCATTGCATTTGTTCGGCCTCACCATAAGTTTAATATCATACTCCAAAACTCATAAACATATATAGGCCTACATTTTAATTTAAAGGCACATATAGTGTATAGTAGATGAATTATTATGTGAAGTGGTATTTGTTTCAAAGTTCACAATGCCATAATCTAAATTATAAACGTGTTAATTTTACTGTTAACTTTTAGTGTTCTTGGCGATGATTCAAAGAAAGTTTCTCACTTCCAAGAAGGTTGCATAGTTTCCGTATTGTTAACGGAGTGTCTGAATTTTTTTGTTTAACAAAACACTTTGCTATACCTTGTATAAGAAATAAAATGCGGAAAATACTGCATTTACAAAACAAACAAATCAATGTTAGACTGTCTAATTCGTACTTTATTTACGTCAGGGACTTGAGAAAAAGCATTATATTCATCAACAACCAGGTTGGTTCTGGTATAACGGTAAAATGTAATTGCTAGATTGTTATTAGGTTATACGAATTAAAATTAAAAGGTCGGCTATTTGTATTTTATGAAGAAAATTTAAATAATTGTTCATAGATTACCACCCTATAACTAAAACATGAGCAAGTTATGTTATAGTAAAAAATATATTATTTTGAAACAAATAAAGAACAGATTAGCGTCCCTACGAAGCAGAAATAAAAAAAAATATATTGTAGAATTACGAACGTGATCTAAAATGCATCGCAAGACTAACGTTTTTCGTATAACCATTACATTTTGGACGGTTAAACGGTAAGTCAAACGGTAAGGTATAAAAAACTTATTTGATTGTAAAATGTATAACAATTATATATAAAAACCGATGTATGAGTATCAAGTAATAAATTACTGTACATTTGAGAATAAATTGACTTCTGATAATTAAGTTAAGGTAAAATATTATAACTGTAAAAGGTGGTAGCAATGCGATTGAAATACATAATACGCATTATAAGTAAGTCATATATAAATGAGTATATCATTAACATTGTTGTGTCTCAGTTAAGTTATGGCTCGTCAACTTAGCAGATCTTTAGAATCACTTATCTGACCTTATAAATCGAAAATGGATTCAATAGTGTTGATATAGTTAGTATTTGTTGGTAAATGTCTAACTTAGTCCCAACCATGCAGTTACAAGTATATCATTAACATTGTTGTATCAGTTAAGTTATGGCTCGTCAACTTAGCAGATCTTTAGAATCACTTATCTGACCTTATACACCGAAAATGGATTCAATAGTGTTGATAAAGTTAGTATTTGTTGGTAAATGTCTAACTTAGACCCAACCATGCAGTTACAAGTATATCATTAACATTGTTGTCTCAGTTCAGTTATGGCCCGTCAACTTAGCAGATCTTTAGAATCACTTATCTGACCTTATACACCGAAAATGGATTCAATAGTGTTGATAAAGTTAGTATTTGTTGGTAAATGTCTAACTTAGACCCAACCATGCAGTTACAAGTATATCATTAACATTGTTGTTTCAGTTCAGTTATGGCTCGTCAACTTAGCAGATCTTTAGAATCACTTATCTGACCTTATACACCGAAAATGGATTCAATAGTGTTGATAAAGTTAGTATTTGTTGGTAAATGTCTAACTTAGCCCCAACCATGCAGTTACAAGTATATCATTAACATTGTTGTCTCAGTTCAGTTATGGCTCGTCAACTTAGCAGATCTTTAGAATCACTTATCTGACCTTATACACCGAAAATGGATTCAATATTGTTGATAAAGTTAATATTTGTTGGTAAATGTCTAACTTAGACCCAACCATGCAGTTACAAGTATATCATTAACATTGTTGTCTCAGTTAAGTTATGGCTCGTCAACTTAGCAGATCTTTAGAATCACTTATCTGACCTTATACACCGAAAATGGATTCAATAGTGTTGATAAAGTTAGTATTTGTTGGTAAATGTCTAACTTAGACCCAACCATGCAGTTACAAGTATATCATTAACATTGTTGTCTCAGTTCAGTTATGGCTCGTCAACTTAGCAGATCTTTAGAATCACTTATCTGACATTATACACCGAAAATGGATTCAATAGTGTTGATATAGTTAGTATTTGTTGGTAAATGTCTAACTTAGACCTAACCATGCAGTTACAAGTATATCATTAACATTGTTGTCTCAGTTCAGTTATGGCCCGTCAACTTAGCAGATCTTTAGAATCACTTATCTGACCTTATACACCGAAAATGGATTCAATAGTGTTGATAAAGTTAGTATTTGTTGGTAAATGTCTAACTCAGACCCAACCATGCAGTTACAAGTATATCATTAACATTGTTGTCTCAGTTCAGTTATGGCTCGTCAACTTAGCAGATCTTTAGAATCACTTATCTGACCTTATACACCGAAAATGGATTCAATAGTGTTGATAAAGTTAGTATTTGTTGGTAAATGTCTAACTCAGACCCAACCATGCAGTTACAAGTATATTGGTTACGCTTGTCACCTGACGAAGGACTTGTTCTCACCCCACATACTGTGTTAAAATGTCTAACTCAGACCCAACCATGCAGTTACAAGTATATCATTAATATTGTTGTTTCAGTTCAGTTATGGCTCGTCAACTTAGCAGATCTTTAGAATCACTTATCTGACCTTATACTCCGAAAATGGATTCAATAGTGTTGATATAGTTAGTATTTGTTGGTAAATGTCTAACTCAGACCCAACCATGCAGTTACAAGAATATCATTAACATTGTTGTTTCAGTTCAGTTATGGCTCGTCAACTTAGCAGATCTTTAGAATCACTTATCTGACCTTATACGCCGAAAATGGATTCAATAGTGTTGATAAAGTTAGTATTTGTTGGAAAATGTCTAACTCAGACCCAACCATGCAGTTACAAGTATATCAGTTACGCTTGCCACCTGACGAAGGACTCGTTCTCACAATACATACTGTGTTAAAATCAATATACACAATTATAAGAAATATCCTTATCATAATAGTCATGTGTATTATAAGACTTTCATTAACTATCATTTTTGAAAATAACATTTTGCTCTAATATCTTTAGTTTGATTCATTTTCTGTCTTTGTATTGAATCTGAAAATAAAGTATATGAAATGAGAAATGTTTTTATTAAATATTTTTAAAATAATCATATGCATATTAGATACTGTCAAATGTTTGCATGACAATCACAGTTTCATACATGGTGTGATTGAAAATAGTATACGATAAATAAACAACAGAAAGTCAAGGAAGTGATCATTAGTTATTTATTTTATTTTAATTGGGTTAAAAGAGATAATGTTTATTTACTTTAAGAATACATTCGTCAAGATTCGGGTGATAATTGAAAGAACTGTGATGAGATTTTAAAACAATCCCAATCACCAAGTAGTGAGGGTTGATTGGCAGCCCACTACAAACCCAATAGCCAGGGTTCATCAGCTGATTCTTTTCACAGTATGTTCAGTTTCTGACAACGAGGAGGTCCTATTGGCTGAGCCTTAATCAGCTAACACCGCAGGCCAACTAAAGTAATAGAAATTAATTATTACTAAATCTCTACACAAGTTGGGAAATTACTTTAAATTCAACTCACTAATTCAGCAACCCAGACTCCTTACAGTTTCCTTAAACCCCAAATTTCTTACCTAGAATGTATACATATTTTTTAATACCTTTTCAAATAAACATACAACTTTGTATGAATTTTATACATTGATTTGCTAACAACTAGTCCATCATATTTTTATTGATTTAAATTTAACTAGCTCCATTTATAACATTAAATAAAATGTCTTTTTAAAAACAAAACCAATATCTATAATTTTTAGATATAAGAGGGATTAACTACATTAAGGATTGCTCTCTGAAAAAACAGTCATTCAATAAATCAGTCACCATGTAAATTAAAGATTAAAAACTCTTATTATCCGTATAAAAATAGTTATTTTATCATGAAAATAAATTATTAAACCTAAACAAAAATAAAACCCTGACACGAAAATATACAAAGGTTATGAGTTAAAAAAATTACAGTTTTTATCTACATCGTGTCTCATGCCAGCCTACAAATTTGGAGTTCCTTTCACTGGAGATGTTCTTCCCTTGATCGTCCAACGCCAACTGACTATCCTGAACGAACTTTCTAAGCTTACACAATCAAGCTGGTAATCAACAACTCCCTCCCCCTTATGCCAACAGGAAAATCAATATGAAAGAGTATTTATTCGCAGTTCTTACTTTTTAATTCTCTTTAAATACTTTACTTAGAGTAATATAAGAAAAGTTCTCTTTTAATTTCAACTAATATTCTCTAATTAATAATTCTGTTTTATTCTTCTTCTTTTATTGTTAATCAAATATTTTATGTTGCACACGGTACAAATTAACAGCTAATTTGGAATATAAATCGAGTAGAGCTTAATAATCAGAATATCTGTAAGCGTCTCACTATATTTACAGGCGTCCAACAGTCCTAGAAAATGTATGATGGATCAGACATAGTGTGATATTGCAGTTTAGCTAATGGAAGTATGTGTTCGGATTGAAGTAAAATTTACCACACCAAAACACTACATAGATTGGCGATAGTTCACGGGCTCCCGAGGTTTTGGCTCAATATATCCACTTCTCTTTCTTCACTGACAACATATGTTATACATTCGCCAATCTACACTCACCACACTCATTCAAAATCCATATTCGCCCATATCTTGACGATCGGCGTCTTATAAATAAATAAATAAGATCAAATTTTTGAACAAATATTGATTCAAACCCCACAAAAAAGGCAGAATAATCATTTTTTGAACTTATAAAAGAAATATTTTATACACGTATTTTAATAAATTATAAAACTGTTTGGTGATTTTTATTCCTACATTTTTCTATTTGTAAACACATTTAAGTAAATATTAAAATTCATCAAGTCAAATTTACTGAAAAATAATGATTTATTATTTGAATAATCTTTATAATTTTACCTTTATGAGAAGAATATTGTCAATAGTAATTTGTTTAGGTGAACAGCACAAGTTTGTTTCGTTTAGGCCTATATTTTGGGGTAGCAGTACGTTTCTAATTCCGTGTATTGTTTGAACGACGGGAGAATTTTCGGGTCTATCATGTATCATATGCAAGATGGAGTAATGCGTAATTCATTATGTTTTATATATCGTACAAATGGTGGATGGATGGGACCATTCTGTATCACTTATACAATGTTAGTGGATAGGTCCCTCTTATTCAATGTGTAAGGGTGGGATGGTACCATCATGTACAGTATCATATATACGAAGATAAGATGGGTACGGTCATTATGTATCATATATACGAAGATAAGGTGGGTATGGTCATCATGTATCATATATACGAAGATAAGATGGATACGGTCATCATGTATCATATATACGAAGATAAGATAGGTACGGTCATCATGTATCATATATACGAAGATAAGATGGGTACGGTCATCATGTATCATATATACGAAGATAAGCTGGCTACGGTCATCATTTATCATATATACGAATATAAGATGGGTACGGTCATCATGTGTCATATATACGAAGATAAGATGGGTACGGTCATCATGTATCATATATACGAATATAAGATGGGTACGGTCATCATGTATCATATATACGAATATAAGATGGGTACGGTCATCATATATCATATATACGAAGATAAGATGGGTACGGTCATCATGTATTATGTTTACAATTTTGAGATGTATAGTTACATGTTTTGTGTTTCCTATGAGAGGGTTGATGTTAATATTACGTATCATAATATATCCATGCGTTGAAAGTATGGATGGGTTCATAAAGTATCTCGTATATTATATAAGAAGGTGGGTGTATGGGTTCAAATTGGTTAGTTTTTGGGTTATTTAATATACACACATATATAAAATCAATGCTAAAACACACATAGATAGATTTCTCAATCAATGCCATATTTTACGTCCCTAATTATCAGCTGTATTGAGGTCCAGTAGTGGAGAGCTAGTGTAGTCCCATGTAAATCTCGTTGAGTTTGAGCCAGCTGAAGTACTAGCCCTCACTAACTAATAAAATTAGTGGCTTAAATATTCGTATTGGATGACACATCTCTATCTTTAATAATATTATCAAGGGCCTTACTTCATTAATGCACATTTAGTTCTTACTTTTACAGAAATTTCTAACATCTTTATTAAATCAACTATTATAGTACGCTCGCCATATGTGTGGTGATTATCTTGTATTTAATGAACATTAATAAAAGCTAAAAAGCGTTCCAACTATAGAGTTTCTTCCAGACAAATCGCACTATATGAAGTATTATTAGAAATGCTGTGAAAAGCTCGTTTGTACGGAAGTGGCTTCGTGATTCAATATTTTGCGGAAACTAAAGTACATATCGATTGATCGATGAAAACTCAATTTACTCAATATTTACATGAGTGTAGAGACTTGAAATTGAATGAAACCACTTTGGCTGACGTGAAAGTGGTTTCACCTGGAGGGCAACTGGTGGTGATTTCCCCCGGGGACAGCCTCTGTGACGAGTGGTGGAGGAAGTAATACACTACTTGGTACTGTACAAATATTTAAATGTGAACAGTTGGATAGACGTGGCTATAAGTAGTATGAGTTGTTAGGAGTCTATATATTATAAATAAATATGTTACTAAACTATTTAAATAGTTTTAGTTATTTAATATTTTGTTAACACTCGAAGTGGTAGTTATTTTATTCTAAAATAGAAAGTGGTTTTTGACTAATTTGCAGACATTTGATATACAATTTATAAAATCTAGTTAAATTGTTAGTATCCATATTTTCATAAATGAACATTATGTAAAACCACATATTATATAAAACATAAAATTATTAAATCATTTTTGTACTAATATTTTGTAATCTTTATCATAAATTACGAAAAGGGGGAAAGGGGTACACCAAGGAAACAATGTTGTGATAATAAAATAAGACAAAAGTGAGATAGCCAAAATATGTTATATAGTTTCATAAAATAATTACATTATAAATCGTATAGGAAATAATATATTTACTGGAAATCTATAACCGCAAACAACGCATAAGCTGAACAATTGTTACCATGGAAACCGTAATATTTAAAAATATCCAAAATATTCAGTATGAACACTACATAGTTTATTTTTAAAGTACAACTTAGCTTAAAATATGTTCTATAAAACATATTAAATAATTAAAAGGTTACTTAAATATTTAAAGATGTAAACAATAGTAATATATAAATTTATAACCAATCAGGCCATGATATTATAAACATTTCATGACCTAGTTAGGCCTTGACTCCCTTCGCCGACACTGAATGAAGATTTATATTCCCTGTTTGGGGGTTTATGCAGTTGTTTAGGTAAGAAAATCCTTCATACCTTCACCCTCACAATACATATCTAAATTCATTTCACGTCATTCCCATACTGCTATAAGATATTTGGCCAAACTTCCTGTGGTTTTATTTACATTTTAATTTTTCGTTTCAAAACAATTTAAGTATTTAACATTTTATCATGTGCTATGATGTCTTGTACTTATTGAATTCATTGAAATTCCTTAAGGAATGTCAATAAATCCCTAAATATTTTTTGCTCACAAAATAACTTAAGTACCTTTGTAAATTGTTCAGCGACAATGGGACCAATGAGGTTTATCTAGACCTTACATGTAACAATATAACTTGTAATGTCACAGTTATTTGAGGAAATATACATTGTACAACATGGGACCAATGATGTTTATATACATCTTACATGTAACAATATAACTTGTAATGTCACACTTAGTTGAGGAAATATACATTGTACAACAATGCGACCAATGAGGTTTATCTACATCTTAAATGTAACAATATAACTTGTAATGTCACAGTTAGTTGAGGAAATAACCATTGTACAACAATGGGACCAATGAGGTTTATCTAGACCTTACATGTAACAATATAACTTGTAGTGTCACACTTAGTTGAGGAAATATACATTGTACAACATGGGACCAATGATGTTTATATACATCTTACATGTAACAATATAACTTGTAATGTCACAGTTAGTTGAGGAAATATACATTGTACAACATGGGACCAATGATGTTTATATACATCTTACATGTAACAATATAACTTGTAATGTCACAGTTAGTTGAGGAAATATACATTGTACAATATGGGACCAATGATGTTTATATACATCTTACATGTAACAATATAACTTGTAGTGTCATAGTTAGTTGAGGAAATATACATTGTACAACAATGGGACCAATGAGGTTTTTCTACATCTTACATGTAACAATATAACTTGTAATGTCACACTTAATTGAGGAAATATACATTGTACAACAATGCGACCAATGAGGTTTATCTACATCTTAAATGTAACAATATAACTTGTAATGTCACAGTTAGTTGAGGAAACATACATTGTACAACAATGCGACCAATGAGGTTTATCTAGACCTTACATGTAACAATATAACTTGTAATGTCACAGTTAGTTGAGGAAACATACATTGTACAACAATGCGACCAATGAGGTTTATCTCGACCTTACATGTAACAATATAACTTGTAATGTCACAGTTAGATGAGGAAATACATATTGTACAACAATGGGACCAATGAGGTTTTTCTACATCTTACATGTAACAATATAACTTGTAATGTCACACTTAGTTGAGGAAATATACATTGTACAACAATGCGACCAATGAGGTTTATCTACATCTTACATGTAACAATATAACTTGTAATGTCACAGTTAGTTGAGGAAACATACATTGTACAACAATGCGACCAATGAGGTTTATCTAGACCTTACATGTAACAATATAACTTGTAATGTCACAGTTAGTTGAGGAAACATACATTGTACAACAATGCGACCAATGAGGTTTATCTACATCTTACATGTAACAATATAACTTGTAATGTCACAGTTATTTGAGGAAATATACATTGTACAACATGGGACCAATGATGTTTATATACATCTTACATGTAACAATATAACTTGTAATGTCACACTTAGTTGAGGAAATATACATTGTACAACAATGCGACCAATGAGGTTTATCTACATCTTAAATGTAACAATATAACTTGTAATGTCACAGTTAGTTGAGGAAATAACCATTGTACAACAATGGGACCAATGAGGTTTATCTAGACCTTACATGTAACAATATAACTTGTAGTGTCATAGTTAGTTGAGGAAATATACATTGTACAACATGGGACCAATGATGTTTATATACATCTTACATGTAACAATATAACTTGTAATGTCACAGTTAGTTGAGGAAACATACATTGTACAACAATGCGACCAATGAGGTTTATCTACATCTTAAATGTAACAATATAACTTGTAATGTCACAGTTAGTTGAGGAAACATACATTGTACAACAATGCGACCAATGAGGTTTATCTCGACCTTACATGTAACAATATAACTTGTAATGTCACAGTTAGATGAGGAAATACATATTGTACAACAATGGGACCAATGAGGTTTTTCTACATCTTACATGTAACAATATAACTTGTAATGTCACACTTAGTTGAGGAAATATACATTGTACAACAATGCGACCAATGAGGTTTATCTACATCTTAAATGTAACAATATAACTTGTAATGTCACAGTTAGTTGAGGAAACATACATTGTACAACAATGCGACCAATGAGGTTTATCTAGACCTTACATGTAACAATATAACTTGTAATGTCACAGTTAGTTGAGGAAACATACATTGTACAACAATGCGACCAATGAGGTTTATCTACATCTTACATGTAACAATATAACTTGTAATGTCACAGTTAGATGAGGAAATACATATTGTACAACAATGGGACCAATGAGGTTTTTCTACATCTTACATGTAACAATATAACTTGTAATGTCACACTTAGTTGAGGAAATATACATTGTACAACAATGCGACCAATGAGGTTTATCTACATCTTAAATGTAACAATATAACTTGTAATGTCACAGTTAGTTGAGGAAATAACCATTGTACAACAATGGGACCAATGAGGTTTATCTAGACCTTACACGTAACAATATAACTTGTAATGTCACACTTAGTTGAGGAAATATACATTGTACAACATGGGACCAATGATGTTTATATACATCTTACATGTAACAATATAACTTGTAATGTCACAGTTAGTTGAGGAAATATACATTGTACAACATGGGACCAATGATGTTTATATACATCTTACATGTAACAATATAACTTGTAATGTCACAGTTAGTTGAGGAAATATACATTGTACAATATGGGACCAATGATGTTTATATACATCTTACATGTAACAATATAACTTGTAGTGTCATAGTTAGTTGAGGAAATATACATTGTACAACATGGGACCAATGATGTTTATATACATCTTACATGTAACAATATAACTTGTAATGTCACAGTTAGTTGAGGAAACATACATTGTACAACAATGCGACCAATGAGGTTTATCTACATCTTAAATGTAACAATATAACTTGTAATGTCACAGTTAGTTGAGGAAACATACATTGTACAACAATGCGACCAATGAGGTTTATCTCGACCTTACATGTAACAATATAACTTGTAATGTCACAGTTAGATGAGGAAATACATATTGTACAACATGGGACCAATGATGTTTATATACATCTTACATGTAACAATATAACTTGTAATGTCACACTTAGTTGAGGAAATATACATTGTACAACAATGGGACCAATAAGGTTTATATACATCTTAAATGTAACAATATAACTTGTAATGTCACAGTTAGTTGAGGAAATATACATTGTACAAACAATGGATATCCCTGCCATGATGGCTCGCTAGTCAGACCATTAATTTTAGTTTAGCTGTTTTCTCTTCTTTGTACCCAAAAAAGTCAAGGCCAGCGTGAATATAAATCAACAGTAGTAAACAGTTTAATTAATGAGGCAAACTTAAAGAATGAGGCTCAAAATTGTCCTTTGATGTAGATAAACTTGTTATATTTTCCGAAAGGTAGTTTAAAACGCATTTTAGATACATTGTATGACTACTAGGTATAATTTTGAAAATATATATATACTTATTTAAAAATGTTCGGTATATTTTAACGAATTATTGGTAAATAATAATAAATGCTTATTCAATAGTTCCAAAGAAAGTTAATATTATTATTCAAAAGGCAAGTTCATTATTGGCCTATATTTGAAGTGCACTTTTCTGTTTTGTACAGTAAAGAAAGAGATTTTATGTCAACCAAATCTTTCACATTTCCCTTCCACCAACTTTATTTATTTTTTTCAAGATTATGGATAATAAACAGAAAATCTTTCTTTAATATTCAAGAAAATTTTATTTGTCCCAAATCCAGTCTGGTTTTCTTAATTCCTACACTTGATAAATTTTTTTTAAGTTCGTTTGGTGTCGTATGATATCTTCAGTATTTTAACGTGACAGTAACTTGTACTGTATATATTAAATAAGCTTAGAATAAAATTTTCTTTAAGTATGTAATTTACACGTGACTTTGTGATAATTATAGAAGCTACTTAAGGTGGTTCGGCCGCCATTAGCGACAACTGAATTCCACTGCGCAGCGCTGGCTGTGCGAGTCACTCACATACACACTACGTCTTTTCCACCACGGTTTGGGATGGGAGGGGTATAATTGTAGGAAGGTGTTGATGCGCGATCCTGCGAGTACAGGCACTCTGTCTCGCTGTACGTGTGCGACTGGATTGTTATATAACATTCGGGTAAAAGTACATACACCAGTTGAGTATATAAAGTTAATCAATATTGCAAATTTTGATCAATTTTAAAAAGCATATGATGCCAAACACGACGTTGTATTTTTCGTAGTTATAGAATAAAAACAAACATAAAACATTAATTATTTAAAAACAATTTTCCTAATTTTTATTAAAATTACTTAATTTAAAATAAATTATGAGCAAGGTCAGTTTTTTGAGGGTCTGTTTTTAAATTTTGGCAATAATTGGGATAGTAGTTTCTTAATTCTGTATGTACCAAGAAAGTCCAAATGTACATATTTAAGTTGATTTATTTATAACTATAAACATAATTTTAATGAAATAACTACTTGGGAGGCGTTTAATAGTTGATATAAAGACATTTCAATCGAAAAAAATTGAAATTATTTTGACCAAATAGCCTAAATGCTCCTCAATACACATACTGAATTACCATATTTATCGAAAACGCCAAATTAAAGGAACTACATACAAACAGTAATTTAATATACCTAAGAATCAGGCATTTTCACGATATTATTGTATTCATTACTGATATATAATTGTCTTAGAAAACAACTCAAAACACATCAAGAAGATAAGTGTAACTAGCAGTTAACCTGGAATAGAGTTGATGCTGATAATGTGAAGGAAGGAGATAATGTGAAGGAAGGAGATAATGTGAAGGAAGGAGATAATGTGAAGGAAGGAGATAATGTGAAGGAAGGAGATAATGTGAAGGAAGGAGATAATGTGAAGGAAGGAGATAATGTGAAAGAGGATTAGTCTTAAGAGCTGCTGGAGAAAACACAGCTAATATAAATTTACATTTTATGGAGGAATTAAAAATATTATCATTAAATAAACGAGTGTCTGCCTCAGTACAGTGGATTTTAAAGATACAAGCTGATGTAAACTTAACGTACAACACCGATTAACTGTTACATCCAGTTCACATGGATTGGCAACCGTTACTCGCGTTAATATTGCGTTGTATACGTGGCAGAACGAAATTTATTACATTAATGCATAGTTCGGTAAACAATTAAACAGTATTCTTATGATTATTAATCAAACGTATTTAATTATAATTGTTGTACAGATAGTAAATATATAATGCAATAATGAAGAAAAAGCAAAGAAACCAACATTTAGATTATTGGCTTTGTGTAATTTTGTCGCTTTGTTTTTGTATTTTCATAATAATACATTGGAACCAATTATCACTAGTAATCAATGTTTATTTCTTTATATTGGTTGAAATTGTTAAAAAATATACACTCCGATATTTTTAATGGGCACTGTTGTTCAAAATAAAAAAAATCTACAACTCTTTCTCAATAATAAAAATCAAAACCAAAACCAATATAATAATAAAAATAAGAATTACTGTAGCTAGGATACATGGTATTTATTCAAAATTAACATTAATAGAAATAAATACAAATAAATAAAACTGGATAAAACACAGATTATACTTTAGTAACAGTGTTTACAACGGCTAAGAATATTATCGACTTACTGAAAAGAAGATGATGGTGTTGAATCAAATGAACTCTGACTTTGGTATGATATTTGTAGGACAATAAATGGACATAAAATAGTTTTATTTTTAAAATGTGCTATTTTATATTTGATATCTACGATATTTAAGCTAACAAATTATACTAGATTCTATTCAGTCAAACTGTCCAACATGACAGAACTAAACGACGCGTTTCAGATCAAGCAATCGATCTGCAGGTCTCGTCTCTGTTAAGTTTGTTAAACACACATGACACTTATACACCAAAGTTCACTCTGATCAAGGTTATATTAAAATACAAAAATGAAATATGAACTACGATGATTTAGGAACTAAACTATGATGGTCTTAACTTTTAAATATAATGTAAAAAATTCTATTCAACCATACTGAAACTTGGAAATTATGACTTTTTTGCCATAATTGCTAAAAGAAGCAAAAAGGCAAAAATAAAACTTATTCCTTGTTGTGTGTTTTTTTTTCAGTTTACACCCTGAACTATTTCAATTTTTTAGGTAAACTTATTAAATTACACTGTTAAATATTTACGGTTCAGGCAAGTTCAGTACTACCAAACGTGTCTAGGTGGGTGGATAGGTCAAAACCACTATAGGTGTATGAGTGGCTGGGTAGGTGGGTCAGTAACACCGAAGTGTGTCAGGTTTGTGGATGGGTGGATCAGTACTATCGTGTATGTATGAAGTGAGTGGGCATGTTAGTATATCTACTACCGTACCTATATAGGTGGGTGGGTGAGTCAAAACCACTTTGTTAATTGTTATTTAATCTCTTTACAGTTAAATATCTTCAAGGCCAGTTGAATGAAGTGTTATTTCATACCGTGTAGTTTAAGTACTTGGTGATAACCTTGGATATATAAACCAAGTTGATTTGCATCTGTTTCTCACGTTTTAACATTAATTTATAGTCAATTTGACTAATTTTTCGTACACTTTCATGTCTTGGATAACATTAATACTGTAGGTAAATTCCAAAAACTTCATACTTTATGGTAATTATTTTGAAAAAGTTGGTATTTTAGTTGAAAAAAAGTCTGAAAGCACAGTCAGAGGAAGCCCTTAAGCACGCTCCCACTTGGCTTACTGTTCACTCATGTACCACCTTGATTGCCGCGCTGGTTAGGGACCTCAACATCATCTTACTGTTTCAGTTTAGTCATACAACATTTGATTTTGAACTGATACTAAAATACTGATAGACTACTTGATAGAAAGGCCATAATATGACATAAAACTTGACGCCAATACTTCACAAAATAGTCTTATAAAGATTTATCCTGATTGGAAGGGATAATAACATGGATATACGATGAGAATATACAGTGTGTATCAGACCATCCTGTACCGATCTCTCATATAAAACATACAATTAGGGAAAGGTATCTTTTAATTTATACTTCATAGTTTTGTAGTTTATATTTGATACTGGAATCAAACTATGAGGTAGTGAAATTTATACTAACACAATACTCATCAACCTAAGTTTATTTATTTATATATATATACACACATCCTTACTTAATCACACCAAACTAAAATTAGAAATTACTATAGCCCCTTTATAGGATTGGGATAAAGGATGTCCATCTTTCAAGAACTAGACACAGGAATTGCAGTGGACTTAGACGTGGAGGTGGACGTGAACTCTTACTAGAAGGGTGCATTCAGCAAAGCCGCTGAGAACAGACAGGCCGAAACAGAAAACATGGAAAGTGAAGAATGGGCATCGACGCCCTCGCAGCGTCGGCTCTTAAGGACTGAGGGCTCCTGTGAAAATGTAAAAGATGATTTAATTTACTTAATGTGAAATCAAGGTTGATTGACAGTTATCCTCTAAAGTTTATATATTAATTAATTTGTTTTTCTAAATATAATAATTATAAATTAAACATTTAAATATGTTAAAACCCTTCTAGTATAACTATGAAAGGAATTGACATAAAAAATCTAGTCCTACATTGTCGACCATAGATTATTCAACTAATTTATTTTCAAGATATTCAGTTACCCAATTTTCAAACAGCAATGTAGATCGTGTGACATCATTTTAAAGTGCCTCGTCATTTTGAAATGAAAAGTTTTAAATTGTACTTTCCATTGAGAGCAGGATGGCCCATCATGTTAATAATTAAGTTTTTAAAGTTTACGTTATTGTAACTGTTATGCTTATTGTAAGGCTACAAATTTTCACCCAATAGCACTAATGACATTACCATTCAGAAAAAAAATTTTGAAAAGAGGAAATGAAATAAGTAACATTTTCAAATAGCAACAACCCTGCCCTTATCGGAAAGAATACCATAAAACATTTTATAGCAAAATTACGAGGCATCAAAGACTTTTTTTAGAGATTTAAAAGTCAATTCCTTCAAGAGGAATACATACAGTAAGGGTGGTCTGATAGACCCTGTATAATTGGATTCTCCATGTAGGAAAATGGAGATTGGATATCAATAAGTGACCCCTACTAGTATTAAGATGAAGTGTCTTCCAATTACAAGAAGAATACTAAGGTGTAGAATCTCTTTATGATAAATTCTTGAAGGTGAATGAAGTGACTTACAATGACAAGAAGAAGACTAATTTGTAACTACTTATAATAAACTCTTGATTATGGATGAAGTGTTTTCCAATGACAATAGAGTAGAATAAGGTGTAACTCCTAGTACTAGATTATTGAAGATGAATGAAGTGTTCTCCAATCACAATAATAGTCGACTAAAGTGTAACTCCTAGTGCTAGATTATTGAAGATGAATGAAGTGTCTTCTGATGACAATAATAGTAGACTAAAGTGTAACTCCTAGTGCTAGATTATTGAAGATGAATGAAGTGTTCTCCAATCACAATAATAGTCGACTAAAGTGTAACTCCTAGTGCTAGATTATTGAAGATGAATGAAGTGTTCTCCAATCACAATAATAGTCGACTAAAGTGTAACTCCTAGTGCTAGATTATTGAAGATGAATGAAGTGTCTTCTGATGACAATAATAGTAGACTAAAGTGTAACTCCTAGTGCTAGATTATTGAAGATGAATGAAGTGTTCTCCAATCACAATAATAGTCGACTAAAGTGTAACTCCTAGTGCTAGATTATTGAAGATGAATGAAGTGTCTTCTGATGACAATAATAGTAGACTAAAGTGTAACTCCTAGTGCTAGATTATTGAAGATGAATGAAGTGTTCTCCAATCACAATAATAGTCGACTAAAGTGTAACTCCTAGTGCTAGATTATTGAAGATGAATGAAGTGTTCTCCAATCACAATAATAGTCGACTAAAGTGTAACTCCTAGTGCTAGATTATTGAAGATGAATGAAGTGTTCTCCAATCACAATAATAGTCGACTAAAGTGTAACTCCTAGTGCTAGATTATTGAAGATGAATGAAGTGTCTTCTGATGACAATAATAGTAGACTAAAGTGTAACTCCTAGTGCTAGATTATTGAAGATGAATGAAGTGTTCTCCAATCACAATAATAGTCGACTAAAGTGTAACTCCTAGTGCTAGATTATTGAAGATGAATGAAGTGTCTTCTGATGACAATAATAGTAGACTAAAGTGTAACTCCTAGTGCTAGATTATTGAAGATGAATGAAGTGTTCTCCAATCACAATAATAGTCGACTAAAGTGTAACTCCTAGTGCTAGATTATTGAAGATGAATGAAGTGTTCTCCAATCACAATAATAGTCGACTAAAGTGTAACTCCTAGTGCTAGATTATTGAAGATGAATGAAGTGTTCTCCAATCACAATAATAGTCGACTAAAGTGTAACTCCTAGTGCTAGATTATTGAAGATGAATGAAGTGTTTTCCAATGACAAGAAGTAACCCAAGGTGCAACATAATAATACATTCTTGAATGAAGTATCTTCCAATGACAATAGAGTAGAATAAGGTGTAACTCCTACTACTAGATTGTTGAAGATGAATGAAGTGTTCTCCAATGACAAGAAGTAACCCAAGGTGCAACATAATAATACATTCTTGAATGAAGTATCTTCCAATGACAATAGAGTAGAATAAGGTGTTACTCTTAGTACTAGATTATTGAAGATGAATGAAGTGTTCTCCAATCACAATAATAGTCGACTAAAGTGTAACTCCTAGTGCTAGATTATTGAAGATGAATAAAGTGTCTTCTGATGACAATAATAGTAGACTAAAGTGTAACTCCTAGTGCTAGATTATTGAAGATGAATGAAGTGTTTTCCAATGACAAGAAGTAACCCAAGGTGCAACATAATAATACATTCTTGAATGAAGTATCTTCCAATGACAATAGAGTAGAATAAGTAAGGTGTAACTCCTAGTACTAGATTATTGAAGATGAATGAAGTGTCTTCTGATGACAATAATCGTAGATTAAAGTGTTACTCCTAGTGCTAGATTATTGAAGATGAATGAAGTGTCTTCTGATGACAATAATAGTAGACTAAAGTGTAACTCCTAGTGCTAGATTATTGAAGATGAATGAAGGGTTCTCCAATGACAATAATAGTAGACTAAAGTATAACTCCTAGTGCTAGATTATTGAAGATGAATGAAGTGTCTTCTGATGACAATAATAGTAGACTAAAGTGTAACTCCTAGTGCTAGATTATTGAAGATGAATGAAGTGTCTTCTGATGACAATAATAGTAGACTAAAGTATAACTCCTAGTGCTAGATTATTGAAGATGAATGAAGTGTCTTCTGATGACAATAATAGTAGACTAAAGTATAACTCCTAGTGCTAGATTATTGAAGATGAATGAAGTGTCTTCTGATGACAATAATAGTAGACTAAAGTGTAACTCCTAGTGCTAGATTATTGAAGATGAATGAAGTGTCTTCTGATGACAATAATAGTATACTAAAGTATAACTCCTAGTGCTAGATTATTGAAGATGAATGAAGTGTCTTCTGATGACAATAATAGTAGACTAAAGTATAACTCCTAGTGCTAGATTATTGAAGATGAATGAAGTGTCTTCTGATGACAATAATAGTATACTAAAGTATAACTCCTAGTGCTAGATTATTGAAGATGAATGAAGTGTCTTCTGATGACAATAATAGTATACTAAAGTATAACTCCTAGTGCTAGATTATTGAAGATGAATGAAGTGTCTTCTGATGACAATAATAGTATACTAAAGTATAACTCCTAGTGCTAGATTATTGAAGATGAATGAAGTGTCTTCTGATGACAATAATAGTATACTAAAGTATAACTCCTAGTGCTAGATTATTGAAGATGAATGAAGTGTCTTCTGATGACAATAATAGTATACTAAAGTATAACTCCTAGTGCTAGATTATTGAAGATGAATGAAGTGTCTTCTGATGACAATAATAGTATACTAAAGTATAACTCCTAGTGCTAGATTATTGAAGATGAATGAAGTGTCTTCTGATGACAATAATAGTATACTAAAGTATAACTCCTAGTGCTAGATTATTGAAGATGAATGAAGTGTCTTCTGATGACAATAATAGTAGACTAAAGTATAACTCCTAGTGCTAGATTATTGAAGATGAATGAAGTGTCTTCTGATGACAATAATAGTATACTAAAGTATAACTCCTAGTGCTAGATTATTGAAGATGAATGAAGTGTCTTCTGATGACAATAATAGTATACTAAAGTATAACTCCTAGTGCTAGATTATTGAAGATGAATGAAGTGTCTTCTGATGACAATAATAGTATACTAAAGTATAACTCCTAGTGCTAGATTATTGAAGATGAATGAAGTGTCTTCTGATGACAATAATAGTATACTAAAGTATAACTCCTAGTGCTAGATTATTGAAGATGAATGAAGTGTCTTCTGATGACAATAATAGTATACTAAAGTATAACTCCTAGTGCTAGATTATTGAAGATGAATGAAGTGTCTTCTGATGACAATAATAGTATACTAAAGTATAACTCCTAGTGCTAGATTATTGAAGATGAATGAAGTGTCTTCTGATGACAATAATAGTATACTAAAGTATAACTCCTAGTGCTAGATTATTGAAGATGAATGAAGTGTCTTCTGATGACAATAATAGTATACTAAAGTATAACTCCTAGTGCTAGATTATTGAAGATGAATGAAGTGTCTTCTGATGACAATAATAGTATACTAAAGTATAACTCCTAGTGCTAGATTATTGAAGATGAATGAAGTGTCTTCTGATGACAATAATAGTAGACTAAAGTATAACTCCTAGTGCTAGATTATTGAAGATGAATGAAGTGTCTTCTGATGACAATAATAGTATACTAAAATATAACTCCTAGTGCTAGATTATTGAAGATGAATGAAGTGTCTTCTGATGACAATAATAGTATACTAAAGTATAACTCCTAGTGCTAGATTATTGAAGATGAATGAAGTGTCTTCTGATGACAATAATAGTATACTAAAGTATAACTCCTAGTGCTAGATTATTGAAGATGAATGAAGTGTCTTCTGATGACAATAATAGTATACTAAAGTATAACTCCTAGTGCTAGATTATTGAAGATGAATGAAGTGTCTTCTGATGACAATAATAGTATACTAAAGTATAACTCCTAGTGCTAGATTATTGAAGATGAATGAAGTGTCTTCTGATGACAATAATAGTATACTAAAGTATAACTCCTAGTGCTAGATTATTGAAGATGAATGAAGTGTCTTCTGATGACAATAATAGTATACTAAAGTATAACTCCTAGTGCTAGATTATTGAAGATGAATGAAGTGTCTTCTGATGACAATAATAGTATACTAAAGTATAACTCCTAGTGCTAGATTATTGAAGATGAATGAAGTGTCTTCTGATGACAATAATAGTAGACTAAAGTATAACTCCTAGTGCTAGATTATTGAAGATGAATGAAGTGTCTTCTGATGACAATAATAGTATACTAAAGTGTAACTCCTAGTGCTAGATTATTGAAGATGAATGAAGTGTCTTCTGATGACAATAATAGTATACTAAAGTGTAACTCCTAGTGCTAGATTATTGAAGATGAATGAAGTGTCTTCTGATGACAATAATAGTATACTAAAGTATAACTCCTAGTGCTAGATTATTGAAGATGAATGAAGTGTCTTCTGATGACAATAATAGTATACTAAAGTATAACTCCTAGTGCTAGATTATTGAAGATGAATGAAGTGTCTTCTGATGACAATAATAGTCGACTAAAGTATAACTCCTAGTGCTAGATTATTGAAGATGAATGAAGTGTCTTCTGATGACAATAATAGTCGACTAAAGTATAACTCCTAGTGCTAGATTATTGAAGATGAATGAAGTGTCTTCTGATGACAATAATCGTAGATTAAAGTGTAACTCTTAGTGCTACATTAGTGAGGGGTTATGCTGTAATGGGTTGTGTGAATGTTGGTGCGATCTTGATTTATCTATTTTCGTGTAGCTGTTGTTTTGGATGTAGGAGTAATAGGTTACATCCCATTATAAATAACAAAGAAACACTCATTTCATAATTTTAAGTGGTTCTAGTAACCACGGTAGTATTTACTCACCTGCCCACTCATACTTATAAAATGGTATTGATCCACCCACCTACACGCACATGTACAGTGGTAGAGACCCACCCGCCTACCCATGTACGGCTAGTGGCAGGGGCAAAATTGAGACAATCTTACTGTGTTAAAAATTGTTTGGTTATTGCTTACTTGGTTTGTGATGTCCAACTCAATAAAATAGTATTTATTCAGTGTCAGTGACAATTATTTTAAGTAATTGTTTGTAGGCATTTTAAAATACGAGTTAAATTAAAAATTCCGAGCGTCCTTATCATGCCAAATAATTGTCTTCGGATTTGCTGCAACCCTCATTATTGTTGTATAATTGAAACTGCAAAATTAATTATTTAAGTTTTGTTTGAATGAATTTTGCTGTCGGAGGATTATTTTTGTAAATAACCCTTATGATTGTAGTTATCTCATGTTACATTTTTACCAAACTTAATTACATTTAATTTTAAAAAAGTAATGTTTTAAAAATTAAGTAAAAGACCATATATTATGTTATAGTTTACAATATTTTGAAGTTATTGTGGGAGTTTAATTTATAGATAAAAACTATAAAAACGTCAAAAATGGATATGGAAAATACATGTAATGATTACTGAAACAGATTTTGAATGCAATTTAAAACAAGTCGTGAGAATGTTAAAATCTTTTAAAATATTTATTAAGTTTTCCACTTGCCACTTGCCACTATAAGAAATCTGAATTAATATAATGATATTAATTCAGATTTCTTTTCACTGTTGGAATGCTTCCTGATGTCCCACACACTCTACAATACTATGCAATATGAACAACATTCACGTTTCTTTACGTAGTTTCTGATAATTGAATGTCCCCAATTTAATTATCAGATACCTTCGAAATGTTAAGATTATTTCGTCTGTGATGAAGGCTAGTAGAGGTTGGATAATTGTTTGTAATTAGGCTAAAATCTTAATTACAACTCATATTTACTAAATAAAAAAAATTACGATTTTTATTACTAAAAGTAATTGAAAAGATAGTATAGTATTTATTAAAGGCAGGATATGTATACAATACTGCAAAGGTAACTAAGGTGAGAACAAACTTAAATTGAGGTTTTTGTTCAAGTAAAAGTTCTCTAGAATATATTTATAGTCTTATAATTTCATTAATAAATGAATTCTCACTACGTCTAGTTCTTTGGAGTTTTCAGTAATACTCTTACATACCCACCTATAGATTGTCAAATAAATGAATTCTCACTACGTCCAGTTCTTTGGAGTATTCAGCAATACTCTTACATAGTCACCTATAGATTGTCAAATAAATGAATTCTCACTACGTCCAGTTCTTTGGAGTATTCAGCAATACTCTTACATAGTCACCTATAGATTGTCAAATAAATGAATTCTCACTACGTCCAGTTCTTTGGAGTATTCAGCAATACTCTTACATAGTCACCTATAGATTGTCAAATAAATGAATTCTCACTACGTCCAGTTCTTTGGAGTATTCAGCAATACTCTTACATAGTCACCTATAGATTGTCAAATAAATGAATTCTCACTACGTCCAGTTCTTTGGAGTATTCAGCAATACTCTTACATAGTCACCTATAGATTGTCAAATAAATGAATTCTCACTACGTCCAGTTCTTTGGAGTATTCAGCAATACTCTTACATAGTCACCTATAGATTGTCAAATAAATGAATTCTCACTACGTCCAGTTCTTTGGAGTATTCAGCAATACTCTTACATAGTCACCTATAGATTGTCAAATAAATGAATTCTCACTACGTCCAGTTCTTTGGAGTATTCAGCAATACTCTTACATAGTCACCTATAGATTGTCAAATAAATGAATTCTCACTACGTCCAGTTCTTTGGAGTATTCAGCAATACTCTTACATAGTCACCTATAGATTGTCAAATAAATGAATTCTCACTACGTCCAGTTCTTTGGAGTATTCAGCAATACTCTTACATAGTCACCTATAGATTGTCAAATAAATGAATTCTCACTACGTCCAGTTCTTTGGAGTATTCAGCAATACTCTTACATAGTCACCTATAGATTGTCAAATAAATGAATTCTCACTACGTCCAGTTCTTTGGAGTATTCAGCAATACTCTTACATAGTCACCTATAGATGGTCAAATAACTGAATTCTCACTACGTCCAGTTTTTTGGAGTTTTCAATAATACTCTTACATAGTCACCTATAGATTGTCAAATAAATGAATTCTCACTACGTCCAGTTTTTTGGAGTTTTCAGTAATAATCTTACATAGTCACCTATAGATTGTCAAATAAATCAATTCTTAACACTTCTAGTTCTTTGGAGTTCTCAGTAATACTCTTACATACCCACCTATAGATTGTCAAATAAATGAATTCTCACTACGTCCAGTTCTTTGGAGTATTCAGTATTACCCTTACATAGTCACCTATAGATTGTCAACTAAATGAATTCTCACTACGTCCAGTTCTTTGGAGTTCTCAGTAATACTCTTACATACCCACCTATAGATTGTCAACTAAATGAATTCTCACTACGTCCAGGTCTTTGGAGTTCTCAGTAATACTCTTACACGCCCACCTATAGATTGTCAACTAAATGAATTCTCACTACGTCCAGTTCTTTGGAGTTCTCAGTAATACTCTTACATACCCACCTATAGATTGTCAACTAAATGAATTCTCACCACGTCCAGTTCTTTGGAGTTCTCAGTAATACTCTTACATACCCACCTATAGATTGTCAACTAAATGAATTCTCACTACGTCCAGGTCTTTGGAGTTCTCAGTAATACTCTTACACGCCCACCTATAGATTGTCAAAACAATGAAACGAATAAAAGATATTTTACTCATATATAGAAAGGAAGGCTCAAAGGCTTTCAATTTCTTTTGTAGTGTGGCTTTAGAATTGAGGATGGGAGTTGATTCAGATATATATCACTAAAGAAGAACCATATATATATATATATATATATATATATATATATATATTAAGGCTGAATTAAACTTACCATCAGTGGTTGAGTTCCATAGACTAATAGTATTTCTTATATATATATATATATATATATATATATATATATATATATATATGTTGTTTCACAGTACTTTGGGCCCAGCTTACCTCTTTTCGCAGCTGTTTGGGCCCAAGCCTGACGCCACAAGGTGAGTCCAAACGGCTGGGTTTTCATAGATGTTCGCAGTAGATTGAGCTCACCAGCAGTTTGAGCCCACTGGGCCCAAACTGACGATCATCACTTTGGGCTCACCTTATGGCTTCAGTAGTTGAGAAGAGTGGTGTTATACTCACAGACCTTTGGACTCAGTACCATCCAGCACTTTGGCCTCACCATCTAGCATTAGTATGTGGGTCGCACAATGTTACTTATACTTTTATTCCTAATATCAACCATCAATTTAGCCTCACCATGTGGGTCGCATGATGTTCATTATTACTCATAGACTTTTATGCATAGTACCATCAATCACCACTTTGACATCACTATGGTCATTAGTATATGGGTCACATGATATATTCAAACCGACCGTCTTTTATACCCGGGACGATCAATCACTTTGGCCTCACTATGGTGTAGTAATGGGTCGCAACAAGACGCGCAATATTTTTATTCCTAGTATTATTCTTCAATTTGGCCGTACTATGTGGCAATAGTATGTGAGTTGCATCATGTTGGCCCAATACCATACATCACTTTAGCCTTACGATGGACTTTAATAAGTGGGTCGCATGGTGTTATTTCTACTCACGTATTAAATTGCTATTGTGAGTCCATCACTTTGGCTTCACTATGTGGCAGTATTAAGTGAGCCACATAATGTGATTTGTAATCCATTTATTTTTTTTATACCTAGTACCAACCATCCTCTTTGGCCTCACCATTTAGCATTAGTATGTGGGTCGCATGTTGTCAGTTATGCTTACAGACTTTTATAACCAGTACCATCCATCCTCTTTGGGCTCACCATTTAGAATTAGTATGTGGGTCGCATATTGTTAGTCATGCTTACAGACTTTTATAACCAGTACCATCCATCCTGTTTGGGCTCACCATTTAGCATTAGTATGTGGATCGCAAGTTGCTATTTATGCTTACAGACATTTATAACCAGTATCATCCATCCTCTTTGGGCTCACCATTTAGCATTATTATGTGGGTCACATGTTGTTAATTATGCTTACAGACATTTATACCCAGTATTATCGATCCTCTTTGGGCTCACCATTTAGCATTAGTATGTAGGTCGCATCTTGTTAATTATGCTTACAGACATTTATAACCAGTACCATCCATCCTCTTTGGCCTTACCATTTGGCATTAGTATGTAAGTCACATGTTGTAAGTGTAGTAGTGGACCCTCCCTTCTTAGTGCACGTACAGTAGTACCGGACCTACTCGTCTACTCATACGCGTACAGTAGTACCGGACCCACTCGTCTACTCATACACGTACAGTAGTAGTGGACCCTACTCATACACATATAGTAGTAGTGGACCCTCCCGTCTACAAATACACGTACAGTAGTAGTGGACCCATTCGTCTACTAATACACGTACAGTACTACCGGACCCACTCGTCTACTCATGCACGTTCAGTAGTAACGGACCCACCCGTCAACTAGTACAAGTACAGTAGTAGTGGACCTCCCGTCTACTCATAAACGTACAGTAGTAGTGGATCCTTCCGTCTACGCTTACACGTTCAATAGTACCGGACCCACCCGTCTACTAGTACACGTACAGTAGTACCGGACACACTCGTCTACTCATACACGTACTGTAGTAGCGGACTCTCTCGCCTACTCATACACGTACAGTAGTAGTGGGCACACCCGTACACGCATACACTTTTAGTGGTACCTGACCCACCTTTCTACTAGTAAAGGTAGAGTAGTAGTGGACCCTCCCGTCTACGCATACTCGTTCAGTCGTACCGAACCCATCCGTCTACTCATACACGAACATTGGTAGTTGAACCTGCCCACTCATTCACATGTATAGTAATATTCCAGCCTCTTGTCCACGCATACACACATAAAGTGGTAGTCGACCCAGCCGAATTAGTACAGGTACAGTAGTACCGGACCCATCCGTCTACTCATATACGAACAGTGGTAGTTGACCCTGCCCATTTACACACATGTACAGTAATATTACTGCCTCTTGTCCACTCATACACAGGTACAGTGGTAGTGGACCCAGCCGAATGCTAGTACAGGTACAGTAGTACCAGACCCATCCGTCTACTCATACACTATCAGTGGTATTTGACGCTGCCCATTTATACACATGTACAGTAATATTACACCCTCTTGTCCACTCATACACTCGTACAGTGTTAGTGGACCCACTAGTATAATAGTACAGGTACAGTAGTAGTACCGGACTCAACCGTCTACTCATACACGAACAGTGGTAGTTGACCCTGCCCATTTACACACATGTACAGTAATATTACTGCCTCTTGTCTACTCATACACAGGTACAGTGATAGTGGACCCAGCCGAATGCTAGTACAGGTACAGTAGTACCAGACCCATCCGTCTACTCATACACGAACATTGGTACTTGACCCTGCCCATTTATACACATGTACAGTAATAGTACACCCTCTTTTCCACTCATACACACGTACAGTGGTAGTAGACCCACTCGTATACTCATTCATGTACAGTGGTAGTTGACACTGCCTACTCATACACACGTACAGTGGTAGTTGACCCTGCCCACTCATATACATGAGTAGTGGGGTTTTGTCTGTAACGGGGGCACGGGGGCAGGTTATTTTCTTTTTATTTTTTTATAGCATGCACTGTTAGCCTACCAGCTATATATATATATATATATATTTACATGCACTGTTAGCCTACCTATATTCCATATTTTTAGTTAATTGTTCTGAATTTTTTATTTCAATATTAGCATGCACTGTTAGCCTAGGGGGATGTTGTGTCAGCTGGACCGGATCAAGATGAGGTAATATTGTTAATTAGTTTAAATGGCGATTTGTGAACTTTGTAAAAATGTGTCGAACATTACAGATGCTTAATTCATGTAAGTCCCTTACCCTATTTTGGCATTCAACAAGTTAAGATAGTGGTAAACCTCATAACTTGGAATGCATAGTTTGAACCAGTGGTCAAGCGGTCTCAGACATTAGGACTTTGAGTGGAAAAGTTCTATTAAAGTTAGAAAAAGTCTAAGTATTAGAGTTGAACTTAGAAATAGTATAAAACAATAACCCCTTTTAACTGTAACAACTTGAAAAAAATCTGTTAATTCGGAAATGGTACAGGTATTAAGACATGATTTTTGCCTGATTTGGTTGATAAGGCCAAGAATAGAGTTGGGCTTGGAAAAATTCAATTAAGTAAAAAAGAGCCTAATTATTAGAGTTGAACTTGGAAATAGCATAGAACAATATCTCATTTATAGTATATAAAATTGAAGAAATTCGATTAAGTTCGACTTGAGTACAAGTATTAAATTGATTGATAGAGTTGAACTTTGTTTGAGTATGTAAGAATCTCTTAATGAGTAAAAACACTTGGAAAGTCGTTGTTTGAAAAGAGCAGTTTGGTGTGATTCATGCGACCATAAAAGAGCTGAACGTTTCCAGAGTAAGGGAAAATATCTTCTTAGAAGTATAACAATTTGGAGAAATTCGAATAAGTTCGTAAAGTGTACAAGTGTTAGTACTTGGTCATTTTCCTTAGGACTATGGACAGAGCTGAACTTTGCATGAGTACGGTAAAATATCTCATTTTTTAGTATAAAAACTTAGAACAAATGCACTATGTTGAAATAGAGTTGAATTGGGAAAGAGTATGGAAGAATATCTCCTTTTGAGTATTAAACACTTAGAGACGTTTGATTAAGTTAGACTTTTCCTTTCAGATAAAGTTAAATTTAGAAAGAGTATGTTAAATGTATCCTTTGAAGAGTACAAACTTGAAAAATTTCCTTTACATTTAAAAAGACACGGAGTTGAACTTACAAAAAGTAAGGAATACATACTATAAAGTTAGAAAAGAGTCAAAGTATTAGAACTGAGCTTGGAAATAGTATAGAACAATATCACCTTTTTTATTGTAACAACTTGAAAAAAACATCGATTAAGTTCGAAATGATAGCAAGTATTATTACGTGCTCAGTTTCACGCAACTTTCAAATTAATATTCAATTTGAAATCTACTTCAGCTTTCTTGATCTGTAGTCCATAGTTATCTTAGTACCTAGTATTGATAACCGAAGAAACTAACAAAACCACCCATGACTAAAAACAGAAAGTGTGCAGTATGTTCAGTTTTGCAAACTTTAAGTGTGCAGTTTGTTCAGTTTCATGCAAACTTTCAAATAATATACATATTGAAAATTTACTTTAACAAGGGAAGGTTATTTTCTTGATTCACTAAAAGCCAACAGTAAACAGTTTGTTCAGTTTTACTTAAAGTTTCAAAATAATATACAAATTGAAATTCTATTTCGACCAGGGAGGTTTACTTTTCTGATTTGAGAACCATAGTCATTAGTATCTAGTAATGAAGTCCGGAGAAATTAAACTGTAGTGCAAACCATCTATGAGCAAAAACCCACAGTATGCAGTTTGTTCAGTGTCATATAAACTTTCAAAATAATATGGAAATTGAAAATCTACATCAACAAGGGAAGTTTACTTTCTTGAATTACGATCCATAATAATTTTAGTTTCAAGTAATGAAGAAGCTAAATTGTAGCTTTAACCACAAATTATTCAAAAGCTAAAATTATTCAGTTTGTTCAGGTTCACGCAAACTTTAATAATAATATACAAACTAAAAATCATCTTCAACAAGGGCAGTTTACTTTTATGACTTTACGTCATAGTCACTTAGTATCTACTAATGAAGTCCGGAGTTGAAATTAAAAAGAGTATGGAATATTATATCTATTTGGGAATAAAATTTGTCTAAGTATGAAAATATTGCAAGTATTTTCACTTTGGAATGTGATTGTTTCGTTCATAAAATGATAAAAAGAATCAAACTTTAAAAGAGTACAAAAGAAAATCTCTAACTAGACATATAACAACTTTAAAAACTCGATCAAGTTCGAAAAGAGTACAAGTATAAGAGATGATTGATGTTTGATTTGGTTGATAGGACTAATATTAGAGTTGGACTAGGAAAGTTCGATTAAAGTTAGAAAAAGTCTAAGTATTAGAGTTGAACTTAGAAATAGTATAAAACAACAACCCCTTTTAACTGTAACAACTTGAAAAAAATCTGTTAATTCGGAAATGGTACAGGTATTAAGACATGATTTTTGCCTGATTTGGTTGATAAGGCCAAGAATAGAGTTGGGCTTGGAAAAATTAAATTAAGTAAAAAAGAGCCTAATTAATTATTAGAGTTGAACTTGGAAATAGCATAGAACAATATCTCATTTATAGTATATAAAATTGAAGAAATTCGATTAAGTTCGACTTGAGTACAAGTATTAAACTGATTGATAGAGTTGTACTCATACTCTACTCATACATGTACAGTGGTAGTTGACACTGCCTACTCATACA
The DNA here is from genome assembly GCA_035578905.1 of Stictocephala bisonia. NCBI lineage: Eukaryota > Metazoa > Arthropoda > Insecta > Hemiptera > Membracidae > Stictocephala > Stictocephala bisonia. Next base: position 198,237 of record JAQJVL010000383.1, on the reverse strand, counting down.
CACGTACAGTGGTAGTTGACAATACCCACTCATACACATGTACAGTTATAGTGAGCCCTCCCGTCTACTCATACATGTACAGTGGTAGTTGACCCTGCCCACTCATACACATGTACAGTGGTAATGGGCCCTCCCGTCTACTCATACATGTACAGTGGTAGTTGACACTGCCTACTCATACACACGTACAGTGGTAGTTGACACGGCCTACTCATACACATGTACAGTGGTAATGGGCCCTCCCGTCTACTCATACATGTACAGTGGTAGTTGACCCTGCCCACTCATACACATGTACAGTGGTAATGGGCCCTCCCGTCTACTCATACATGTACAGTGGTAGTTGACACTGCCTACTCATACACACGTACAGTGGTAGTTGACACTGCCTACTCATACACATGTACAGTGGTAATGGGCCCTCCCGTCTACTCATACATGTACAGTGGTAGTTGACACTGCCTACTCATACACACGTACAGTGGTAGTTGACCCTGCCTATTCATACACACGTACAGTGGTAGTTGACACTCCCAACTCATACACATGTACAGTTATAGTGATCCCTCCCATCTACTCATACATGTACAGTGGTAGTTGACCCTGCCCACTCATAAAAATGTACAGTTATAGTGAGCCCTCCCGTCTACTCATACATGTACAGTGGTAGTTGACCCTGTCCACTTATGCACATGCACAGTTATAGTGAGCCCTCCCGTCTACTCATACATGTACAGTGGTAGTTGACCCTGCCCACTCATACACATGTACAGAGGTAGTGGGCCCTCCCGTCTACTCATAAATGTACAGTGGTAGTTGACCCTGCCCACTCATACACATGTACAGTGGTAGAGAGCCCTCCCGTCTACTCATACATGTACAGTGGTTGTTGACCCTGCCCACTCATACACATGTACAGTGGTAGTGCGCCCTCCCGTCTACTCATACATGTACAGTGGTAGTTGACACTGCCTACTCATACACATGTACAGAGGTAGTGAGCCCTCCCGTCTTCTCATACATGTACAGTGGTAGTTGACCCTGCCCACTCATACACATGTACAGAGGTAGTGGGCTCTCCCATCTACTCATACATGTACAGTGGTAGTTGACCCTGCCCACTCATACACATGTACAGAGGTAGTGAGCTCCCCCGTCTACTAATACATGTACAGTGGTAGTTGACCCTGCCCCCTCATACATATGTACAGAGGTAGTGGGCCCTCCCGTCTACTCATACATGTACAGTGGTAGTTGACCCTGCTCACTCATACACATGTAGAGTGGTAGTTGACACTGCCTACTCATACACACGTACAGTGGTAGTTGACCTTGTCCACTCATATACATGTACAGTTATAGTGAGTCCTCCTGTCTATCATACATGTACAGTGGTAGTTGACACTGCCTACTCATACACATATACAGTGGTAGTGGGTCCTCCCGTCTACTCATTTCATGTACAGTGGTAGTTGAGACTGCCTACTCATACACACGAACAGTGGTACTTGACCCTGCCCATTTATACACATATAAAGTAATAGTACAGCCTCTTGTCCACTCACATACACGTACAGTGGTAGTGGACCCACCTGTATAATAGTACAGGAACCATAGTACCGGACCCATCTGTCTACTCATACACGAACAGTGATAGTTGACCCTGCCCACTCATATACATGTATAGTAATAGTACAGCCTCTTGTCCACTCACATACACGTACAGTGGTAGTGGACCCACCCGTATACTACATTCTTTCATTAGAGACGCCGACACAATGTTTTTGGTATTTTAAGGCGAATATGAATGATTATATGAGTGTAGGATGAGTGTGGATGAGTGTAGTCTGATTACTAATTGAGTTCGACTGTTCCTCAAAAAGGGCAATTTATTTATAGCCCAACAGCCAGGGCAACTAAGGGACCTACATCTTTATGTGGAATCCAAACCACGTAGTGCTGGTCTAATTTTTAGCTAGTTGACAAGACTGATACTCAGTTATCTCCGCCAAATAACATCCGCACAATGATTACAACCCAACATGGACTCCCCAGACTTTTCTAATAGTGTCCACGCCGTTAGCAACCACTGAGCGGACGACATGTCGGTATTGAGAAAACCGACTAGTACAGGTACAGTTGTACCGGATCCACTCGTCTACTCATACACGAACAGTGGTAGTTGACCCTGCCCACTCATACACATGTACAGTAATAGTACACCCTCTTGTCCACTCATACACGTACAGTAGTAGTGGACCCACCCATATAATAGTACAGGAATAGTACCGGACTCATCCGTCTACTCATACACGAACAATGGTGGTTGACCCTGCTCACTCATACACATGTATAGTAATAGTACACCCTCTTTTCCACTCATACACACGTACAGTGTGTATGAGTGGAATGAAAGAGTAAATGAAAGAGAAATCTTTCTTATTCTAAAGAATATGAAACCTAACCTGTCATCAGGATGGGATGAAGTACCGCCACTACTAATGAGGTCTTGCGTGGAAACTCTGACGAAACCACTTATATTTCTAGTCAGTCAGTCACTCCAGGAGGGCGTCTTTCCAGAACTATTAAAAATGTCAATCATTAAACCAATACAAAAGAACCAAAACATTTCCGAATTAGATAACTTCCGACCTATTTCTCTACTTTCAACTTTTTCTAAGGTTTTTGAGCGAGTTGTTTTTGACAGACTTTACAACTTTCTTGAAAAAAACAACATCTTTCACCACCATCAATTTGGGTCCTTAAAAGGTAAAACAACAACTGATGATATCTTCGAGCTTTTATCGGCAGTGTCGGACGCCGTGGATGGGTCGCGGTACACTGTTGGTGTTCTTTGCGACCTGTCCAAGGCGTTTGATTCCGTTCATCACGACGTCCTGATTGGAAAGTTATGGTGCTATGGTATCCGGGACGTTGCACTAAATTGGTTTGCCTCCTATTTAATAAATCGTGAACAGTGTGTTGCGATTTATTCTGTCAAAAGTGGGTTTTGTAGGGTACAAGAAGGGGTGCCTCAGGGTTCAATTTTGGGGCCGCTACTCTTCCTAATTTTTGTGAATGATCTCCCCGAAATTACATCTAGCGGGAAAACATTTCTATATGCTGACGACACCTCATTGGTTGTTTCAGATAAAAATGGGAGTATTCTTTCAAAACACCTGTCTGAGGAATTAAATCTCTTAAACAAATGGTTTTCTGCAAATGGCCTCCATTTAAATTCTAATAAAACACAGTTTATAAATTTCCACATCAATAATAGATCCTGCCCCCAAATTAAGACAACACTTTATCTGCCTCAATGCAACATAGTTCCATCAGCTAAACTTTTAGGCTTAGAAATTGACTCTTGTCTTACATTCCGTCAGCATATTAACAAATTACTCTCCAGACTAAGCAAGGCCCATTATGCTATCTTAAAACTTTCACGTGTTGGTGACCTATTTACCCTAAAACAGTCACTTACTTCAATATACATTTATCAAATAAGATCATTTTAGGAGGGTTTACTTTTGATTACGTCATGAGTCATTATCTAGAATGAGTCCGAGTTGAAATTAAAAAGATTAGGTAATATAAATCTACTTTGGAATCAAAATTTGTCTAAGTATGAAAATGTTGCAAGTATTCACTTTGGAATAGTGATTGTTTCGTTCATAATATGATAAAAGAATCAAATCTTTAAAGGTACAAAGAAAATCTCTAACTAGACATATAACATTTTTAAAAAACTCGATCAAGTTCAAAGAGTACCAAGTATAAGAGATGATTGATTTTGATATGGTTTGTAGACAATGTAAGTTGGACTGGAAAGTTCGATTAAGTTAAAAAAGTCTAAGTATTAGAGTTGAACTAAATAGTATAAACACACCTTTTAACTGTAACAACTTGAAAATATAATCTGTTATTCGAGAATGGTACAGGTATTAAACATGATTTTTGCCCTGATTTGGTTGTCAAGGCCAGAATAGAGTTGGCTTGAAAAATTAAATATAAAGAGCCAATTAATTATAAGTTGAACTTGAATAGCAGACAATACTATTTTGTAAAAATGAAGAAATCGATTAAGTTACTTGAGTCAAGATTAACTTGTGATAGATTGTACTCATACTTACTCATATGTACATGTAGTTGATATATGCCTATACAATACAGTGTGTTGACTCATCAACAATGTACGTTTATAGTAAGCCTCCGTACATCATACAGTATCATGTATTGATGCCACTCTAACATTACTTGGTAATGGCTCGTTCTCATACTGTACTAGTTGTACACTGCTACTCATACTACAGTGTAGTTGACACGCTATCATACACTGTACATGGTATGCCTCCGTTTCATACTGTACAGTGGTAGTTGACTGCACATAACATGTCAGTATGCCGCTCATACATTACATGTAGTTAATGCACAATAAACGTACAGTGGTAGTGGACACCCTATAATATACAGTACAGTGTAATGGGCCCTCTCCGTCTACTCATACATGTACAGTGGTAGTTGACCCTGCTACTCATACAGTAATGTATTGACCCATGCTATTCATACCACGTAAGTGTAGTTACACCTCCCAACTCATACACATGTACAGTGGTATTAGACCCACCCGTATAATCATACATGTACAGATGTAGTTGACCCTGCCCACTCATACACATGTACAGTTATAGTGAGCTCTCCCGTCTACTCATACACATGTTCAATGGTAGTGGACCAACCTGTCAACTCATACAATTACTATGGTAGTTTACCCTGCGCCCTCATACACGTTTAGTGGTAGTGGACCCTCTTGTATACTCATACACGTACGACCCTGCCCACTCATACACATGCACAAAGGTAGTTGAACCCACCTGTCAACTCATACAATTACAGTGGTAGTTTACCCTGCACCCTCATACACGTTTAGTGGTAGTGGACCCTCCAGTCTACTCATACACGACCCTGCCCACTCATACACATGCACAATGGTAGTGGACCCACCTTTCAACTCATACAATTACAGTGGTAGTTTACCCTGCGCCCTCATACACGTTCAGTGATAGTGGACTCCCATCTACTCATACACGTACAGTGGTAGTTGACCCTGCCCACTCATACACATGTACAGAGGTAGTGAGCTCCCCAGTCTACTAATACACTGTACAGTGGTAGTTGACACTGCCCACTCATACATATGTACAGAGGTAGTGGGCCCTCCCGTCTACTCATACATGTACAGTGGTAGTTGACCCTGCTCACTCATACACATGTAGAGTGGTAGTTGACACTGCCTACTCATACACACGTACAGTGGTAGTTGACCTTGTCCACTCATACACATGTACAGTTATAGTGAGTCCTCCTGTCTATCATACATGTACAGTGGTAGTTGACACTGCCTACTCATACACATATACAGTGGTAGTGGATCCTCCCGTCTACTCATTTCATGTACAGTGGTAGTTGAGACTGCCTACTCATACACACGAACAGTGGTACTTGACCCTGCCCATTTATACACATATACAGTAATAGTACAGCCTCTTGTCCACTCACATACACGTACAGTGGTAGTGGACCCACCCGTATAATAGTACAGGAACCGTAGTATCGGACCCATCCGTCTACTCATACACGAACAGTGGTAGTTGACCCTGCCCACTCATATACATGTATAGTAATAGTACAGCCTCTTGTCCACTCACACACACGTACAGTGGTAGTGGACCCACCCGTATACTACATTCTTTCATTAGAGACGCCGACACAATGTTTTTGGTATTTTAAGGCGAATATGAATGATTATATGAGTGTAGGATGAGTGTAGTCTGATTACTAATTGAGTTTCACTGTTCCTCAAAAAGGGCAATTTATTTATAGCCCAACAGCCAGGGCAACTAAGGGACCTACATCTTTATGTGGAATCCAAACCACGTAGTGCTGGTCTAATTTTTAGCTAGTTGACAAGACTGATACTCAGTTATCTCCGCCAAACAACATCCGCACAATGATTACAACCCAACATGGACTCCCCAGACTTCTCTAGTAGTGTCCACGCCGTTAGCAACCACTGAGCGGACGTCATGTCGGTATTAAGAAAACCGACTAGTACAGGTACAGTAGTACCGGATCCACTCGTCTACTCATACACGAACAGTGGTAGTTGACTCTGCCCACTCATACACATGTACAGTAATAGTACACCCTCTTGTCCACTCATACACGTACAGTAGTAGTGGACCCACCCATATAATAGTACAGGAATAGTACCGGACTCATCCGTCTACTCATACACGAACAATGGTAGTTGACCCTGCTCACTCATACACATGTATAGTAATAGTACACCCTCTTTTCCACTCATACACACGTACAGTGTGTATGAGTGGAATGAAAGAGTAAATGAAAGAGAAATCTTTCGTATTCTAAAGAATATGAAACCTAACCTGTCATCAGGATGGGATGAAGTACCGCCACTACTAATGAGGTCTTGCGTGGAAACTCTGACGAAACCACTTATATTTCTAGTCAGTCAGTCACTCCAGGAGGGCGTCTTTCCAGAACTGTTAAAAATTTCAATCATTAAACCAATACAAAAGAACCAAAACATTTCCGAGTTAGATAACTTCCGACCTATTTCTCTACTTTCAACATTTTCTAAGGTTTTTGAGCGAGTTGTTTTTGACAGACTTTACAACTTTCTTGAAAAAAAAACAACATCTTTCACCACCATCAATTTGGGTCCTTAAAAGGTAAAACAACAACTGATGATATCTTCGGGCTTTTATCGGCAGTGTCGGACGCCGTGGACGGGTCGCAGGGCACTGTTGGTGTTCTTTGCGACCTGTCCAAGGCGTTTGATTCCGTTAATCACGACGTCCTGATTGGAAAGTTATGGTGCTATGGTATCCGGGACGTTGCACTAAATTGGTTTGCCTCCTATTTAATAAATCGTGAACAGTGTGTTGCGATTTATTCTGTCAAAAGTGGGTTTTGTAGGGTGCAAGAAGGGGTGCCTCAGGGTTCAATTTTGGGGCCGCTACTCTTCCTAATTTTTGTGAATGATCTCCCCGAAATTACATCTAGCGGGAAAACATTTCTATATGCTGACGACACCTCATTGGTTGTTTCAGATAAAAATGGGAGTATTCTTTCAAAACACCTGTCTGAGGAATTAAATCTCTTAAACAAATGGTTTTCTGCAAATGGCCTCCATTTAAATTCTAATAAAACACAGTTTATAAATTTCCACATCAATAATAGATCCTGCCCCCAAATTAAGACAACACTTTATCTGCCTCAATGCAACATAGTTCCATCAGCTAAACTTTTAGGCTTAGAAATTGACTCTTGTCTTACATTCCGTCAGCATATTAACAAATTACTCTCCAGACTAAGCAAGGCCCATTATGCTATCTTAAAACTTTCACGTGTTGGTGACCTATTTACCCTAAAACAAGTCTACTTTGCTTACGTTCATTCCATTGTTTCATATGGGATCATTTTTTGGGGAGGTTCCTCTGATTCAGTGAGAGTCTTCAGAATGCAGGAAAAAATAATTAGGTTAATAACTAAATCTCCTTTTAATCACCCTTGCAGAGAACTGTTCAAGAAACTTAAAATATTTCCTCTACCCTCAATATATATCTATCAGAGTCTCCTGTACGTAAAATCTCACTATAATCTATTTTTTAAAAAGAACCACATTCACTCCTATTCAACGAGACACTCCTCTATTTTGCAATATCCGATCCACCGCACAGCTTTCTTTGAACAATCTCCCTACTATTCGTGCATTAAATTATATAATTGTCTTCCTCAAGAATTGCAAAATATTCATGAATTAGCACCCTTTCGCAAGCGCCTGTACGAATATATAATATATAAGCGAATATATAAGCGCTTGTACGCACACACTTTTTTTATGATGTTGAAGAGTACGTGACAGCTAACTTGTGATCTATACATTAATTATGACTAATTATTGATATATGTCCTAAATTACTATTTTTGCTCATAGCGATTGACGTTTTGCTAACTTTGTAACATATAAGGTATATTATTTGTGTTGAAATTCTTTGTGTAATTGTGCTGTATCTATTTGTACTATTGTATTGTACTATTGAAAAGTCATCTACCTGTCACAGTTGTTCTGTTTTAAGATGTTTGTGACAAATGTATAAATAAATAAATACAGTGGTAGCGGACCCACCCATATAATAGTACAGGAACAGTAGTACCGGACTCATCCGTATACTCATACACGAACAGTGGTAGTTAACCCTGACGATTTATACACATGTACAGTAATAGTACACCCTCTTTTCCACTCATACACACGTACAGTGGTATTGGACCCACCCGTATACTCATACATGTACAGATGTAGTTGACCCTGCCCACTCATACACATGTACAGTTATAGTGAGCTCTCCCGTCTACTCATACACATGTACAATGGTAGTGGACCCACCTGTCAACTCATACAACTACTATGGTAGTTTACCCTGCGCCCTCATACACGTTTAGTGGTAGTGGACCCTCCTGTATACTCATACACGTACGACCCTGCCCACTCATACACATGCACAAAGGTAGTGGACCCACCTGTCAATTCATACAATTACTATGGTAGTTTACCCTGCGCCCTCATACACGTTTAGTGGTAGTGGACCCTCCAGTCTACTCATACACGTACAGTGGTGGTTGACCCTGCCCACTCATACACATGCACAAAGGTAGTGGACCCACCTGTCAACTCATACAATTACAGTGGTAGTTTACCCTGCGCCCTCATACACGTTTAGTGGTAGTGGACCCTCCAGTCTACTCATACACGTACAGTGGTGGTTGACCCTGCCCACTCATACACATGCACAAAGGTAGTGGACCCACCTGTCAACTCATACAATTACAGTGGTAGTTTACCCTGCGCCCTCATACACGTTTAGTGGTAGTGGACCCTCCAGTCTACTCATACACGTACAGTGGTAGTTGACCCTGCCCACTCATACACATGTACAATGGTAGTGGACCCACCTGTCAACTCCTACAATTACAGTGGTAGTTTACCCTGCGCCCTCATACACGTTTAGTGGTAGTGGACCCTCCTGTATACTCATACACGTACGACCCTGCCCACTCATACACATGCACAAAGGTAGTGGACCCACCTGTCAACTCATACAATTACAGTGGTAGTTTACCCTGCACCCTCATACACGTACAGTGGTAGTGGACCCTCCAGTCTACTCATACACGTACGACCCTGCCCACTCATACACATGCACAAAGGTAGTGGACCCACCTGTCAACTCATACAATTACAGTGGTAGTTTACCCTGCGCCCTCATACCCGTTTAGTGGTAGTGGACCCTCCTGTATACTCATACACGTACGACCCTGCCCACACATACACATGCACAAAGGTAGTGGACCCACCTGTCAACTCATACAATTACAGTGGTAGTTTACCCTGCACCCTCATACACGTTTAATGGTAGTGGACCCTCCAGTCTACTCATACACGTACAGTGGTAGTTGACCCTGCCCACTCATACACATGCACAAAGGTAGCGGACCCACCTGTCAACTCATACAAATACAGTGGTAGTTTACCCTGCGCCCTCATACACGTACAGTGGTAGTGGACCCTGCCCACTCATACACATGCACAAAGGTAGTGGACCCACCTGTCAACTCATACACGTACAGTGGTAGTTTACCCTGCGCCCTCATACACGTACAGTGGTAGTTGACCCTGCCCACTCATACACATGCACAAAGGTAGTGGACCCACCTGTCAACTCATAAAATTACAGTGGTAGTTTACCCTGCACCCTCATACACGTTTAGTGGTAGTGGACCCTCCTGTATACTCATACACGTACGACCCTGCCCACTCATAGACATGCACAAAGGTAGTGGACCCACCTGTCAACTCATACAATTACAGTGGTAGTTTACCCTGCGCCCTCATACACGTACAGTGGTAGTGGACCCTCCTGTATACTCATACACGTACGACCCTGCCCACTCATACACATGCACAAAGGTAGTGGACCCACCTGTCAACTCTTACAATTACAGTGGTAGTTTACCCTGCGCCCTCATACACGTACAGTGGTAGTGGACCCTCCAGTCTACTCATACACGTACGACTCGCCCACTTATACACATGCACAAAGGTAGTGGACCCATCTGTCAACTCATACAATTACAGTGGTAGTTTACCCTGCGCCCTAATACACGTACAGTGGTAGTGGACCCTCCCGTCTACTCATACACGTACAATGGTCGTTGACCCTGCCCACTCATACACATGTACAATGGTAGTGGACCCACCTGTCAACTCATACAATTACTATGGTAGTTTACCCTGTGCCCTCATACACGTACAGTGGTAGTGGACCCTCCCGTCTACTGATACACGTATAGTAGTAGTTGACCCTGCCCACTCATAAACGTACAGTGTTAGTGGACCAGCCGTCAACTCATACATGTACAGTGGTAGTTCTCCCTTCCCCTTCATACACGTACAGTGGAAGTTGACCCTGCCCACTCATACAAGTACAGTGGAAGTTCACCCTGCCCCCTCATACACGTACAGTGGAAGTTGACCCTCCCCCGTCATACACGTACAGTGGAAGTGGGCCTACTCGTTCATCATACACATACAGCGGTAGTGAACTCACCCGTCGACCCAAAGTCATGTACAGTGGAAGTGGGCTTACTCTTCCATCTTAAACGTACAGTGGTAGTGGACTCACCCGTCGATCCAAACACATGTACAGTGAAGTGGGCCTACTCTTCCATCATAAACGTACAGTTGTAGTGGACTCACCCGTCCAGCTAAAGAAATGTACATTAGTAGTGGACTCACGTGTCGACCCAAACACATGTACAGTGGAAGTGGGCCTACTCGTACATCATGCACGTACAGTAGTAGTGAACTCACCCGTCCAGCTAAAGATATGTACATTAGTAGTGGACTCACGTGTCAACCCAAACACATGTACAGTGGAAGTGGGCCTACTCTTCCATCATAAACGTACAGTCGTAGTGGACTCACCCGTCCAGCTAAAGAAATGTACATTAGTAGTGGACTCACCCGTCGATCCAAACACTTGTACAGTGAAAGTGGGTCTACTCTTCCATTATAAACGTACAGTCGTAGTGGACTCACCCGTCGATCCAAACACTTGTACAGTGGAAGTGGGCCTACTCTTCCATCATAAACGTACAGTCGTAGTGGACTCACCCGTCCAGCTAAAGAAATGTACATTAGTAGTGGACTCACCCGTCGACCCAAACACATGTATAGTGGATGTGGGCGTGCACGAACATCATGCACGTAAGTGGTAGTGGACTCACCCGTCGACCCAAAGAAAATGTACAGTGGGAGTGTGGCCTGCACTTCCGATGTTTTTCAGATTTTTTATATTCAAACTTGTTACTATCATTTTGGACACACTTTGTACTTTAAATGCGACAAGAACAATTCGGAAAGTTCACCATATGATATTAATTAGATTTACAATTTATAGTATAAGCTCTATTTTAAACAGTTCAACCACAGGAGATACTGCACGGGTTGTCTGAAACACCCTGTTTTTTGTAAATTAACAATAATCTGTAATATCTGTAGCATAACAGATAAAGTGGCATATTTTAATTTTTTTGTCAGGTAAGTTTGATTGCGTATAACAGTTCCATAGCTAAACCAAAGTAATAATTTAATCAATCAGATATCTCTTAAAAATTGTAGTTTCTTTGTCAGAGAGCAAAACTATACGTTTTGACGCAAGTAGTAAAAACCTTCAGGATGGATGGATTTACATTCGGAATGCATAGTTTTATACATTTTTAGATTCTGTGAAACTTTCAAATTTAAAGCGTTTATTATATATTATAATCTTAATATATAAAATACAAAAACGATGTTCTCATTCTACACGAAATATCTTAAACCATTGAACAGATGTTTATGAAAATTGAAGGGAAGTTAGCATTTGTAGCAAAGAGATCCACTAAGCAAGGATTTGTTGCAATTCCATTCCTATGGAGTATAAACAGCCACTCAACGTTTCCTTTTTTTCATAAAAGCAACATTGTATTAAAATTTAATAAAACAATTAATTTTAAACAGCTGATACATCAAACATAAACATAACCCAAAAGCTTATCTATTTTGGGTTTTATTGCGAAATTATTAAGGTTATTTCTACTAACTCTGGCTTGATTGAACTACTTTGCATCATCCTAAAGTAGACTTATAGGGTTTTCAAGACATTAAAACTATGTTATTATATCTACGAGAACGGCAGCAGACTAAGCGTTTATCCTGATGTAATTATTTAAAGATAACCACGGAGGGAAGGGTAAGCAAGCGTAGAGAACCAACACGTAGCGAAGCAAGAGCTTTTAGCATGTTTTCTTATAAATGCTGTTTAAAATATAATACTTAACTAATTTTGCGAAGTTATTAATTATAATAAATTTTAGGCTGGCCCGATTGTCATTCTATGTATAAGGGATATCAAAGTACATATTCTCGTGCGGCTCATGGAAGGCGTTACCTTGTTTACAAGCAAGCTAAACATGTAAACAATCGCAGGCACACAAGTGGACCGGGTGGTCACAGCTTTGTCCTCGAGACTATATCAATGACTACAAATACACTAAGACGAAAAGTAGCCATGTTAAAATTTCAGACCAGTCGTCCAGGTAGAAATCGACTTTACGCAAACGGCCACTAGGAGGCACGAGCGCTCGCCCGCCTGCTCCCTGTCTTTCGGAGCAGCACTCGTAGCGGCTGTTTGCGTAAGCTTCCCTCCCGCTTGTCTGAAAAATTCCCATAAGAACTTTTCATCTTAGTGTATTTGTAGTCATTGACTATATGGCGCGCGAGACGATAAGATACTTGACGGTATTCTTTTAGAATATGATCGACACATCCATATTTATACATAAAAATCAGTGGTTTACTTAATTTACTACACAAGCTAGCCAGCCACCCGTGTCCAATTTGGGAATTACCTATGATCAATGGGGACCCATCTGTGATCAGTTGTAGTAGACCTGTCAACCTTGAGATGTATCAATGCGGAGGTTTCCTAAATTAGATGAAGAGAAATATGTGCTATTCTGTGAAAAACCACAGAAAAACAATCCAAAGGGTCTTAACAGAAACAATATTATGTCATGAGAAACAAAACAAAAAAAGATCAGATTACTATAAATAGTTGGTACACCACTTTTAACAACGTGTTATTTGAAAGACAAACTAAACTTTTTTTGTTTAGCATACACTTAAACAGTGTTGGAAATTAATTACTGTACTGCCTGTGTTAGTGTCATGTCACGTTTAACTTCCAGTAGCGTCACTGTATGTTCATTTACCGGTGACAAATAGCAACGAATAGTGACATTATTGTAGCTTCTCGTGACTCTTTTAAACTGTGTGAGTTTTGAAGTTTCTTACGTGAGATGACCTTTGAATGCGTGATTCTAATGCATTTTGCGTATGAGTTACCAGGTCTGGCTTGGGTATCAATCGTGACCAACTTGGATATGGATAACAACCGTGATCAATTTGGGAATCTGACAACGGGGTTTTGGAGATAACCACTGTAAGAGTATAGGTGGGTTGGTTGGCCAATTACTCTGAACCTCTATGTGTGGTAGGGTGGGTGAATAACGCTGTATGTGTATAGTTGGGCGGGTGAGTTTGTATGGGTGGGCAAGTTGATGTTAGATAAGTTATAATAATATTTACTATTGAATTGTTATAGGCTAGTGGGACAAAGTCTTACAGTGATAAATTTACTGTTTTCCAATCCATTCAGCAATTAATTACTTCACTACTCCAGACCCAAGTCCTTTACTGCATTGGCAGTTCAAGTGCAAGCTGACACACGGTGGGGATATTATAGGAAACGAGACAAGGGTGAGATCGTACAGTGGTAGTGAATTTATTGGTCACCCACCAACCTTCACATACACGTACAGGATTAAAGGCCCACCCACCCAAGTACAGTGGTCTCATCTAAAGACAAAGGTTTTAGCATTTATATGTACGTTGTTCAGTAGAATATTTAAACTTTTTTCTATTTAAAATGCCACACAACTATTTTTTTCAACATATGACTGACATGGATCTCATGCAAGGTATTTCTACCTGCAAACGCATTGAAGCCCACACTTTTATTCTGAAAGTTATCCAAATAAAAATATAGCAAATCAATATATCAAGTCAACTTTCGTTTAAATCGACACTCGCCTTGGATAAACTAGATCCTTGAATGCAGAGTCACACGACCTTGGGAGGCCTCAAAGCAAAAGCACACTAGATTTAAAGGAGCAAGTTTTAGAAATGGTAAAAGAATATCCTAAAGAAAGTATAAGAAAAAATAGTGTTATGCTGGGTGTTAATCACATGTTATTTTGTAGTATTTTTAAAATTAAAAAAAAAAAAATACCCTATCGCAGCCATTGTGCCCAAGGTCTGCTTCCGGATGATTTTCTAAAAAGACGCACTTTCTGTGTTAAATTTCATAGCAAATATGAACTTGACCCTTTGATTTTGCCGTCAGTATTATTCACAGACAAAGCTGCATTCTGTAGAAACGGAGATATTCATTGCAATAATAACCACACTTGCGTAGAAGAAAATCCTTATGAGGTAATTCAAAACAGACCCCAAAATAACTTTCCTAAATATCCAGTGAACACTATTGAAGAGCTGTATCACAGCATTGTAGAGGGATATAAACAGATTAAGGCTATCCCAGGAATATTCCAGCGAGTAAAGGAGTCGTTAGTGCACCGAATATAACAATGCATTACAGCTGATGAAGGACACATGGCGAATCTCATTCAAGAGTAAAGTGAAAATAGAAAATAAGTATAACAACCTATAATGCGATTAAAATACTAAAAACTTAACAATTTACTACACACACATCTATAAATATATTTTTGAATGTTCTAAAAATAACTTTAAATTTACTTTTAATGTATTTTTATTGATTTACTACAAACGAATGTAAACTTAAAATTTTGAACCTTTGTTTATAGATGAGACAAAGAAATAACCAAATGTTTTAATTGTTGTCCAAAAAACCGATAATAAACGTTGTTAAAAATTGCTGGTTAATAATGGAACTAGTAATCAACTGTTCGTTATATAATTAATTTTTAACCAGTTTTAACAACCCAGGTACCATTATAATTATTAACTTGATTTAACAGTTACTACTTTTTAAGTTGATTACGGGTGCTACCCAAAGTAGTCAAAGGCACTACCATGTTGTTCTCGGGTTCTACTCAAGGTAATAACAAGAGGCTGTCCAAGTTTACCACGGGTTCTACTCAAGGTAATCAAAGGTAGATAGCCAAGTTGACGATGGGTCTACTCAAGGTTATCTCCTTGGTGGCTACCCCAGTTGACCACGTGTTCTACTAAAGATAATTACATGTGGCTACCCAAATTTACCAGGGGTTCTACTCAAGGTAATCACAAGTGGCTACCCATGTTTACCACGGGTTCTACTCAAGATAATCACAAGAGGCTGCCCAAGTTTACCACGGGTTCTATTCAGGGTAATAACAAGAGGCTACCCAATTTTACCAGGGGTTCTACTTAAGATAATCACAAGCGGCTGCCCAAGTTTACCACGGGTTTTACTCAAGGTAATCACAAGAGGCTACGCAAGTTTACCAAGGGCTTATACTCAAGGTAAATCACAAGAGGCTGCCCAAGTTTACCAGGGGTTCTACTCAAGATAATCACAAGAGGCTGCCCAAGTTTACCACGGGTTCTACTCAAGGTAATCACAAGAGGCTACCCAAGTTTACCAGGGGTTCTACTCAAGATAATCACAAGAGGCTGTCCAAGTTTACTAGGGGTTCTACTCAATGTAATCACAGTAGCTACCCAAGTTGACGATGGGTCTACTCAAGGTTATCTCCTTGGTGGCTTCACAATTTGACCACAAGTGATACCCAAAATAATCGCAGTTGCTGTGGGACCCCGTGATAACTTTCAATAACTACGCATGGTCATCTTGGTCAGCCACTGATCAATTTTGGTAACGTGATCACTTTGGTTCGCCACTCGTGTTCAAATTGTGTAGCCACTGACAGAACAGATAGTGTCTCGTGATAAACTTCAGTAGGCACTGACCTACTTTGGTAGCCCGTGATCATTTATAGTTGCCCCGTGATGAACTTGGGTAGCCAAAGATCTACTTTGGTAGTCCGTGATCTTATGTGATCAACTTTGGTCAACTTGAATAGTTAGTATCGTAGTTTGGTATCCCAGGATCATCTGGGATAAAAGATTTCCTTTAATAATCTTACCAAGCCAACTGTGATCGTTTATGAAACCCCTACGGGGTTTTGGGGCCACAGATGATTAACTTGGGTAGCATGTTTTTTACCACCTGTACACTAAAGTGGCTATCCCACTCTCAAAATAGTACAGTGGTGTTGATACAACCACTATTACGCACGTAAATTATCGCCCACCCACCCAACCTATCTAACCAACCATTTACTCACAGTACATTATCCTATTCACCCACTCATATACGTATAGTGGAATTGATAGAGGTATTGGCCAACCCTCCCACCCAACTCGTAAATGATATTGACCTACCCAACCAACTATATACTCACAGTACATTGTCCCATTCATCCACTCATATACGTATAGTGGAGTTGATAGTGGTATTGGCCAACCCTCCCACCCATACACATACGTTCGTGCTGATTCACCCACTCTCCAATGCATTCCGTTCGATCGTACTGATTTACCAATAATGATATTGTTATGTAGGTTGGAAGGTCCTCACCACTACATAATATATGGGTGGTGGGAGGGTCATCACTCACTGTAAAAGTACTGGTGGGTGGGTGAGACTCAGGAAATACAATTGTATGCTTATGTGTAGGTGGGTGGGCCAATTCCTCCCCACATGTATGGGTGGCTGGGCTAATACCATACTTGTATGAGTGTATGGATGGATGAGTGGGTTAACCCACCGAACGTGTGTGGGTAGATAGGTGGATCAATCAACACCCAATACCACTGTACGTATATGGGTGGGTGGGTAGGCTAATCCACCGTTCGTGTATGTGTGGGTGGGCCAATATCAGGGTACGTGTTCGGTGGGCGGGTAGGTAAATACTATTATTACGTGTGAGAGTATGTGGGTGAATCAATACAACCACACGTGAACAGGGGGCGGGTGGGTTCATATCACCGCACATGTATTTATTGGAGGTTGGGCGGGTGACCATCATTGTAATAGAGGCACGGGAGAGGTTGTACGGCCTCACTTTGGTAGAGTGTTCGGTGAGAAACACGATTTCAAGTCCATCTTAGTACAGGGTCAGGAATTACCTTCTGTACGGTAAATGATACCTTTCTCAGATCATAAAGTATATTCCAACATGTTACAAGTCTAACTAATTTTCAGAGGCCTGTGATGTCTGGTGATGATCTCACCACACGTGGCTGGACGAGCGCGGGAAAGCAAGGCCTTATCATATTATATCTACAGCTTCTACAGCTGCAAATACACAACAGAATGTTCGTGGGTCACGTCTGTCAGTCAGCTGATACTGAATACCATTCTTATAAATTCCGTTCACTGATTTAGATTTACGAACAAAGTAACGTCCTCGGAAATAACATATTACATCTGCAAGTACTTGTAGCTAGTATAAAGTTTTATGTATACACATTTTAATTATATCACAGTGGCCTTGTAAATTCTTTGGCTGAAAATGATATGTTATACGTATGTTATTTAATAGTAATAATAATTAATCAGTAATTCACTGAAATATTATTTAATAAATTCATCAAGTTTATGTAACATCTATTCTTACAATGGCGGTCACTTCGGTAAGGGTCGTTCATTTGTGTACGCAAACAGGAAATAACTCATAAGGGTGGCCCCGTTGTTCACAGCCATTCCAACATTTTGAAATTTGCTAGCTAACTGGAAAAATATTATTCAGGTATATTTGTCTGTTCGCAAAATGGACTCTTTTATACTTGTTCACACACTAGACTGTTCGAAAATTGGACACAACCACTTTAAGTGTTAGATAACCGCTAAGATTATTATTACGGAACGAATCGTTGAAATAGTAATCAAAACCATGTCTATAGCAATTTTCGCGGTGGAAAAGGGCCACCTTAAGTTCTCTGCAATGTGTCATGGCTTTTAAGGAACTAGCTTCAATCGTTATCCATGTTGACCACGAGTGATAGCCAAGGTAATAATTTGTGGATACTAAACTTTACCATGGGTGCTACCAAAGGTAATTACGGGTTGTTACCCAAGTTTACCACGGATGCTACCATTCCTATATTCTTTAGTTGACCACTAGTGCTGCTCATGGTAAACACAGGTCCTACATAAGTTCACCAAGAATGCTAAAGAAGGTAATCCCGGGTGGCTACTCAAGTTGACCATGGGTGTTAATCAACGTCATAACTAGTGGCTGCACAAGTTCAGTTCATCAAGGGTGCTAATCATAGTAATAGTGAGTGGCTACCCATATTCTTACATTCTTACATATGAGACGCCGACCCAACTTTGTTGGTATTTTAAGGCGAATATGAATGGTTATATGAGTGTAGGATGAGTGTGGATGAGTGTAATCTGGTTACTAACTAAGTTCAACTGTTCCTCAGAAAGGGCAGTTTATTAATAGCCCAACATCCAGGGCAACTAAGGGACCCTACAGCTTTACGTAGAATCCGAACCACGTAGTGCTGGTCTGATTTTCAGCTAATTGACAAGCCTGATATTCAGTTATCTCCCCCACACAACATCCGCACAATGATTACCACCCAACATGGACACCCCAGGCTTCTGTAGTAGTGTCCACGACGATAGGAACCATTGAGCGGACGCCATGTCGGTATTAAGAGGACCGAGCACCCAACCTATCGCCTACAATCTCCCAAACACTATGTCCCCAAGTAGCTAGGTTACAGCACTGCGCCACCAGTGCCGACATTATAAATTATAACTAAATATAATTTATAACGTTGTTGCTTACGTTTACATTGAAATATTACAAGGTATATAGTTGTATGTTTTAGTATTCCGTTTACATTAACCTAATTATCTTCTGCTCTAAAGATAAAGTTACCTACAGCAGACATATCAGTAAGCTGTAACTGCAAGGTCTGCAGACCGGGGATGTATGCTACATCACGCCCTGCATATAGTAATGCATTTGGTTTTGGCATAATTAGTCCTAGTCATATATACAACCACATACAACGTCAGCATGTCTCCCCTTGAGTCTCGGACATAGGCTTATCAACGTGGAGTAATAGTAGCTTACAGAGAACTAACTATACATAAGTGTATTAGTTTAGCTACACTCGTTTGACTATTTATATATTTAATTTGTGTACGCTTTTCATTATATATATATATATATATATATATATATATATATATATATATATATATATCAGTGAATGATATAATTAACTTAGAAATAATTCCTTACTCGACGAGAATGCTGATAAACTGGTTTAACGGTAAAGTTAATTTAAATTATTTTTAGAGTACAGTAGAACCTCTTTAATCCGAACCCCCGTAATCCGAACGTCCACTAATCCGAACGCCGCCGCAGGAGCCGTTTAACGTTGGCCGTTGAATGAACTACAACGGAATGCGCGCGAACTCTCCCCTCCCCCACTCTACTGTATTAAATAAACACTGTATTTTACTTTATAAAGCATTTTTCACTTTTCCCGCAACAATTACGATCCATTTTAGCCACGTTTTAGCTATTGTTATGTAAAAGCACAATATGTTCTGTAATCCGAACATTCCTTATTCCGAACTACCCCCGGTCCCAATTAGTTTGGATTAAAGAGGTTCTACTGTATTAATATGTATTAATATATCATAGATGACGCAAGTCTTGATCCTGACTTCTTCTAAGACACTTGCTGTCGGCACTGGTGGCGCAGTGCTGTAACCCAGCTACATGGGGACAAAGTGTTTGGGAGATTGTAGGCGATAGGTTGTATGCTCGGTCCTCTTAATACCGACATGGCGTCCGCTCAATGGTTGCTATCGGCGTGGACACTACTAGAGAAGTCTGGGGTGTCCATGTTGGGTGGTAATCATTGTGCGGATGTTGTGTGAGGGAGATAACTGAGTATCAGGCTTGTCAATTAGCTGAAAATCAGACCAGCACTACGTGGTTCGGATTCCACGTAAAGCTGTAGGTCCCTTAGTTGCCCTGGCTGTTGGGCTATTAATAAATTGCCCTTTCTGAGGAACAGTTGAACTCAGTTAGTAACCAGACTACACTCATCCACACTCATCCTACACTCATAAAACCATTCATATTCGCCTTAAAATACGCACAACGTTGTGTCGGCGTCTCATATGTAAGAATGTAATAAGAATGTAAGAATGTAAAAAGAATGTAAGACATTTAAATAGGTTTAGCAATGACAAAAATATGATATATACACTTACAATGACGTTGACCGACCGTAAAGTGTAAAGTGGCGTTTACTGTAGTACTAATTTTTTTCCCTATTAATACCACACATGTACAATAAGTGAGTGAAGAGTCAAATAAAATCACAAAAATTTGTAGTTACAATCAATATCATGAGTTTTTGAATCGAAGTCTGAATTACTAATTGTTTACAAACACGGTACTTTTATTTTGGGGAATCATAGAAAGTATCTGGTTCAAGGCTCACTGGAGGGCTCGTGAGTGGCTAACCATATTGACCACGTATTTTACCTAAGATAATTACAGGTCCTACCTAACAAAAAATATTACCCAAAATGATCACTGGTTGTACGCAAGGTAATCACAGTTACTACCCAAGTTAGCCAAAGGTGTTACCCAAAGTAATTACAGGTACTATCGAAACACCCAAAAGTCATCAGGGGGGATATTCACGTTGACCACGGGTGCTATCCAAAATAATCACAAGTACTACTCAATTTGAATTCGTGTGCTACCCAAGATATTCAGTGGTGGCTACTCAAGTTGACTACGGGTACTACCTAAAATATTCAAAGGTATAACCCAAGTGTACCACAGGTGCTACCCAAGGTAATCACAGATACTACCCAAATTTACCACGAGTCCTATCCAAGGTAATCACGAGTGGCTAGCCATGTTAACCACGTTTTATAATTAAGGTAATTACGGAGGGCTACCCAAGTTGACCATAAGTGCCACTCATGGTAATCATGGTATCAAGTCAATTTGACTACGGGTGCTACTCATAAAAATCACAGGTACTAACCATGTTGACCACGAGTGCTACCCAATGGTTAAAGTTGGGTTAAAACGGGTGGCTAGTAAACAGGTACTAACCAACGTAATCACTGGTGATTACACAAGTTCAGTTTACCAAGGGTGCTACCAAAGTAATTATGGGTGGCTACCTAAATTGACTGTGTTCTACCTAAGATTATTAGAGGTCCTACCTAAGTTGACTACAGGCTCTACTCTAGGTAATCACAAACACTACCCAAGTTCACCACCGGTCCTACCTTAGGTAATCACAGGTACTATCCAAGTTGACCATGGGTGCTACCCAAGATAATCACACATATTACCCTCAATTTGACCACTGGTGCTACTCAAGATGATGACTGATAATACTTAAGTAGGCTATGAGTAATCCCCAACGTAATCACATGTACTACCTAAGTTGATGACGGGTACTACCCAAGGTAATCACAGGTTCTATCGAAGTTGGCCATGGGAACTATGCATAATAATCACAGATATTGCCCAATATGATCACTGGTGCTACCCAAGGTAATCAGAGATACTACCAGTCAGGAACAGGTGTACTACCTGATAATCACAGGTACTACCCACGTTGACCACGCGTGCTACTCAAGTTAATCATATGTACTACCCAAGTTGACTACAGGTACTACCCAAGTTAATTAGGCGTGGCTACTCAAATTGATTACGGGTTCTCTCCTAGTGGCTACTCAAGTTGACAACCGGTGCTACCCAATTTAATAAGGAGTGGCTACTCAGGTTGACCATGAGTTCTACCCAAAGTATTCAAAGGTACTACCCAAGTTGACCATCCGGTGCTACCCAAAGTAACCATAGGTACTATCAATGTTGACAACGGGTGCTACCCGAGGTTATCGCGAGTGGCTACTCAAGTTTATCATGAATGATACCCAGGGTAATCAGGGATGGCTACACACATTGACCATGGGTCTTACCCAAGGTAATAAAGGGCACTACCCAAGTTCACCACCGTAATTATGGGTGGCTATCCAAATTGACCGCGTGTTCTACTTAAACTAATTACAGGTCCTACCTAAGTTGACCACAGGTTCTACTCAAAGTAATCACGAGTGGCTTCCCATGTCACAACGGTTCCTACTCAAAGTAATCACATGTACTATCTAAGTTGACCACGGGTACTTTTCAAGGTAGTCAGGTGTGTCTACCCAAGTTGATCATGGGTGCTACCAAAGGTAATCACATGTGCTATCGAAGTTGACCATGGAAGCTACCCAACGTAATTACAGATATTACCCAAAATGATCAAAGGTGGTACACAAGGTAACTACAGTTACTACCCAAGTTAACCAAGGGTGCTGCCCAAAGCAATCACATATATTAACCAAATTGACCACTTGTACTACTCAAGGAAAAAACTGATAATACCTAAGTTGACTATGAGTAATTCCCAACGTAATCACAGGTATTACTTAAGGTGACCACGGGTACTACCCAAGGTAGTAACAGGTGCTATGGAAGTCAACCATGGAAGCTACCTAACAACAGATATTACCCAAAATAATGAAATGAAATGAAAAGTTTTATTTTTTGAGGCAAAGTTAGGACCATTAGGTCCTCTCTTACACTTAACCTCACTACACTACCTAAACCAGTGAAAATGATCACTGGTGGTACAAGGTAATCACATTTACTACCCAAGTTAGCGAAGGGTGCTACCTAAGGTAATTACAGGCGCTGTCGAACCACCCAAAGGCCATCAGGGTGGGGGATACTAACGTTGACCATGGGTGCTAAGTAAAGTAATCACGAGTACTACTCAATTTTAATTCGTGTGCTACCCAAGATAATGAGTGGTGGCTACTCTATTTGACTACGGGTGCTACCTAAAATAATCAAAGGTATAACCCAAGTTTACCACGGGTGCTACCCAAGGTAAATCACAGATACTACCCAAATTGACCACGGGTCCTACCCGAGGTAATTGCGAGTGGCTAGCCATGTTGACCACGTTTTATAATCGAGGTAATTACGGGTGGCTACCCAAGGTGACCATGGGTGCTACTCATGGTAATCACAGGTACTACCCAAGTTAACCATTGGTTCTACCCAAAATAATCACAGATACTACCCAAGTTGATCACGGGTGGTACCCAATGTAATAACTGGTACAACCCATGTTCATCACCAGATCTATTACTTACAAATAATAGTGACTTTATAAAATTGCGACTTACTCAGCTAACTCCTGTATCTGTATACAATAGTACTCTGATAATTTGTTATTTAATTTAATTACTTATTATCAATTTATTTTTCAAAAAATTTTTGATAGTTATTAGGAATAACTATCAAAAAATTTAATTAATTTGTTTCTAAATATGTTTTAACATCAGCTTTTATTCACGCAATAAAATCATATCCTATAAACGACAAATACATTCATTGGTAAATAAATGTTTAGCGCTTATATACTATTGTGCAAAATAGATGAGTCCAAACTGCTTAGACAGGTGAGGACAAACTACTGTACTCATATGAAATACTGAGGCAAAAGCACTGTGTGAATTGCTGAGGTTTAACTGGTAGACTACGTGAGCCTAACTACCCCAAACATACATGTTTATGGGGCCAAACTACTGTCAAGTAGGTGAGCCTAGTCTGCTTTGAACGTCTAAAGTTATATGTTCGAAATTGATATATGCTCGCAGCAGTTTGACCCCAGCCGCACAGTGAGTCGAAACTGCTGCTGGGCCCAAACTACTTTATATACCAATAAATAAATAAATATATATATAGGGTGTCTCACGTTAAGGTCTCTTAAACGCCTTAAGGGTGAACCAATTACCCTAGAGTATTGCTGTAAAGTTTCCTCCTCAAAACTACATGTGGAGAATCTAGTAAAAAAATATTTTATACTTAAGCTTTATACAAAATTGATGGTCCAGGGTTCTAATCTCAAAATTTTTAAATGTAAACATGTAGAATGTGACTTGAAATTTCAAAGCCCTGAGTATTTTGGTGGAATTGGATTTCGGTTTTATATATCCGTTTCAAAATGGTGGCTATAAGTAAATAGAAAATCTAACTTTTTTATTTTGGTCGCTAAATGAGCAATTTACACTGAACACAAAATCCAATAACAATGTTGAAATTCTGAAAATTTTCACTTTAAAATAATACCAAATATGGCCCATTTTTACTGTAATATTTCCAATATGAAATGTTTTGTTTTCCTAAAATTTGAAAATCCCAAAAATCAAAAATATTAAATAGCAAGACCAGGCTCGTGGCATATCAAATAAAAGAACATAATTAAGAACATCTTTCACTTTGAAACATTAGGTCTATCTTTAATATTAACAAAATTATCGTTAACAAACCTTAACATTTGTGTTTTTTTATGAAATTATAGCCATAAAAGCCACTAAAATGGAATTATTTATTTGGTTCAAAATCATAATAACTATTCGTGATTCTAGAATAAATGATGAATACCATTTTATAGGCTTTTAAGGATAATTTCATAAAAAAAACCACAAGTTTAAAGGTTTTTTAACCATAATTTTCTTTGTATTAAAGATAGACCAAACGTAAGTGTAAAATTTGTTCAGATAGTTATGCTCTTTTATTTGATATGACACAAGCCTATCTTACAAAGTTGCTATTTAAGATTTTTGACTTTTGGGATTTTCAAATTTTAGAAAAAAAAAATAACTTAACATTTACGGTTAGACTTATTAAATATTTTAACTATATATTTATTTTATAATAAGTGATAAATATACTATAAATGTTTTTTATTGTTTAATATAAACAAGAAAAATTTGCTTGTATTATGAGTTAAGATAATTTGAATACGTTCAGTAATAACTTGAGGAAGGCGTGACGTCATTATATATGCCTTTATCTCAAAAATGACGTAGTTTACGTTGTAACTCAAAGGATTTCACTCTCAAGGCTGATGAACATTGACAATCTAAATGTAATCAAATTTGGATCGAAATACATTTTACCGACAAAGGTTCCCACTGATTAGGACGTAATTTTCATAGTGATTTATATTGTGTTTTTTGACTACTTTATAAGTAAAATAAACATTAAATTTAACAAATAAGAATATTAGGTACCACAGAACCAGCCTCATGGACGTAAGGCCACTTTAAGTATTTTTGTAAGTTAAGTTAATTCAAGCGGAATTTCACAAGATAAACACAGACCTTATTAAAACTTTGAGTTCTTAACAGTTTTTAAGAACTTTACTGACGTTTTAAACTACCGTAAAGGAAAACTGATTTATAAAAAAATTTAGCTCATTGAAAAATAAAACATACGTTATTTTATGAATGACGAATGGATAATAATAATGAATTATGTACACTCCATGTGTAAAAAACACGCGTATTTATTGTTTTATTTAATATAAATACATATATTTTCATATAAATTTAAACCAAAGAAGCCTATGCCATTAATCTTTCATATACAAATCAATAAATACTAGTGTACTGAAATGAAATAAAATTAAAACAACTTCAATTTTAAGGCGAGGTTAGGACTGAATATTCCTCTCTACCACCTAACCTTAATAACGTTTATAAACGTTAAATATTATTTATATACAATATTAAGTTCCACACAATAGTTGTTATGTGCTCTCCTTAAGGAGTATATTGTGAAACAAAGATATATAGCAATACGATCTTACCCACGTTAACTGTTGCAATTAAAAACAATGAACGACTTAACCTAGATATGTGGCTAAAGGATGTTTGACAATTTACAAAATTTAACTAGTAGTTTGTGTAAGTTGACATTAAATTCATTTGTGAATGAGCAAATAAAACACAACTGGTTAACCATAGGTCTTAGTTATAACCGTTTTTTTACATGTACTTACTTGCTTTAAAAATTAAAATATAATTGAAAATATACTAATAATCGCTAATAAATACTATTTTACTATTGTGATACTTAAATATTTGTTTGCAATCACTATAGTATTGACTATAAAAAAATAATGATTACTGATTTCTTTATTGACACTGATATAAAAAATATAAATGGACAGTAGTTAAATAAATTTATGCTAAAATGTTCTAAGAGTAACATATTTTGTATACAAGAATGTAAGGGTAAGTTTGGGGAAACAAAACTTAATTTGAAGCTTGTATCTAAGTAAAAGGTGTCTAGAATGAAATTATAGTTTATAACTTCATTAATAAATAACTTCTCACCAAGTCCGGTTCTATAGTGTCTTCAGAAATACTCTCACACCCGCCAACGGAATTCCAAGAAACCGAACTAATAATTCAATTTCCTTCACAAGACAACCTGTATCTTAAACAAATATAATTACAAATCATTAACGACTATATCATATGCTTTTCTTTGTGAGTTATGTTTTTGTAAAATTTTACAAAAATAAGTTTCTAATTTTTGTTCATTTATTTTTTTCACCAGTTGCTATTTAAATTATTATAATTATCTGTTCTGTTTGTGCTTTGATAGTAATTACCTAGTAAGTACATTTGTGAAGGCCTAATTATGAAGACTCAAAGACTAGTTCCGACTTAAAAGGTGAAGAAAAATAGGGAAACACTTTCTTACTACTTCCATCGTTATTTTCTGGCTACCTACCCACTCATACACATGCTGTGTTACTGACCCACCTGCCGTAGATGTACAGTGCCAGGTGGGTCCCATTGTACAGACCCTCTGTAGGTCTGTTGGTGGGCGAGTGGGTCAATGTCGTGTATGCACCCACCCGTAGAGATAGAATAGGTCCGATTAAGTGAATAATGAATAATGATCTTTATTCACAATATCTTTACAATTAAATTAATATAAAACTTAAGTGAATAATACTAACCACTGTTTCCAGTAATGTGGTTAGTGAATAAAAAAAAATAATAATAATAATAAAATAAATTACCAATAACTCAGTCCAGTCTATTTTAAGTATTACAGTCCTGTATGTAATTAGAAAGGCATTCTGTAGCGTTCATTAAATTCAAACTACTACTAAAATAATATAAGTTGTCGTCCAGATAAATTAACCTACAAAGTAAATATTCAAACAAGGTTCTACAATGACACAAACAAGCTAATTATAAATTCCTACTCATATTTACCAAAAAGGATCTATTATAAATACTATAAAAGTTAATTGTAATAAAAAAGTGAATCATATCCAAACGAAATTTCCACACCGCATCAAGTTCACCAGCAGAGGAAATTGCTAACCATTTCCTTTGCTGCATCCATTTTCACACCTCCACAGGCATTGTGATCAATGTTGACAGTATAGTTAATGGAATTTATTCATATTTGAATCAATAAATAACTTTGAAAGTTTGTTTTACTTAATTGAAATAAAATATTTAACTGGTTATCAGAATAGAACGTAAAAATAATTTTAATTCCATTGTTGATTTAAATTATAAAAAACTTATTTATGTCTTCGTTACATTTTTTATCAACTGTATTTGCTATAGTTCCAAATGAAATTTATCAAAGATCACATTCCGGTACCAATGTTAATAATATAAAATGGTTGGGGTTGGATTTGTTGTTGAAAATACATTCTGTACCGTAGAGATCCTACACAGATAACCCAGTGTATGTTGGTAAATACATTCTGTACCGTAGAGATCCTACACAGTTGCCCCAGTGTATGTCAGAATACATTCTGTACCGTAGAGAGATCCTACACAGTTGCCCCAGTGTATGTCGGAATACATTCTGTACCGTAGAGATCCTACACAGTTGCCCCAGTGTATGTTGGAATACATTCTGTACCGTAGAGATTGTAGCCTTATTAAAGCTACTATTTATTTTTGATATGTTGAACAAACTTAAATGAGAGATTAAAATAAAAATTCTTCAATGATAAAAAATTTTTTCTTTATTTATATTCTTATAAATTACTTCAACAAATAAAAATTGGATTCTTCTTAAAATAATGATAAAAACGAAAATTAAAATCTCTTCTTTTATTGACTTAATGAAACATAAATAAATTAAACAACTCTTCTAAAATAATAAATTAAATATCTTCAGACCAGAACCTTTTTTATTTATTTGACTTTTTAAATAAGTTCCTTTAAACTTTTAAATCAAAAAACTTCAAAATTCAAAATTGTAATAAATTTTCTAAATTCTTAAAAATTATCTAAAATTGAATAATTTTTCTAATATTCTTTAAAATTTAAAATTGCTTAAAATTGCTTTAAAATTTAAAATTGTATAAATTATTTAAATTCTTTAAATTGCCTCCGGGAGATGTAGCTGTCCTGGAGGTTTCAAATCCAAAAGTGACCACAACAAAGCTCGACCGGCATTCAATCACTCACTCACACGTGAACTAAGGAAAATTGCCGCTACGGTAAAAGTAACACCGAAACGGTAAAGTCGCCGTGTACTCGAAAGAGGATCGAACGTGGTCACACTCAGGAAGATATCGCAGAACTGCCGGAAGGGCAGCAAGCTTCGACCAACGGACTTACCTCCTCTTTACTCAAGAAGCTAAACCAACCAATTAGAACCCTCTAAACCAGGACATCTGAACAGGTAAGGCTCACCAAACATGTTGCCTTCAGAAAAATGTCACATGAAATTGACAGGAAATTAACAGACGTGAAAATACTGGTTATTTAGCCAATTTATATGGGAAAAAACTACTATTTTATTTGAAAGGGGATGATTCAGAATTTTTCTCAAAACTTGGAGAATTTATATCGAAAACTTTTGGAAAACAAACCAAACTCCTAAACTTCTCAGTTCTTACAATATTTAACATTTTCTAAATACAATTTTCTAATTTAATTTTAATGAAACAATTAACAATTGTTACAAGATCCTACACAGTTGCCCCAGTGTATGTCGGAATACATTCTGTACCGTAGAGATCCTACACAGTTGCCCCAGTGTATGTTGGAATACATTCTGTACCGTAGAGATCCTACACAGTTGCCCCAGTGTATGTAAGAATACATTCTGTACCGTAGAGATCCTATACAGATAACCCAGTGTATGTCGGTAAATACATTCTGTACCGTAGAGATCCTACACAGTTGCCCCAGTGTATGTCGGTAAACATTATTTCAATCTCAGATTCCCTGTAAGCATTTTGTCAAGAGTGCGTTTTCATATGCCCTACTTAGAGCTTTATCAAATGTTTACCTCTCACAGACGGTTGCCCGATACATCTCTATCCGCTCATCTGATTTCTTTATCTGCAAAACCATCGTAGTTGCGTATATGTTGTTAAATTAACCAACCGAAAATTATTTCTATCAACCTTAGACATTTTTCCAGCTCTCCTACTATAGAGGATTGAAAAATGGATACACTATCTTGTTGCATTCAACTAAAGCCAGATTCTCAATGAGACAGATGACAAACGACATAAATATTTTGGTTAGCAACAGTTTAAGAACAATTTTGTGAAATCCTTTTAGCAAAATTGGTTAGTACTCATATTTCTTAAAGCCCAACATTTTGAGATAAAGATTCTCAGTTCGATTTTAGTGTAAAACTAAAATTTTAAAAGGATCAGCTGATTACCACCAGCAGTTAATTTGACATTGAGCTGATACTTAATGAGTGAGCCTGGTTGTGTATTAGCGAATGAAGCCTTTATTACAAACTTCGGCCGACTAATCTTAGTAATTGTAGTGGGCTAAAGTTTTTAATTAAAATGGTGTAGAAAATTCACTATAAATTGGATCTAACGTAATTACACCAATAATATTGTGTTTCACAAATATTAGTTAACCCAGAAAGAAACAAACGAACTTCCTCATTCCAGACGATAATCAATACACGTGATTACACCAATAATATTGTGTCTCAACAATATTACTTAACCCAGAAAGAAACAAACGAACTCCCTCATTCCAGACAATAGTCAATACACGTGATTACAAACCGTCCACTGTTACTTTAGCATTTCATTATGAGATCAACAACATAGTCTGAGCTTGATGTATCTCAGAATGGTTATAACAGAATGATAAGCAGGCTCAAGGGAATCAGATCCAAGTGGTATATATGGGCGATTTCGTAGCCCAATTTGTACAAGCTTGATTATCAGACCTAGTCCTATCTAGTGGTAGGTGTAGTTCTAGTCAGTGTCAAACATGCAACCAAGCTTCACTAATCTAAGTCTTAATCAGTAGTAATCCTTTATGTTGTTGCCAAGGTAGCATGAGAACACTTCAATAATGATACATAAATACATTTTTTAATGCACTTACTTATTTTGTTAATAGAGGTTCAAAACAGCAATAACAGAAATAAGGGTTGACACGTTTTTTACGAACAAAAATGATTAAAATGTTCTTATTACAAAATAATTGTCATGGAAGTAAAATCTCAATATGTTAAAAAATATTGAGTATTCATTGAAAAATATTTACATCATATATCAGAATTAAACTTGTTTTCAAAGGAAGATAATTGAAATTGTTAGAAAATACAGCTTCGGACTAAACCTTTTACAAACTGCCCGATTGGAATTAACGATAGCTTTTAACGTTTTCAATCAGTTGGTTTGGCTTCTTTTGATGTCACATTCAAGATCAATTGAAAGTAAATTCTGGCTAGAAATACATACGTATATGGTATATTAGACGCAGGAAATTATTGTTTTTGTAAATATGCAGCATTTAACCTCAAATCATCTTCCAATGGGTTTTAATGAAGCCGTAAAAAAATTGAATGCATATAATATTTGTGGGGAGCTCTAACATGATATTATTACGTCATTGGTACCGTAGTTCTACACATTAGATACTTTTGGAGGGATTGTTTAGGATTTTATGACGAAATCCCCCACCCATACACGTACAGTGGTATTGACCCACCCACCCACCTATACACATACAGTTGTATTTACCCACCCACCCAACCATACACATACAGTGGTATTGTACCCGTCCGCCCACCCATACTAGTATATTGATTCAAATGAGTCAAATTTTGACGTTACCGTTCTAGTGACTTGTCAGTTACATAAAACAGGAAATGGCTATTTGATTGCGTAACGAACTCAGTATTTTAGCCTCCAATCAATTACCTATAATCTCAGGCAATGAATTATTAAAATATGACCTCATCCACTCAACGATAGTAAAAATCAGGCAATAATTTGACCATTAAAGCTGTGAGCTCAGAATTGAGCTTCCACTCAACTGTTGTCAAAATTCAAGCAATGACTTGATCATTAATCTATGAGCATAGAAATTGAGCCACCACTTAACAGTCATTATAACTCAGGTAAGGACTTCATCATTAAGCCCCAGTACTTACTTAGTAAGCCCCCATTCAACTATTCAACAACGGGGGTAATGGCTCAATCGTTAAGCTATATGCTCAACATTTGAGCCACAATCTCAGATAACAATTCGATCATTAAGCTATGAGCTCAGTACTCGAATTTACAGTCAACGGTTATTGCAACATAAGTAAAGACCCGATCATTAAGATATGGACTCAGTATTTGAGTCCCAACTCAAGGCCATTGCAACTCAGGCAATGAGTCAATCATTAAGATACAAGTTTATAATTACAGCCTAAACTCGATGGTTGTCACAAACCACGTAATGACTCGATCATTAAGGTATGGACTCAGTGTTTGAGTCCCAACTCAAGGCCATTGCAACTCAGGCAATGAGTCAATCATTAAGATACAAGTTTATAATTACAGCCTAAACTCGATGGTTGTCACAAACCAGGCAATGACTCGATCATTAAGATATGGACTCAGTGTTTGAGTCCCAACACAAGGCCATTGCAACTCAGGCAATGAGTCAATCATTAAGATACAAGTTTATAATTACAGCCTAAACTCGATGGTTGTCACAAACCAGGTAATGACTCGATCATTAAGGTATGGACTCAGTGTTTGAGTCCCAACTCAAGGCCATTGCAACTCAGGCAATGAGTAAATCATTAAGATACAAGTTTATAATTACAGCCTAAACTAGATGGTTGTCACAAACCAGGTAATGACTCGATCATTAAGCTAAGAGTACTCGATTATTCATTCAACGGTTAAACAACTCAAGTTATATCTATAACCTAGGCATTCTGGATCCGACGTTCTGGCGTCAAAGGAATATGGACATTATATACATAGGCCGACGCTTCAGGCTGCATGTTGAGTACCATCGTCAAGGCTGACGTGAGCTGTCCGCAACTTGCAGCCCAAAACGTCGGCATATATAATGTACATAGTCCTTTGACGCGGTCGTATCCAGAAGACCTAGATTATAGATATTACTTGAGCTGTTTAACCATTGAAAGGTTATTGATCTAGTTTTGACGATCGTGGAAGCTTATCCATGAAAACTCAGGTAATGACTCCATCATTAATCTGCACGCTCAGTATTTGATTATCCACTCACTAGTTAAACAACTCAGGGAATGCCTCAATCATTAGCCTATGAGATCAGTATTCAAGCCTTTACACAAAGGCCATCAAGCGCAGGTAACTCATTAGAAAAAAAATAAAGCATTGGCATGGCTTATTTCCCACTAACTAACCAAATATATTTTTAATTTTTCCAATATTTTATTACAAGAGGGGATCTTTTCCGTTAATTCACTACCACTACCTCTTATATCGCAATTACGGTTAGGTTAGGTGGCTACTAAAGATGATCACGAACTGGTAAATCCAGTGTTTAACTTGCCGCCAAATGCGCTCTCCGTGTGTAAGTTCTGGAAAGCTATAAGATAAGGCCAGTGATATTGGATTCCTAAAGAATAAAGTATACACAGTGAACGTAAAAACGTTTAGGGAACAGTTTTTAGGACACTAGAATGAAGCGTTAGTGAATTAATGGAAAGAAATAAAAATTTGGTGGTAGAGAATTAAGGGATACAAAAAAGGTGTTTTAGAATTTCATCATGACTATAAAAATATGAACTAGACAAGTATGTTCGTAATTTTGTCTGGCACAGAAACGTACTTTAGTCATCGTCTGTGCTTGTATGTACCTAATGAATAATATGTTAACCAAGCATGTTGTATCTGCCAAGGAGGAACCAAAGATCTCCATGTATAGATAATATGTATATTGCGTCTGGCTCTTACTTGGTAAACGGAGTAATTTACTGTATTAGTAAGGCACAGTAACGTACGTTAGTCATCGACTGTGCTTAAATGTATCTAATAGATATTACGTCACCCAAGAAAGTAATTCACATCATTATACATTGTATTTGTGGCCTAGCCCTTACCTAGTAAATGGAGTAATTTACTTCATAACGAAGCAAGGTGCAGGAACGTACGTTAGTCACTGCCTGTGCTTA
Organism: Stictocephala bisonia; assembly: GCA_035578905.1. NCBI lineage: Eukaryota > Metazoa > Arthropoda > Insecta > Hemiptera > Membracidae > Stictocephala > Stictocephala bisonia. Next base: position 164,619 of record JAQJVL010000383.1, on the reverse strand, counting down.
AATGTATCTAATAGATATTACGTCACCCAAGGAAGTAATTCACATCATTATACATTGTATTTGTGGCCTAGCCCTTACCTGGTAAATGGAGTAATTTACTTCATAACGAAGCAAGGTGCAGGAACGTACGTTAGTCACCGTCTGTGCTTAAATGTATCTAATAGATATTACGTCACCCAAGGAAGTAATTCACATCATTATACATTGTATTTGTGGCCTAGCTCTTACCTGGTAAATGGAGTAATTTACTTTCCAACGAAGTAATATGCAGGAACGTACGTTAGTCACAGACTGTGCTTAAATGTATCTAATAGATATTATGTCACACAATGATGTAATTCACATCATTATACATTGTATTTGTGGCCTAGCTCTTACCTGGTAAATGGAGTAATTTACTTCATAACGAAGTAATATGCAGGAACGTACGTTAGTCACAGTCTGTGCTTAAATGTATCTAATAGATATTACGTCACCCAAAGATGTAATTCACATCATTATACATTGTATTTGTGGCCTAGCTCTTACCTGGTAAATGGAGTAATTTACTTCATAACGAAGTAATATGCAGGAACGTACGTTAGTCACAGTCTGTGCTTAAATGTATCTAATAGATATTACGTCACCCAAAGATGTAATTCACATCATTATACATTGTATTTGTGGCCTAGCTATTACCTGGTAAATGGAGTAATTTACTTCATAACGAAGTATTATGCAGGAACGTACGTTAGTCACAGTCTGTGCTTAAATGTATCTAATAGATACTACGTCACCAAAGATGTAATTCACATCATTATACATTGTATTTGTGGCCTAGCTCTTACCTGGTAAATGGAGTAATTTACTTCCCAACGAAGTAATATGCAGGAACGTACGTTAGTCACAGTCTGTGCTTAAATGTATCTAATAGATATTACGTCACACAAGGATGTAATTCACATCATTATACATTGTATTTGTGGCCTAGCTCTTACCTGGTAAATGGAGTAATTTACTTCATAACGAAGTAAGGTGCAGGAACGTACGTTAGTCACAGACTGTGCTTAAATGTATCTAATAGATATTACGTCATCCAAGGATGTAATTCACATCATTATACATTGTATTTGTGGCCTAACTCTACCTGGTAAATGGAGTAATTTACTTCCCAACGAAGTAATATGCAGGAACGTACGTTAGTCACCGCCTGTGCTTAAATGTATCTAATAGATATTACGTCACCCAAGGATGTAATTCACATCATTTTACATTGTATTTGTGGCCTAACTCTTACCTGGTAAATGGAGTAATTTACTTCCCAACGAAGTAATATGCAGGAACGTACGTTAGTCACCGTCTGTGCTTAAATGTATCTAATAGATACTACGTCACCCAAGGATGTAATTCACATCATTATACATTGTATTTGTGGCCTAACTCTTACCTGGTAAATGGAGTAATTTACTTCCCAACGAAGTAATATGCAGGAACGTACGTTAGTCACCGTCTGTGCTTAAATGTATCTAATAGATATTACGTCACCCAAGGATGTAATTCACATCATTATACATTGTATTTGTGGCCTAACTCTTACCTGGTAAATGGAGTAATTTACTTCCCAACGAAGTAATATGCAGGAAAGTACGTTAGTCATCGTCTGTGCTTAAATGTATCTAATAGATATTACGTCACCCAAGGATGTAATTCACATCATTATACATTGTATTTGTGGCCTAACTCTTACCTGGTAAATGGAGTAATTTACTTCCCAACGAAGTAATATGCAGGAACGTACGTTAGTCATCGTCTGTGCTTAAATGTGTCTAATAGATATTACGTCACCCAAAGATGTAATTCACATCATTATACATTGTATTTGTGGCCTAACTCTTACCTGGTAAATGGAGTAATTTACTTCCCAACGAAGTAATATGCAGGAACGTACGTTAGTCACCGTCTGTGCTTAAATGTATCTAATATATATTACGTCACCCAAGGATGTAATTCACATCATTATACATTGTATTTGTGTCCTAGCTCTTACCTGGTAAATGGAGTAATTTACTTCCCAACGAAGTAATATGCAGGAACGTACGTTAGTCATCGTCTGTGCTTAAATGTATCTAATAGATATTACGTCACACAAGGATGTAATTCACATCATTATACATTGTATTTGTGGCCTAACTCTACCTGGTAAATGGAGTAATTTACTTCCCAACGAAGTAATATGCAGGACGGTACGTTAGCATCGTCTGTGCTTAAATGTATCTAATAGATATTACGTCACCCAAAGATGTAAATCACATCATTATACATTGTATTTGTGTCCTAGCTCTTACCTGGTAAATGGAGTAATTTACTTCCCAACGAAGTAATAAGCAGGACGGTACGTTAGCATCGTCTGTGCTTAAATGTATCTAATAGATATTACGTCACACAAGGATGTAATTCACATCATTATACATTGTATTTGTGGCTTAACTTTACCTGGTAAATGGAGTAATTTACTTCCTAACGAAGTAAGGTGCAGGAACGTACGTTAGTCATCGTCTGTGCTTAAATTTATCTAATAGATATTACGTCACCCAAGGATGTAATTCACATCATTATACATTGTATTTGTGGCTTAACTCTACCTGGTAAATGGAGTAATTTACTTCCTAACGAAGTAAGGTGCAGGAACGTACGTTAGTCATCGTCTGTGCTTAAATGTATCTAATAGATATTACGTCACACAAGGATGTAATTCACATCATTATACATTGTATTTGTGGCCTAACTCTACCTGGTAAACGGAGTAATTTACTTCCCAACGAAGTAAGGTGCAGGAACGTACGTTAGTCACCGTCTGTGCTTAAATGTATCTAATAGATCTTACGTCACCCAAGGATGTAATTCACATCATTATACATTGTATTTGTGGCCTAACTCTTACCTGGTAAATGGAGTAATTTACTTCCCAACGAAGTAATATGCAGGACGGTACGTTAGCATCGTCTGTGCTTAAATGTATCTAATAGATATTACGTCACCCAAGGATGTAAATCACATCATTATACATTGTATTTGTGTCCTAACTGTTACCTGGTAAATGGAGTAATTTACTTCCCAACGAAGTAATATGCAGGAACGTACGTTAGTCATGGTCTGTGCTTAAATGTATCTAATAGATATTACGTCATACAAGGATGTAATTCACATCATTATACATTGTATTTGTGGCCTAACTCTACCTGGTAAATGGAGTAATTTACTTCCCAACGAAGTAATATGCAGGACGGTACGTTAGTCACAGTCTGTGCTTAAATGTATCTAATAGATATTACGTCATCCAAGGATGTAATTCACATCATTATACATTGTATTTGTGGCATAACTCTACCTGGTAAATGGAGTAATTTACTTCCTAACGAAGTAAGGTGCAGGAACGTACGTTAGTCATCGTCTGTGCTTAAATGTATCTAATAGATATTACATCACCCAAGGATGTAATTCACATCATTATACATTGTATTTGTGGCCTAACTCTACCTCGTAAATGGAGTAATTTACTGCATAATGAACGTACGTTAATCACCGTCTGTGCTTGGATCGTTATACAATAAATATGTTTACTACATTCCATGTGGTACCTTTTGCCTAGCTCTTACCTTGTAAATGGAGAAATTGTCCTCGTAACTAAGTGAGTAACAGTATCTAATGGATATTACCTTATCCATTAGATACTGCAATCTTATTTCTTCATATCTACCTAAGCTATCTTATTTCTTCATTGCACTTTGTCGTATTGTTATTACCTCATAATCAAGTCAATCCAATTACAGATCCAATCTAGAGGATTACCCAATATAGAGGATGACCCAATATAAAGGATGACCCAATATAGCCACACAATGAATAAAAATACTTAACTTTTCTGTCCTCAATCCTAATCGAATATTTATAACTTTATGTTAGCTTATTTACATAACACGCAGTCAGAGCTCACTGAGTATTTGAAACAAAATATTGTATTTAAGGTGCCTTCTTAGTTAGAAAAATTATGGACTACGAAATGTTAAAAGTTAATATAGTAACAATAAATAAAATGTATAATACGTAATTATTGGTAAGTTCATTAATGTAACAATTGTATGAAATTATGTTTAGTTAGTTCAAATATAAGCAGTACATAGAGAAATATATTTAATTTGCCATTGTTATTTCTCCATGAATATCTCATTTCTATTTCAACCAATAAAGTAACTTACAACAGTAAGATGTGTCCGAATCTTATCATACACATAACAAATAGGGAACGACCTCTATAAGGGCATTACCACCTCGTCCAATAAGGAGATCCCCCCACACGTAGCATTGGTGTAATCCTCATGGGAAAACTTATACACACTATGGTGGGCATGGTTGGAGTGATGATTAAGTAAGGGGTTGGTTGTATGCTGGGGAACTAAGAGTTGCAACAGATGATGGTGCTTGGTGATGACTAATAGGGATCAGCGAGAAGAATGAAATATAGGAACGTACAGGTATGTTATGAATGTTCGAATTATTGATATTTTGAGGATGTTCCAACAATTGGTTGTTAGCGTAGTTGCTCGAGGCATGATTAATGAGCTAGGGGTGCTCATTTCGATTCCAATAAAGTCATAATACATTTTGAGAGGGAGAAGCTGATTCATTTATTGCTAATAATTGATGACGTTTTCTTAGGATTAGTCGACCTTAGTTTGTAGTAATGACTGCAATCGCTCATCTGTACTCGATTACACGCATTCGAAATCCGTATCCACCCATATCAAACGATCAACGTCTTAAGTAGAAAGAGGCACCTCTTTCTGGGTTCAAAGACAAATTCGGTTCCTCCATTTAAGAAGGAAGTGAGGGATCGTACCTCTTGCTCCAATCATCAATCTCACAACCATTAGATGTTCCTTGAGAGCACTTCCCTCATTTTTATTTTTAATGATGTTTATATTTTATATTTAATTTATATTTTATATTTAATTAACTTATTAGGCATTATTGTTGGATATTACCCTATTTTTCTTGAATACCTACTCCGGTTGACGAATGCTGTCTTCAAAGCGAACTGTCGATAGTCAAACCTTTTCGTGTTATCTGATTTTAGACTTCAGAAGCTGATTTTAGTTTTCAGAACAGAGATTTTATAAAATAAATATTCTGTTATGAAAACATAACCTGAACATCATGAACACCTGAAAACACAACATGTAAAAACATAATAGTTCAATTTTCATTCTAAAAATTTGTACATGTCTAATATAAAACTAAAATATGGCATTCAATAATCATACTTTAAATGGAATAGTTACATAAGCATAAACATTTGTAAAAAAGGGCAATTTTAACAACTTATACAGTATAGTGATAACTGAGATGGTCGTCGTTTAATTGTTGATATTTATGTTTAGAAATCAACTCTGTTCTATGTATAGTTTTTCAAATGAACATTATTAAACTATTTCTAAGTTTTGAGTTTATCAGACCCGTAATTTTACAATCTGATATCATAATTCACTCTTGGAAACTGTCATTTGATTAATACTTTGAGTTTGAAGAAAGTATGGTTTGAAAAAGATAAAGTAGAGACAGGAAACATACAAGGCACGGGAAATTGAGCATTTTATTTTTAATAAAAAGGGGTTTGCATAAATTTCTGCTAGAATCCACAAGTTTTGCAATATATTCTGCCACAAGAAAGGCCGTATAAAATTCATGACAAAACCTGAATTATGCTATCCTTATTTCAGTCTTTGTTTTTTGTCAATGACTTTATTTATTTGAAAATTCATTGAAACTACTGGTGACATTTTTAGTTTTAACATTTGTATACTGCCCATACAAATTACTTGTATGTCAATAATTTAATTTAGTCTAGTTTCATTTCAAAACAGTTTTAGTTATAATGCAGTTCAAGCCTTATTTTAAGACTTATTTTCATCCAAAAGTTTTGAAGATTGATAAGTATCGTCAAAATTAGACGGACGTCTTGATGGAAAATATTTGGTTTTTGTGATTAGAAAAGACCAATTATTTTTATAAGAGCCCATTTTTGTGGTATTTAAGTCCATATTTTTGAAACAGTTAAATATTTAAAAAATATTTTTAAAAAATATTCAAGCGTTAGCATGTGTGACACGTTTGCATTTTTGAAAAGTTTGAGATTGAAACTCGTAACTTATAATTTGACACAATGTTTTCACAATGATGGGGATCTATAAGAGCGATCTGTGTGAAGTGATTTTAGTTTACTTATTTCAAAACATTTTCCTGTTTATGTTAAGTTCACGTCAGAGGCTCATCTAGTTTCTGTATACATATAAGAATTTACCCTAAAAACACTTATAATGTAGTCGAGCGATAAATTTTGATAATTTGTTTTTATCGAGGCATTAAAAGAAATTATCGTAATTGTTGTGAAAAAGAAGCTCAAATAGCTAAAAGAAATCTCAAGAGAATCAAGGGAGCTTTAAGTTTTCTATCAGCGGAATTGCAAGTCAACCCCTAAACCTCCTTTTTACACCACCACAGGATTGTAGTTTCACAAAAATACAATTTACGATCTATCCAAACGTTATCAACTAATTGATAGTTTTACATATAAAATACTTTTATTAAATTTGTCGATTGTTTGCAAATAATGTTTTAGGCATGTGAAATTTATGTTTGTTTTATTTACTAACACGATTGCAAATATAGGTAATTTTACTAGCAGGTTTGGAATAAAAGTTGTAATGGATTGTTAGTTTTAGACGATCATTTTGATTGCACGAAATGATTAAAAATATCCTTAATTTTTACGTTTAAATTAAATAAATACAAATTAGAAAACTTAAAGACTAGGTTTGGTCGACGCAATATGAGTACATATAGCCTAAACGCACCCTCAATTATTGACAACGGAAGATTCTTGTGATTATTACTTCAAAGCTGAATGTTAACTGTAAGTATGATTTGAAAGTTTACACATTTTTAACGTTGTATAACAAAACAATTTAGTTAACCGTAGTTTAATTTAAAACTCAAGAGTAAATCCAATTATATGTTTAACGCAACTTGATGGGGACTTAAAACTGTGGTAATTTACATTACAACATGATAGTAAATTTATTATCCTTATTATATATTTGTAAGTGTCCCTGTTAAAAAGAACTCATTAAAATTTAGAGTATGTAACGTGAAATAATAATGAAATGAAAAAATGATTTATTCTAATAAGTTAGGAAATATATACAAAACAATGTAACACCTATGGAGTTAGACTGGTCACATTTTCAATAAGAGTGACCAGCAGTAACATAAGAAATAAATGTAAGGAACTACAGGGTCCAAATAGTTACAAAATAAACTAAAACCGCAATCTGTGGTGTTTATAATTATAATAATTCGAATATGACTTATTTACACAACTAAGAATAAACAAAACAACAATGCCAGGAAATAACAAAACTATATAAACGAAAAAATATTACAAATAAACAATAATATAAATAATATAGTTAAAAAACTCTTTATAGATCTTTTAATAAAACATATTCAAATTTTGCCAACAAAAATAAATACAGTACCTTAAAAACATACGAAAAAAATAAATAAAAAACAAAAAACAACATTATCATCATTTTTGAAAATTCAACATCATCCTGACCGAATAACCAAGACTTAATTTTATACAAAAATGTTCTAAAGGTTCTTGAGTTCTTAACTTCTTGTGGCAGTGCAACGTGGGGAGGATGCAGGCATAACTCCTTAATTACGGAGATTCTTCATCAAGATTCATGTATTGTTCATTAGTATCAGTTCATGTAGATTAGTATCAGTTCATGCAGGAGCTTGGATTGATACTAATGTTGTTTTAGTATTGTTTGTAATTGGAATGAGGTAAAACTTGGCATTTATGACATTTTAAATATTATTTTATTGAACTTATTGTTTTTTTCATCTTATATATCCAAATACATTTTTTATATAGATTTCATGCCCATAGTCAGTCCCATAGAAACACCAAGTAGAGCATTTATATGTATTAATAATATTTTAATCTACTAATTTAGTAGAAATTGACATATCATTTTATAATTTTTTTCAAAATGATGACACTAAGAAAACCCGTTATGCATTGAGTTCTCATGTTTACCTAGAACCTAATATGACCTGTCAACTTAGTCCACATTAATTATGAATGTAGATGTAAGGAGCAATAGCACTACTTAAGACCTGATCTCCAGAAATAATGGAATAATAATTGTTTCCATCGTATATATGGGTTAAAAAGAGTTGCGTTTTATCAGCAAACTAAAAAACAGGAAGATTAGATTGCATTATCAAATTAATTGAATTAATGATAATTTTCTGTTTAAAATATTTATTAATTTTGATATACATTAATTTATAATATATATATATTTATACAGTCCTCCTGCTAGGCCTCCACTAAACAGATGTGTGTGAAATCACTGGTCTTAAATGTCTCCTGACAGAACGGTTTATAATAGAGGCTTAAGTGCAGCTCTACTCATAGCAAATCCCCACATTGGAATACCATTTCAAAACTGTTGTAAAATAAAAACATTACCACTTTTAAACTTTTATATTTAACACAGCAATAGTTTATATGTTCAATTTTAAAATGCTCTTTCGTTTATTCTCTGGGAGAGATCAGTTTGTATTTGAATAGAAATTATACAACATAACAAACCAACGAAACCAGTGCTATAACCCAGCTACTTGAGGACAAAGTGTTCAGGAGATTGAAGGTGATAGGCTCTATGCTCAATCCTCTTAATACCGACACGTCGTCCGCTCAATGGTTGCCATCGACGTGGACACTACTAGAGAAGTCTGGAATGTCCATTAAGTCTGGTAGTCAAGGTTCAGATATTGTGTAGGGAAGAGAACTGAGTGTCAAGCTTGTCAGTTAGCTGGAAATCAGACCAACACTACGTGGTTCGGATTCCACGTAAAGCTGTAGGTCCCCTAGTTGCCCTGGCTACTGGACTATTAGTAAATAGTTCTTCCTGAGGAACAGTCGACCTTAGTTAGATGAACAATGATTACACTAGTTCTTCTACACTCATCACATTCATTCGCACCTCATATTTGCCCATATCTTGACGATCGGCGTCTTGTGAATGAATAATAAATTAAACACAATATGGATTTCCACCACATGATTTCCAGTGTTTAAATAATTTAAATGAAAAGTACAGTATTATACTTAAAAACAATTATTAACAGATCAAAAATCACTATAACAGTTTTAAAACAATCAAGAATGGTAAAAAGAGAATTTGAATACTGTTTTCTTAAGTTTGTTTTTTAGCTGTCATCCATCAAGGTTCACATCAATTTACAGCCAATTAAAACAAATAGTTTTTAATTAGTATAATACGTGTTGGTACATATACAGTACAAGTAAACGTCACACAACACACATTTATTACAATATAAGCACAAAATGCACAAATATATTACAATACAAGAACAAAATGCACAATTATTATAGTGATTGATTTCGGTAAACCACGCTCACCTTCCTCAGACCAGAGGGATTTACAAAAGAATAATTCTTTTGTGAATCCCTCTGGTCTCAGGAAGATGAGCGTGGTTCACCGAAATCGATCACCATAATATTAGTGCATTCTGTACTTGTATTGTAATAAATTTGTGTTGCGTGACGTTTACTTGTACTGAATTAGATCAATTAATCATCAAAGACTTATTTTTATAATATTGACCCTCATACTCATCCAGACACATGAGGTGATATTAACCCTCCGACCCACCCAGACACATGTGGTGATATTGACCCTCCGACCCACCGAGACACATGTGGTGATATTGTCCCTCCGACCCACCCAAACACATGTGGTGCTATTGACCCTCCGACCCACCCAGACACATGGGTGATATTAACCCTCCATCCCACCCAGACATATAGGTGATATTGACCCTCCGACCCACCCAGACACATGGGTGATATAGAACCTCCGACCCACCCAGACATATGTGGTGATATTGTCCCTCCGACCCACCGAGACACATGTGGTGATATTGTCCCTCCGACCCACCCAAACACATGTGGTGCTATTGACCCTCCGACCCACCCAGACACATGGGTGATATTAACCCTCCATCCCACCCAAACACATGGGTGATATTGACCCTCCGACCCACCGACACACATGTGGTGATATTGTCCCTCCATCCCACCCAAACACATGGGTGATATTAACCCTCCATCCCACCCAAACACATGGGTGATATTGACCCTCCGACCCACCCAGACACATGGGTGATATTGACCCTCCGACCCACCCAGACACATGTGGTGATATTGACCCTCCGACCCACCGAGACACATGTGGTGATATTGTCCCTCCGACCCACCCAAACACATGTGGTGCTATTGACCCTCCAACCCACCCAGACACATGGGTGATATTAACCCTCCATCCCACCCAAACACATGGGTGATATTGACCCTCCGACCCACCCAGGCACATGGGTGATATAGAACCTCCGACCCACCCAGACACATGCGGTGGTATTGATCCTCAGACCCACCCAGACACACGCGGTTATATTTACCTTCCGACCCACCCAGACACATGGGTGATATTGACCCTCCAACCCACCTAAACACATACGGTGTTATTGACCCTCAGACCCACCCAGACACACGTGGTTATATTTACCTTCCGACCCACCCAGACACATGCGATGGTATTAACCCTCCGACCCACCCAGACACATGGGTGATATTGACCCTCCGACCCACCCAGACACATGGGTCTACCCAGACACTTGCGGTGATACTGACCCTCAGAACCACCCAGACACATGGGTGATATTGACCCTCCGACCCTCCCAGACACATCCGGTGATATTGACCCTCAAACCCACCCAGACATGCGGTGGTATTGACATGGGATTAAATGCTCAATAAAGGAGACGATAAATTGGAGAGTTAGGATAGTGTTTTGTTATCTTCAGTTGACTGGCGGTTTAACATTGGGTTATAAACCTAGAACCGTTACTAGTGGTATTATGGTCATGGAGTACGTACTAGCATGTACTAATGGTCTCTACCCCTCAACTTATGGGGTATTTTTAGCAAATAATCAGTTAAGTTATAATATGATGATAGTTATATAGCATGAAGCAACGTTAACGTTCTTTTTTTGTAGTTTGAGAGTGAATTTGTAAACTGGTAGCCAAGCGGTCTATCCAGGTTCGAATCCAACCTAGACTGGAAGTATTTATCAGTACCACCTTGTACTGTACTGGTTCGCCCCCTTACTCTGTCTGAATAAGTTCCCCACATAGATAAACAGTATATGGTTGAATAGGCAGAGTAAGGTTAAAAAGGAGAAGCAAGGAATGATCGTAAGTACTAAAATGAACTATATACTAATCAATTAAAATCATTACTTCATTGTGTACGATACTATAGCTCAACGAAATGACTCTTTTTATTATTAGACGGTAAAATTTTATTTGAAAATTACATAATGTGTTCTTATACATAAAACTACTGTAATGACATTTCAGTGAACTGAGTTCGAGTAATCCTGCCATATTACATGCAAGGTAGGGCTCGGCAGTGTGTCACAGGAGCCGAGCATGGCCGAACATAGCCGAGGTCACTCGTGGTGGCAAGGGGTGGAGGTCTGCTCACGGCAGTCAGTTCCGCACCCCGTCACGCTCGTGAGTGAACTGGGATTTCCAACACTGATCAGGTAAATAGCAACAGGCCGACTTTTTATGTGAATAAAATTACTTTTATAAAGTTTTATTTTATTTTGTATAATATAAAGAATTATGATCTAGTTTTTAAAACTTAAGTATATTTTGTGAGTGGTATGGATAAATTGGCCAAAGAAATATAAATTTTCTGTCATAATCAACAATAAAAGAACTATTTTCAGCATGTACCACTGTTTCTTAGTGGCTTGATGAAAAAAAAATCCCCCGGATATTAAAGTAAAAACAAAGAAAAAGAAATTCAACAGGTTTTTAACTGTTAAATTAGTCATAATAAGTACATAAAGAAGAAGAGTTCCTTATCTAGGGGTGGGTCTATTTTATGGGGTTTTGAATGGGTGTTTTGCAAGTTTATGGGGAGGGGTAAGTTAACATCGTGGAATTTTCTATTAAAGGAATTAAGAGATATTATCTAGTAAGTGAAAGGCAAGAAATGAGATTTACAAAGGGAATTGCACAATATAAACATATATATACACAGGAGATATATATGTGACTGTGATTGGGAATATAAATATATTAAGGCACTTAAGAATGGTAATAAGAGAAACTGAATTCTGTTATCTTATGCTTGTTTTTTATTTCAAATTAATATTTTCTTCAGAATTTGTTCTATTATTTAATATAATTGGCAATTTTATGTTGTATTAATTAATAGTAACTATAATTACTTCATAAGGGAAATGAAGAAAGTATGTGCCAGTTACCTGGAACCATTTATTACTTATATGGAGGACTTAAAATTTGAGTATAAATATATAAATAAATATATAAATTTGAGTATAAATATATAAATTTATATATTTATACTCAAATTTTAAGTCCTCCATATAAGTAATAAATGGTTCCAGGTAACTGGCACATACTTTCTTCATTTCCCTTTGTTATGCCAGAATGTTTAAAAAGTGAAAATTAAAGGATGTAAAGATAAACCTAAATAAAAACAGATGTTCAATTAATTACAAATATTCAGTTAAGTGTACAAACGAATCACTTATTTTATTTAATAAATTTTGAAAAAATCATCTTCAAAAACAGCTGTTCAATTAATCACATTACTATATTTTATTCAACCTTCAGCAGCTCTAATTGTGGCTTCCGGCCTTAGGCCTCCAGCTCCAACCTAGTGGGTTGGTAAGTAAAATATTTTTAGTTGTAATTTGCATCTTTACTGAAAATTTAATCAACATCGTTAGAATAAAGCTTAACAAATTGTATTTTAAAAGGTTTTTATCAGTAAAAAATGTTGTAATCAAAAACGAGTCAAGTTAGAGACATGCGGCTTTTACTAAAATATTTTAAATTATGATTCACATCTTTCTGAAAAATTAATTAAAATCGTTAGAGTCCCTCAGACCCATTTGAAAAAATCTATTTTTGTGTGTATTTCACCCATGCAATACAAAACCTAAAATTTCAAAAAAGTGAAAAAAGGTATGGAGATCAACAGAGTTCAGTGAACTGCACATACGGACAAACAAAAAATGTTTTTTTTTTCGAAAACACTTTCAGGGGACCCTAAAATGGATTTTTAAACCAGCATGTAAAAAGATTTTTTTTTTTATGATCACAATAATTTTTCTATGCTACCGTATATGGCCGATAGTAAAATGTCAGACTACGATTATTTTATACATTATTTTGTCTAATTTTGTATAGTTTCATTTTAAATATAAGCTAAATTTAAGAACAATGGATTGACTTTGCTATTTTCTCCATGTTTTTAAACTGTTACATATCAGATATACACTTCAGTCAATGTTAAACTAACAAAGAGATTATTACTAAAATAAGTAAATGAACGTATTGTACTAAAAAAAATTTAATATCAACTTAAATTTTCTTTGTTAAATAATTAACGAAATGAAATATTAACACCAAATTAAACAGTTTATTAAGAAGAGATTCCGGTTTACTAAGAAGCAGTTTATTAAGAAAAAAATAGTATATTATGAGAACGTTAAAATTATAAAACCTGTTGGGAGTTTTTCAATTAAACATGATGACAAGTAGGCTTAACACTAAACTTATTTGAAGAGGAAATGAAACAGCGAAATGCGTGAATCGGGATTATGATCATCCCGGTTGATCCCGACGTTCCCGTGGGAATCCGAGCACGCACTGTAATACCCATTGGAGGTTTTATCACTTTAATCATAAGTTGTTTATTGTATGGATCTAGTTTTGTGCTCCAGGAAAATAAGGTTTATTATAAATACTAATAAGTTTGTTAAGGCTTCCATATTGAGAGTTCGTGTTTATGTACTTGAGACTTGAAAACAGTTAAAAAAATTAAAGTATTATAACATTTTGTTGTAAATTCTTCTTTAATAAAATACTATAATAGTATTATAATAAACAAAGTAATATATTTAACACTAATGCAATAGAGTTACAAATTATTCAAGCAAATACTCAAGAATAATTAATATGTACTTATCACATATCTAGCACTTTCAAGACCTTTGAATATGCAATCTTAAACTATCAATCAAATTTGGAACTTAAACATGAAATATATAAAGTTGGTAATATTACGATACAGTTGAATTAAGTTACTTTATATTTTTAAGTAATTTTTAGCACAAGAAATATTGGAAAAACTAGTTTAACATTACATTAAAACGTTTTCATTTAAGTTTTTCGCTTTTGATAAGAAAACATTCAAGGCAATTTTGGGAAGGTGCTTTGCATGTAAGCGTTGTCAGTCATTCAGAGGATGGAAACGACAAATAAAAAATTTAAAGTGCATAATAAGAAAAATATATATTTTGTTGTTGTTTTTGTCATTTTTTGACTGATAATGCTTACATGCACACCACCTCCCCAACATTGCCTTGAATTCTTTCTTATTAAAAGCGAAAACCTTACATGAAAGCGTTTTACTCTACCAAAACTAGTTTCCCAAAACTATTCCATGTTAAAAATGGCTTAAAATGAACAGCAACTTTTTCAACTGTATCACAATATTACAACTCTTATATTTTTCATGTTAAGATAATATAAGACTGCATTTTCAAAGGTCTTGAAAATGCTAGATATGTGTTAAGTATATATTAATTATTGTTGAGTAGTTGTTTGAAAAATTTGTATACTATTAAGCGTTGATTTATGGCTGTTTCGAATTCAATCCAATGTGACAAAATCTGTTTGTTTTGAAAAACCAAAATTGCGTCATAGTTGTGGTATGACGCATTGCTTGATAAATATTCATTGATGTCAGTCAAAGCTGATTTAATATTTTATTTTAGACAGTGTGTATTTCTTTATTCAATAAAGAAACATTGATACATTTGTTTCATACATTCACAGTATACAATATACATGCAAATATTTGTCAAATAATAATTTTAAAAGTTTTATTTTTTAACAAATTGTCTTTAATGTAGCATTAAAACAGAAGGGGCCCAGGGTAGCTTCTTGAGGAACTTAATACTTTATTTCTTGAAGGCTAGGATTAAAATTTTCAACAATAATTATTGTTGAATTTTTATGTGTTTGATGTATGGAAACAGACTGGTTGCGATGTAGGGTGTAACATTTTAGTCAACTAAGTGTAGTTCCTTTTACACCAATACGTGTGTAATTAATTTTTGTATTCGAGATCGATTACATTCACTGTCAAAGGTCTAAAAACATGACAATAGAATTTTCATCTGCCAAGGCATTTATTATGTACTCAATAAAAAATTGTTGCTCCTGTTAATGTTAATTTTTGTATTCCTTAATACATGCTGTTGATAATTGAGTAGATAATGTATTTCAACATCATTTATAAGCTGTCTCAACATACACTTATTAAAAATACATTTAAGATATTGATCAAACTCATCCAGAGTTTAGTAGATTGTTAAAAAATCATTGTACACATATAATTTCATATTATTTGTTGAACTTATCTTGATAAATAATTCTTAATAGCATATTTTGAAATATAGACCAATAATTTTACAAGCAATTGTTATTTCTTTTTAGCTTCACTAGTGTATATTTGCACTTGTACACTGAGTCACCAAGTTTGCAGGAAAGGCGTGGTTTGTTTTCATTCATCCACTTACATAATTAGTTTAGAGTTAATATTGCCTCATTTATTTTTTTTACATTTTCTTTTCACATAAAAATTTGGAGAAATATTCAATATGTACATTAAATAATGTATAGGTAAAATGCTAGACTAATTTTATTTTAAAAATCAAGAATTATTTTTTCACATTTTACTGTAGTTCGAACTTATATTCAAACTAAACAGTGGATTTAACTATTTTCATGTCTAAAAAAAAAAAAAAATAAATAAATAAATAAAAAAAATTAAATTAGATTTAAAGGAAAAAACATATTGTATTATTTTTTTGAAATCCTATGTACTTTTCTCTAATTATAGTTAGCACCCAGAAGTGGAATATATTGATTGATACTTGACATGTTTACTTGTTATGATCTATTTTATTTTTAATAATGGAAAGTATGCCTAGAAATGGATTATCATACACTATAGTTTAGGCAGATGGTAAAGTTAGATCTGTTAAAAAATACACTGCCTATTTATTTTCCTTTTATATGTTAAAAAATCTACGTACATATATGTATAATATAAATAAATGCCTATGAATTCGCTTTTTTGATACAAAAACAGTTTTAGTGTACATTTTATGACAATACCAGTAATATAAGTAGCTTGATTCACTGTGTGTGTATCAACTACATACTTTACAATTATTGTTTTATGTAATAAATATAAATGCCCCACTCAGAAAATTTAAAATTGACAGCAGACAAGTAATTGTTGCCATTATTATAGTTATTAACAAGTTAATTACAACCTTTTACAGCATCAATAAAGGTGACATTCACTTTTTTATTTCAATTATAACATACTTACTGTTATTTAAAATCACTTAAGGTCTTATGAATACAACTTAAAATAAAATTTTACATTTGCACCGTGTTTCGGAAGTCACGTAAAGCCGTTGTTCCCTAGGTCAAGTGTTAGAGAGGGCTCCTTAGCCCTAACTTCGTCTGGTAAAATAAAACGAACTTTAATTTTAAATATTCTCCGAATATTTGCTCAGAAAGTATTAATTACTCTCAGTAACTCTAAATATTTTAAATTATTATATCACGAATGAAATGAACCTTAGCTTATTTTTTCAATAATTTCAGCTCCCAAATATTAGATGTTAAAAAGTAGCTTTTCTATTAAATAAATGCGTGGATATACATTATGGTATTTATGAAATCGTTATTTAATGATTACATTCTCCCAGAATATATAGCTTTTAGTATCAACTTGTCATAATTAGGGTCAATGATGTTTTACCATTTTATCCATAATTTACACACAACTATCTGTGCCAAGTTATCTACAGTTTGATTGGCTTCATGTCTTTACAAAATTTCGTACTTGATCACAAAAGCAATGCGTTATTTATTTCCCTGTATAAGTACTTTTGAACAATTGAGCCAATATAGAGCCATATTGATGTTAAAAAAGCAAACAAACTGAATATTAAATGAGTCACAGTGTAAGTCCTATAGAGACTAAGTTTTATTCAGGAAGGTATATTAAATATTGTAACCTTACGCTTGGATGGGACTAAAAGATCAGATTTTAACTGCCTGCTTGATAATTATACTAAAATTATTTCCCATTACTTTCTATTTTATTTGTAAATTATATAACTTATCCTTCTATCAAAAATTCGTCTTTATTTAAATAATCTATATTTATTAATATTAAACAAATTTTCATTTTTTACAATTTTTACGTCCAATAAAAAATCGTTTTAAAATAGGTATGTATTTTGAGGAGCTTTCTAAGAAAATATTTGAGTAAGTTTACTTTTGAAAAGTAGGATAGGACTTAATAAAAAACTAACATTATATTTTTGATTTAAAATTGCACCAATTTGGAAAAATGAAATTTAAGGTCCTGGGTAGAAAGTGTTCGAGGTGCTCACATTATAAGACAAACTTACTATGTTGTGGGATTTCTTACCCAAAGAACTTCATGAAATACTTTAATCACCATTATATGTTAATGTGATTAAGTTACAAGACTGAAGCGTGTCGATTAGAAAAAAGGTATGACCTCGTTTAAGCTTCATTGACTTTCGTACGGGATTTTCATGAATAAGATTAATGAGCGCAGCTGTTGTGATCTATTGTACAGGCTGTCAAGCTAAGTGATACAGGGATCGCGGGCCACATATAACCAATTAACTAGATACCGAGGCCTAATAGATAACGACATTTTGTAGTTTCAGTGGCGTACTCAACCCACTGATCTACCTCATCAATGGGCATGAACAACAACATATTTTTGAATAGTTATTTAAAGCTTGTACATTTTGTTTGAAACTCAAACTAATTTGCTGTATGCTGCTGATTATATAAATAAGTAAGATGTGCAGGACAGTGTTTGCAATTTTTAATACTGAGATGTGATCTGAAGGCGTTATTTGGAACATTAACAATGTCTGTGGACAACATTGTATACGTAAAAAATTTAAATATATCTTTCACTTTTTATTCAATTACACATAACAATGCAAGATTTGAAATATAAGATATCAAAAGTATTTAAAAATACAGCAATAATGAATAATCATAATTCATAACACTAACACAAATAATTGTTGAAAGTTAGTGTGGATACGTAAAAATATAATACAAGCAAATATACTGTTAACCAATTTAGAGTTTATAAAAAAGTAATTGTGATTAATAAGAAGAATATATTGGTATAAAAACTAAAAATAAACAAATGTATTTGAAGATGAACTTAAATTTACAGACATTTTAATAACAAGATAACATTTATAGTGTATGTTTTATTTCTTCTGTGTGGGAACATGAGTTTACAGTTCACTGATGTTATAGTTTTTGCAATAACTCTTTTCGTACAAAATATTCTACTATTAACCTAACCCATACATACATGCAAAATTGGTTTGATCCATCCACCCACCCATACACCTACAGTAGTATTGAGGTGGGGAGTTGTAGTTTTCCGAACTCTGTTGGAAGCTTCCTAATCACATTAATAGCATTTGTAAACTCAAAAAATAAAACTAGACGAAGAAAATATAAACTAAAATACTATAATATTTTAGTTTATAGTTGAGAAATATAAACTGCTGGCATGGTGGCTCAATGGCTACGGCTTAAGATTTAAATGTTCAGGGTCCAAGTTCGAATTCTAACTACGCTGATGACTCATTTTTTAATCGTTTAATCAAGTACACGAACAGGACTACGGATTGAAGTTTGTAAACAAATAAGAAAAATACGCACAAAGATTGCGTACATTTTAAAATACCTAATCATTATCGAAAACTCTCAGATTGTACTTTATATAAAAGCGTTTGTTTATTTTTTATGCTTATACAAAAGCTAAGATCAATTTTGGACCTGAAAAACTGCTTGATTATTTTAACCTTTTACCGAAGGTTTTGCGTATGGAATATATAACTTACGGTGACCAAAAGAAAGTTCGATTTCATTGGATCGACTTCTAGCATCTGAGAGATAACAATCAACAATAAAGTACTTTTATAAAACTCAAAACTTAAATATTCTCGCTTGAAATTTAAATAGAATGAAATGTATAAATTTTACGCAGTGATTAATTTTGATCTTTTTATGATATTTATAAAATTGTTTTTTAATGATTAATGATCCCCCAGAATATGTAGCTTTTAGTATCAACTTGTCATAATTAAGGTCAATGATGTTTTACCATTTTATCCATAATTTACATACAACTATCTGTGCCAAGTTTTCTACAGTTCAATTGGCTTCGTCTTTACAAAATTACGTACTTGATCACAAAAGCAATGTGTTATTTATTTTCCTTTACAAGTACTTTTGAACAATTGAGTTAATATAGCTATATTGATGTTAAAAAAAAAACAAACAAACTGAATATTAAATTAGTCACAGTATAGGTCCTAATACAGACTAAGTTTTATTCAGGAATATATATTAAATATTGTAACCTTAATAAATATTTGGTACAATATTTGACCGCATAATAATTATTACTCTCAAATCATA
This sequence comes from Stictocephala bisonia, assembly GCA_035578905.1. NCBI lineage: Eukaryota > Metazoa > Arthropoda > Insecta > Hemiptera > Membracidae > Stictocephala > Stictocephala bisonia. The sequence continues at coordinate 144,792 of JAQJVL010000383.1, read as the reverse complement.
TAATGATATCTATTAAGTTTTGGCACAACTATGTTAACGATAACGTAGATAGAATTAGTTTAACTAAATTACCTGCTTTAGATTTTAACCTCAATTCCATTTGAAATCCTAATTAGTTGGACCAAGAGATAAATTGTGCCAGTGAATAATGTCCCTTGCTGAGGAGATCGTTGCTAGACAGCCCACTAAACCGGGAACCAAGAAATTGACTCTGCTAAACCCCTTTTAGTACCCTCTAAATTCATGAATGCTGAAAACTAAGAACAAGATTCAATTATTTTTGGTTTCTTTACTGTTGAAGATATAATTGAAATATTTTATTTTTATCACATGCAAATTGATTTAATGTTATATAAATAAAAACAATAAAATGATGGTGTTAAATGATCCGGTAAGTTTTATTACATTAAAGTGGAGCGAATACCTCACAAAGACTTTATAAATATTAAATGTAGGTGTTTTTATTAAAAAATATTTTTTTGATAGTTTTATAAAAAAAATAGTATCTAAAAAGCACAGTTTTTTTAATTAAAATCTGTCAAGTTTCAACAGTTCGTCAGAAGAAAATAATAAAATGAATGACGTTTTCAAATAATAACATTAGTTAATTACAATTTTATTGGATGTTTTGGATCTTAGTTATATTACTAACTGGGTACTTGAGTCAGTTTATTTGTGAATTAACTTCACGGTTTAAGGGGATGCAATCGGTTTTCGGTGATTTGATTATTTTCTAATTTTATAATCAAAATTAGTTAATGTTCCTTCCCTTGAGGCAGGAAAATACATAATAGGTTTTATAACCACTACATTAGAACTTGTGGCCTTATGAAGTGAAAAATTAAGCTGGTTTTAAATCAAGCATAAGACAAAACCGTCACAAGTACAAGTTTAATTTTTTATAACTACGTTTTTTACACATAACTAAAAGGATAAGATGTTTTAACTAATAAAAAATGTAAAAATATGAAACAATTTTAAAGTTACCTCTTTAAATATTTAGTTCTTTAAGAGAAATTTTTTTACCTTTAATATTATAAATATATTAAAATGTTTAAATGAAAAACAAGTTAATCTCTTCAGTTATGTGCAATAAACATAGTTATAACAAATTAAACTTGTACTTGTGGTGGTTTTCTCTTATGTTTGATTTAAAATCAGCTAATTATTTCACTTCATAAGGCCACAAGTTCTAATGTAGTGGTTAAACAGAATTTTGTTTTATTTATCTTGTCTCAAGGAAAGGTACATTAACTAATTTTGATTATAAATTGGAAAATAATCAACTCACTGAAAACCGGTTGTACCACCTGTATAAGTAAAACACCCATTTGTCGCATGTTGCAACATAATGATGGATCAAGAACGGTCGTCTTGACGGCAGCTAGACCATTCCATAGTAAAGGATGCCATTAATGATATATAAGGTGAAGGTAAACCCTTTCTTGGAAGTTTCGATCAAGAAGTGGTCTTACATAATTAAACATGAGCCACAACACGCACGACGTCCTCAGTTCCTGGAGCACGGCCCACTTTTATAAGTCCACAATACCACTTAATCCCCCGCTATCCAGGGTTATTACATTGGCTTAAAATAACTTACTTTGATGCATAATTATTAACAGTACTTGTAACAAAAACAAATTTATATCATCTTGCATTTCATATGCATAAAATCCTATGTACATATTTAGTTTATCCAAAACTTAAAATAAAAAATACTTGTTTAGCAATACCAGTTGTGCTGCAATCAATCTAAGTTAAGTTCATACCCAAGAATTTCTGTCTTTTCCGTTGGTCATGTGTTTATGGATTTTTAAAAAATGTCCATCTTATTTACATTTTATAATTGTATTCCCCTGGTTTAGCATTTTATTTGACATTTTAATTTATATATTTTTAAAGAATGAGCTAATGTGAAGTGTATCAGTATTATTGATAACGTTTCCACATATTTCCCCTGTATTGTATATGCTGTCATAGTCATAGTATCTTTTTGATTTTTTGTAATAAGACGTAATTTTCTGAGGAGTCCACCTTAATCTATAAGCGTGAAGTTGTTTAATGTTTTTATACAATAATAACTTTTAAATGTGGGCTAAGATTGTAACACCTGAAGACGATAGGAGGTAAACCCATCAAAACGTTGTGTTTGTTTCAAAAACCACATAAAGGATTGAAAATATAAAAAAATTATCAAGATGTTCGATCCGATGCCAAAAAATAACTATAAAAGAAAAAGTATATATGCATATATTTCTTCTTATCTTGAGGTGATAATATTTTAGAGCATAAAACCATTTTGGAAACATTTTCTATTGATATTACCATCTGTATTGTATTGATATTACCAATTTTGAAAATCGTCTAAATAAAATAGAACTTAATTAAATTGAGGAACATTTATTCTTTGTGTGATGCGCAAACTAAACTCGCGTCAAAGATGCTGAGATGAGAAGAACTGTGATGAGGGAGTTCTGGAGATATCTGTTATGACAGTTGACGTAATCATAGTGTACTTTGTTTATTAGCGTGATCTACTACTGTTGGGGCATAAATTATGTGCACTCGAGTTGAAGGTAGTTTTCTAAGGAACTAAGAGTAACGACAAATTTAATCACACCATTGTTTTCCTCGTTTAATGGCACGTCATGGCGTATGAATTTTAAACTTGTATTAAATGTTTTAGTAATTGTTATCGTAGTTTGAACTTCAACTACTTTTCACTGCACACAACATTTACACAAATTTTGCAAAATATCGTAAATTTTTCGGATTTTTATTATAATACCTTTTAGAGAAATATAATTCTTATCAATTCCCTGAAACCTTGTTTTCTTTGCTTCTAGAGGTTGTTAAATTAATTACTTTGTCTTTTTGTAATTTTTATGACATGTATAGTTACCATGAATTACTTTCATGCAGTGATTTTAAATCATTTAAATCAATTCAAAATAACTTTAAATTTATGAATTTAAATGGATTGAAATTAATATTAAATCACTGCATTTACTTAAACATATGACAGTAATGTATTGTAACTATACATATAATAAGGATTACAACAAGTAATTAATTTTACGACCTCTAAAAGCAAAGCAAACAATGTTTCAGGAAATTGATAACAACTTTTCTTCTCAAAAAGCAACATTCTAAAATTTGTAAAAACTTACAGAAAACATTCCTATCAACCAGTAATTAAAATATAAATGATTTTTTATTAGTGGTATTACCCACCTACACACGGACAGTGGTATTGACCCACCCACCTTCCCATACACGTACAACGGTAGGCCTATTGACCCACCTACACACGGACAGTGGTATTGACGCACCCACACTCCTATACACGTACAATATAAATAATTGACAGTGTTTTTAGTAATGACGGTATAAATTTGATGTACAGTGAAAACTAGTTCAAATTCTGGTTTTTATTTTGCTCCAACTAGGATAAGCAATAAAATTCAAAAACGAATATGCCAAAACATATAATTAAACAAGGGAAACAATGTTGTGACTAGATTTTTCGTAGACCTCTTAGTTCCTTAGAAAACCAACTTACTGTAGGTGCACATAATTACTGTGCCAACATTGATACAATACGGTCGTTAGGAAACAACTTGTCGTATGGTTTTAGGGGTGATTCGTGAAGATTTCTTAGAGGAAGATCTCCCATAGAAGTTCTTAACAAATTGCCAGGTATAAAATTAAAAAAAAAAAAAAAAAATAGTTTTGTTATGCCACTTGAGTGTTCAAATTGCTATATAGGTTAAGATAAAAATATTGTATACGTTAAATAACACATAAAAATTCAGGGTTAAGTAGCTAAAACTAGGTAAGTAGCTAAAATGCACTTTACTGATTAAACCTAGACAAAGTGGTCAAAGCTAACGCTGGTCATTTATCTGATGAGCATTTCCGTAATCAACGGCCTCTCGATCCCTTCCTCATCGGATACGCAAATAGGTGTCCGGATAGTTGATAACACGGACCATCGCATATGAGTGGGTATGCGGGAGGGTCGTGACCACTCTCCCACCTCATCGGATACGCAAATAGGTGTCCGGATAGTTGATAACACGGACCATCGCATATGAGTGGGTATGCGGGAGGGTCGTGACCACTCTCCCACCTCATCGGATACGCAAATAGGTGTCCGGATAGTTGATAACACGGACCATCGCATGTGAGTGGGTATGCGGGAGGGTCGTGACCACTCTCCCACCTCATCGGATACGCAAATAGGTGTCCGGATAGTTGATAACACGGACCATCGCATATGAGAGGGTATGCGGGAGGGTCGTGACCACTCTCCCACCCATACACCCAACCACCACCCATCTATACACGTAAAGAGGTTTTCCACTCCCACCTACACACAGACGTTGGTGTTGATATGTCATTACAGAGGACTTTTCAGTAAAATCTGTATTTGTCATATTCCAAGAATGACCCCACCCACGCAATAACCAACTTTCTACTGTAAATTAGTTATAAATAATTTTTTATTTATAACTAATTTTTTACCCATTTATTCCTGGTTTTTTATTTATTTATTAAAATTATTTTTAATTAAGTAGTTAGTTTTCGATCCTCATATAAAAATTAAGTCTACTCCCATTTTGCCTGTTCATATATTCTAAGCTTACTAACAGGATTTATGCTTATGTAGGCTATTCAATATTAACGAACTTGTAAGCTAATTTAAATATTAACTGTATATATATCACTAGGTTAAAACCAAGAATTATTTATATATTTTAAATTTTATTTATAAAAATTGCTATGTATTATTTATTGTAATTCTTTGAGGAATAAATACATTTTTAAGGTATTTAAAAACTACTACCTAAGCCAGGAATTCCAATTTATAGGGATTACCTACTATTGCCTCCATTACGTGGTTTCTTAGGTATTAAGTTCATTATAATAGATAAGTAAAGTTGCATTCACAAAAACACGTTGAAGTATCTATTCATACTTATTAGTTATGGGTTAATAAAGTAATACGTTTATAGTAAAAATAAATATATTATTCTTAATTTTATGATTTAGTTTTAGCCATAATTATAATTTTATTTTACGAAGATGCAAAAATTGAAAATAATTACTCAACAATATAATCAGTATGTCAAAACAGATTATTTAAATTTCATCTTTTTCATATTTAAAAATCATTTTAATAAACAACAGCCATTTTTAATCTGGTTGTGACATTGTTGCGGGAAGTTTATACCAGTGCTTCGCCACTGAATTCTTTCCCAGTGCATGTGGACCAAGATATTTTGCACAGGAAAATGGCAGATAACAGAGTAACTGTAATGGAGTAGCTTTCAATTAAGAAAAATTGAAAGTGTTACACTGTATAATACTTGTATCATTTTCATCCTGTTGACAATAGAGTGGCAGTTAAAATGATATTTTTTTGTGTGGTGAAAATGGGAAAGAATGTTTTTGAAATAGTTGAAAACCCTTTGTTTGGAAATTGATTTATAGTATTGATTTATGGTCTTCCATGCTGTTTTGTTATGAACCTAAATACACGTCTACTATCTGATATTAATATAGCATACATTAAAACATTTTGACGATCTTCCTGCACCCTCCATGATCTTGAAGAAAGATGCTTGAATGTTGTGAAGGTGAACAACTACTTGCTATTCATCGCACAGCTGTCTGTCATCCTCTTAACGAAATAGATTAATCATGGTCTTCCGTGCCGTTTTGTTATGAACCTAAATACACGACTACTATCTGATATTAATGTAGCATACATTAAAACATTTTGACGATCTTCCTGCACCCTCCATGATCTTGAAGAAAGATGCTTGAATGTTGTGAACAACTACTTGCTATTCATCGCACAGCTGTCATCCTCTTAACGAAATAGATTAATCATGGTCTTCCGTGCCGTTTTGTTATGAACCTAAATACACGTCTATTATCTGATATTAATATAGCATACATTAAAACATTTTGACGATCTTCCTGCACCCTCCATGATCTTGAAGAAAGATGCTTGAATGTTGTGAAGGCGAACAACTACTTGCTATTCATCGCACAGTTGTCATCCTCTTAACGAAATAGATTAATCATTTTCTTACGCGCCGTTTTGTTATGAACCTAAATATACATCTTATATCTGATATTAATATAGCATACATTAAACCTATTTCAATGAACATATAATATATTTTACCTTTTTTACTGTAGTTGTAGCTATATATGCATGTGAAATATGACCCCAAAATGAGCAAATAAGTAGTTTCAAGAATATACTAATTCAATTAATATACATTCTATAATAATTAAATAACAATCAAAAAGAAAAAAGAAAGACAAACGTAGCTAAAACATTTAGGAGTAATATTTATACAAAAATTGTTATCTTTTACAACCACCACGTACGATTGTAAAACCAATTTTTACACCCAAGTTAGGTGAAGGGGGTTCCAAAAACAGCATAGCCCAGATATTTTGACTAGAGTATAAGTTGTTTAGTACAACTAGACGAGGATAACTAAATTTACATTGTTCGTAGTAATTTATTTCAATTATATAAGGTGATTAGTATTTAGTTTTTTTATTATTTATTTTTTTAATATGAAAATCAAAAGATAATTTAATTTTTTATGAAATATATAATGATTGACTTTGAGTTTCACCAAAAAAACCTACATATTGTAAAATGCTATCAAGTTTTGATGAAATTCGATTGTTAATATTGTACACAATTTATATATAATATCAATTACAGTATTAACATGGAAGGTGATATAAAGTTATGTTTAAAATGCTTAAATATATCTGCAGCAGCACTTTTACTCTTGAAGAAAGAAATAAGCCATTATAAAGATGGTTAGACTTTCCTATTCGGTAATTCAGTCGGTCGACCGAGTTACGTAACTTTAATTAAAACTCAAACTTGAAGCTTGTTGCTAAGTGAATAAGCCTTGCAGACCTTTGTAGTGGTAACAGAGATCCGTTACACAGAGGGAGAGAATATTACAATTCACCTCGGCTGTGACCCTTTATTAAGGGACTACAGTTTGTATCAACAAACACTGTGTAAAGGTACATTTTAGTTTCTTCGGATAAATTGTTTATAAACAAGCAAAGGAACTATCTTTAAAAATATTTCTAATAATAGTGTTCTGTTTTAATTCTTTTACAAGAGATTCTTAATTTCAAGATTCTTTAATTCAAAAAGTAAGAAATCTGTATTAAGTATTGGAGTAAATTATTGTTTGAAAAATATGAAACACAGTTTGTATTTACAAACACTGTATAAAGTTACAGTTAAGTTTATTCTGTCATTCATTCCTATGACGCGGATCATCAACATAATGGGTAATATCGGTTTCGAATGAGTGCCATGAATGTAAATGAGTGAATGTAGTCTTCGATACGAACTAAATCGACTATTCATTAAAAATTATCAATAATTAGTATCCCAATGACAAATGAACAGCTGATCTCTTTCAACATTTGTTGCTTTTCAAATCAAAGGGTTAAAAATCTGTGATTGTGATTGAACTGAAACCATTGAAATGTTCTAATCAAAAAATTGAATTCAAAGCAACTAAAATGAAAAATATATTCAGTTAAAACATTCTGGTTTAATTTACTGATTAAAAAAATCCTAATTACGCTTATTCCATAAAATATATTTGATTAAATAAAGGTAAATTATATTTTAACAATTTTTACTATTTTTAAATTTGGGCAATTTAAATTGTTTAGATGGATAGTACTACAAGTTTTAAACTATACATTAATTATTACTCCTTAAACGTAATTATGTTCCACATCTGCTTTATTTCTGTTAAGGTGTAGAAAAAATACGAAAAGTAATATTTTACATATATATTTTATTTTTGTATTTTATGCATATATATATGTACAAACAATATATACATGTCAATATATTATTTACATATACATATATATAGGTATATATATATATTATCAATATATTATTTACTTGTGTAATATATATAATATTACACAAGTTAAAAATATACCTCTACTTCTTAGAGTAAAACATAAGGTAAATATTGTCAATTACTGATAATATTGTTTACTCTTCAACAGGATGGTTAATTTTAAAACTAGCTAGGACACAAAATAAATGCAAATGACAATACAAAACACAAATATATGCATACTTAAAACTATGACATCATCAAATATATATATGGCACTTCATTTTTCAACACAGTTGCATTTTCACAAAATTAAAAACCCTATAAACATATTACAATGAGTGTAAACTTTGAATAAACATTTGATTTTAGAAAAATCCGTATTAATAGAAAATAGGTATGGAGGATTTTTCTTTGTAATTTAAATCACAAAAAACTATAAGTGTATAAATTAATTTCTAGTTTTATTACCATTAAGTTGGTGGAAGTCATAATAACTGTTCTATCGATATAAGCATAACAAATATTAAATCTATTTTAATTATTTACAAATTAATTTATAACTTGAGCTAAGTCAAGGGGAAAACCTTTATAGTGAATGTGATTTCGTATTGATCTGAGAATGTTCGATAGTGATCAAATTGTTGTTCCTATGATTATCTAAAAAAAAATAATTAATACTTAGTTATTTATTTAAATTATTAATAATATAATTTCAATTTGTTTAATGTTTATCGATTCCTTTTAAAAAAGTGATGGTCAAATTATTGCTCTTTTAAACGAAAAATTCCACACTCTATACTCTGTCCTGATACTGTATAATGAATTAATTGTGTATGCGTTAGTTCATTGATGGTAACGGAATACTTTGGTGCTGTATAAGAGGTGAAAACATCAACAGTTTGTTCAGTTAAGAACATATTTTTTAGGATTATTAAAAGATGATCGAAATTATAAAAAGGAACTTAGTTGTTAAAGGTTGTAATATTTCTTCACAAACATTGTTTTTTATTTAATATAATAAAATTAGTCTATGTTAATATTATCTCTTAATACTGACCATTCATAATTGTTCAAAAAATTTTCCATCCATACCCATTTTTAAAACGTAGTCCCAACTTTTTATAAAAAGAGTTTTGTTACTATTACATGTTTACATAGTTGGTAAAACGTACAATAAAAGTAAAGCTGAACATTTATTGATATTAAAACAGCTTTTATTAATTTGTTAGTTACACAACCACCCAAAACTTATCTTTGAGGACTTATCCGAAATGCTCATTTACACAAACACCTACTTGCTATTCAGTGAACAACTGTCATCTTCCCGACGAAATGAATTATTCCGCCAGTCAAACTTACATTCCAAGCGTTAATGGCTCTCTATATTCAGCTATGTACCTTATTGCATATTTCTGTGGCAAATATTCCGTACAGACCAAACTTGATGTATTGCCATTTATCCTGTGGGTCCTCATGGGTGACTGTATCGTATTTAGTAGTTAATAGTTGCAATATACATTACTGTTTGAAGTGACTGATGTAGTAACATGCCATGTTACACAGTTATAATGAAATTGATGTTTGAAAATCAGTTTTCATGTGACACAATGCTCTTATTTATAAACATATAAAATAACTCTATTATATTTGTCAGACTTTAACTACGTTGTAATAATATAAGAATGAGACTGTGAAGGAACATTAGAATAATTAATTATTAATATAAACTTATACACTTACTTAATCAAGCTATAATTTTTAGAGTTTCTCATTTAAGGACGATTAAAAAAAAAGATACTTTATATAGTTTAAAATCCCCGTAAATCACCGCAATATTCTGTCTGCCAATATGCACTCCTGATAAAAATTAACGCAGCACTTAAGAATGTTATTTTCTAAGTTATTATTAAGCCTATTATTGAGCTGTAACAAATTTATTTAAGAGAAATAAATATGAAAACTGAATAACAGCTATTTACGGTTGTTTTAACTCCATACTTAATTAATATTAATTTTTAATTGAAAATTATCAATTACTTCTACACTTAGCTACACTGTTACTAACTCGGTATACGTCTCATAATTTAGGTAATAAAAAATAAAATAAAATAAAATAAAATCAGTAATGATCAACTTAATACAAGAATGTACATTTTGCTGTTAGTTAGTAATGTGTATTAGCCCTGTTGCTGGAATGACTGCCTGGAGCTTAATACTACTAATGGAATACTAGGCATAATTACGATGATATGTTGGATATATTCAAACTCCCACTTCTCTTTCACTGCTCGTTCGAGCGCTGCAAGGTTTGCTGGGGGTGAATTTCAAGCACGACTTCGATTTTTTTTTATAGTATCCCACACATGTTCTGTTGTGTTTATATTTGTGCTTCTTGGTGGCCACTATAGGGTACTGATACCTACCTCTCTTAAGTAGCCTGTCACTGCTGCGGCACTGTGTGGTCCGGTGTTATCGTACATTAGCATAAACTGAGGACCAATGGATGGTGCGAAAGGAACAACATGTTCTGGGAGGATAGTTTCTATATACCTGGGAGTATTTAGAGCTGGTCTACCAATTTTTACTAACTCGGTACACGTGTCATAATTTATTCTACCCCAAAACATAATGGAACCACCTCCAAAAGGTACCTGAGGAGAGAAACAGGCCTGTTCGAAACGGTCTCCACGCCTTCTCCACACACGATCACGTCTATCTGGAGACCTCAGACTAACTCTTGTTTCATAAATGAAGAGCTTCCAATCAACCACAGTCCAATTGACATGAGCTTGAGCAAACCTTAGTCTCATTACCCGATGCCTTCTGTTTGACAAATGGACCTCTGGCAGGTCTTCTGCTGCTTAACGCGACTTCACGGAGTCACCAAAGTTTAGCTCTACTAGTAACTTGGACGTTTCTAACTGTTCTAACATTCCTTGCAGCTCTGTACTTGTTGAAGTACGATTTCTTAATGCGTTCAACCTCACAAAACGGTCATCAGCTTCGCTCGTAGCTCGAGAGCGGCCCTGACCCCTCCTCCTATCGTCACACCTGGTTTCTTGAAACCGCTGAATAACTTTCATAACAGACGTATTGTGTACACCAAACAAAGCAGCAACTTCTTTGAACGAACGACCCTGCTGTACAAAAAACTCTTTTCTGGCTGCTTCTCTCGGAGTCAAGGATCGAGGCATAACTGCCACTGCACTTCCAGCACACAGGAAAGTCAAGCATAGACTGAACGGAGAAATATTATTACCCTGATAAAGCTGCTTATCAGGGTCAGTGGGACACACAAAGCGCAAGAGTGCACATGTCTACAAACTTAAAATTGGAGTCTTGCATTCATTAAGGTAAGATGAGACGTTGGATATCAATAGAAACTGACCAGATTGTCTCCTTTATCAAGTTCGGAATACTCAGTTTTAAGGTGAAGTAAATGAAATATTTTTTAACATAATAAAATAAAATTCAAAGTGTTGCATTAATATTGTCCAGGAGTGTATTTAAATAACGGTAAAAACACAGAAATTTGATTAAGGGATTGTTCAGATCATTTTATTATTTAAAAACCAGGTAAATACATAAAATTGTACTCTGAAATATTTTAATGATTAAAAAAATTGGACCTTAGATTAAGTTTATTTGTTATTCTTTTTCTATGAGTATATTTAAGCCAGAGGCTTTTTATTTTCAGTACTAACTATGATAAGGGATAATAGTACAAACCCCTTAGGCGAATGTTAAGGGGACCTCCCGGGATTTGATCCCATGATCCTCTTGCATTTGAAGCAGATGTGTTAACCACTAGATTGGCAAGGAATCTAAATTGATTGTAATAATTCTAAAATGGTTTTAATGGATGTAAATTTGTACTATTAGATATAAAGAGAGTTTGTTAAAACCTTTTATGGTCTTACAATAAAGGTCCTATTGGATGACCAAACTTTGTTTCATTACATTTGGCACATGAACGTTTATGTTTTATTTCAATTGTATTGCGAATTATATTGCAATTTTTGCTACAGCATATTGATCATATTGGTCTTAGTTCATCACTGTTATATTATCAAAGTAATGGAAAAGTTATCAAAAAGCTATACATTTATTTATGCTAAAAGCAATAACTTTCTATTACAGGAAACACTAAGTGTGCTGGCCTACCATACATTATGTTTAGTCAGACAGGATGTAATGTACTAGCATTATGTAGTTAGTTTGATGCCCATGCAAATGTCTCAAATTCAAATTACATTAGTTACATGATTATCATTTACATGATATGCAGTGTAAAGGTCATATGTGCTTCTTATTAACAATCAGTAGAAATATATATCTTTCTTTTATTTTTAAATATACTAAGTATATTTTAAGTTTTTTTTTTTTTTTTTTAAGTACTATAAGTACGATAATTTAAGTACTAAGAAGTAAATTTTAAAATACTAAAAATAATTGTTGCACTTCTCGTATCCCCTCTTAGAAAATAGTTTAGATTGTAAAATCTATTTAAAATTAACTCAAAATTTGTGTATATTAAAAAAGATTTTGATATTTTAGAATTATTATTTTGCTGAGAAGATTAATTACGATAAAATTCTCATCTATAAAATTTCATAATAAAGAGGTAAAGTGTCTTGGTAATGCAGAACTTTAAAGCCTTCAGAAAGTATCTAAAACTTTATAGTGAGTTTTGGAACAAACGCTTATATATGGCCTGATAAGGCCGTAATTTCAATATTGTGGAATATACACATTCATCTTTTTAACTTATTAGACTATTTTGACTATACTAAATAAAAGCAATAACTTTCTTCTGACTTGTAGCATACTTTTAAAATACGAAATAAACATATTATTTTAAAACCGCACCTCTCCTTCTCCCTCTAAATAGTTCAGGTGGTAAATTAAACTTTGAAATAATGGTGTTGGATAAAGTACATAAATTTTAAAAAGTAATTGTGATAGTTTATATGTTCTATTTCTATGTCATCATTATATTGTAACTTGTACTCGTTCGACCTAAAATAGGATGATATAGCTCTTTAATAAATTAAGATAAATTAGCTAAAAGGTAGGTTTATTGAAGTGTCATTTAGAGTAGGCCATCGACATGTCACAACTCTTCCATTTGTTTACAAAATCGGGTTTTTAGTGGAAAATATATCTGTCGTAATTTTGTAAAATTAGACACATATCTTTAAAATTTTCTAAACCTTAAGCAACGTATTCAGTCTGTCAATAAAATTTAAATTAATTCAATTGAAAATGTTAATTTTGCATTTTTAAAAGAAACAGTATTTTATTGTATTTATACGGATCTCTATAAAATAGCATTTCAAATACATGGTGGATGTATTTATAGGACTAATAAGATACAGTAATCATGTAATCTACAATTGTCTGTTTCCCGTATGATTCAATGTGTATTCCAGCTACGAAAAACATCAATAAATGCGTTACTCAGACATTTCCCCCATACAATAAGGGATAGCAAGTCACGAAGGAGACAAGAACAGCCCTTAGGGACAAGACGTGTTTCTCATGCATAACTATGCAAGACACCACACTGCTCAAATAAGACAAGGAACCACAAAGAATGTTACGGAGGCGACAAGGGCAGCACTTTGAGACAAGACGTGTTTCTCATGTAAGACGCCACACTGCTCAAATAACTCAAGAAACCACAAAGAATGTCACGGAGGAGACAACAGCAGCTCTTAGAGACAAGGCGTGTTACTTATGCAAGACATCACACTGCTCAAATAACTCAAGAAACCACAAAGAATGTCACGGAGGAGACAAGAGCTCTTAGAGACAAGGGGTGTTACTTATGCAAGACACCACACTGCTCAAATAGCTCAAGGAACCACAAAGAATGTCAGGGAGGAGACAAGAGCTCTTAGAGACAGGGCGTGTTCCTTATGCAAGACACCACACTGCTCAAATAACTCAAGGAACCACAAAGAATGGCAGGGAGGTGACAAGAGCTCTTAGAGACAAGGCGTGTTACTTATGCAAGACATCACACTGCTCAAATAACTCAAGGAACCACAAAGAATGTCAGGGAGGCGACAAGAGCTCTTAGAGACAAGGCGTGTTACTTATGCAAGACATCACACTGCAAGACATCACACAGCTCAAACATCACACTGCTGCAACATCACACTGCTGCAACATCACACTGCTCAAATAACTCAAAGAACTACTAGCAATGTGAAGAAGATGTTACAATAACTTTTGTAGGCAATCCAACTAGCCAATTAGAGGCTTAGAAACATTTTGGACTTTCCGTGATAAGAATATTTTAACAATAAGACATCGAACTTTGTCATGAAATGAATAAAATATATTTTATCGGAAAGGAAGGTAAATTATTAGTTAACGTTGGTTTGAATGTTATTAGAAAGTTTAAATAGTTTCTATTTAAATGATCAAACAACTGATTTAAATTTTTTAAGTGTAAACATTTTCAAGTGATGTGAAATGAACGCTGTATTATAATGTTTTGTTGTAATGTTCCGGCAATTTATCACAACTGGATATAATCTGGAAACAAGATTTTCCCATTATTTTATAAATGTACAGATCGTTTGAATATGAAACATATCTTTTATGAAGATTGAGTTTCAGTTTGGAAAAATTTAATCTTGATTCACTTTCAATATTGTATGTATTATACTAACAACAAGTGTGGGACTTGTATTTGTTGAAATATTTGAATAAAAAATTTGTTCACCTCAAAATGTTGAGTATGAAACACGCAGCGAGGATTCTGAAAAATATTTGTGTAAAATAAATCACTCTAAATATACTTTTTGTGTTTTAATCCTTGCTGTAGAAGTAAACTAACAAGTTATATTAGACATAAAACATATCAGAGTATAAAACCAACTAAGCCCTGTAACTCAGTAATTGTACAGCTCTGACACTGATTTGTTTATTCACCCTTTACTTATTGACAAACATTTTTATTATTGAAAAATGGCAATTCAATGAAAATGCTTAGGAATTGTCAATATAGACGAAATAATAAAACAAACATGAGTATTTATCGTTTGATTTGCATAGCTTATCAATTTGAATATTTCCTTTTTTTTACCTAAAACACAATTTTAATTTTTTTACATATGTCAATTTTAAATAATATGAAACAAGTATTTAGTTTGTGGTTTTTATGTTAGAGCGTACAATTGTAAAAACGGTAAAATATAGTTTTAAATTTTATTATGGATAGCAATAAAATATTTCTCAATAGAAATATTCTGATCGACAAATTGAGTCCTAGCTTTAATGAGCAAAAAACTCAACAGGCTCATTTTTCTGTCATAAGAGGGGGATGGCACGCAAGGAGCCAAAAGAAAATCTTAAATGATTGCATAGACCAAATAGTGAAAAAATTAAAGATTCATTATTCATCTCTAAGACGCCGATCGTAGAGATATGGGCGAATATGAGGAGTGAATGAGAGTATATGAACGAGTGTAGCCATTGTTACTATTGTTCTGAGTTCGACTTAGCTAAGAAAAAAACTGTTTATTAATAGAACCTATAGCCAGGGCAACTATGGGACCTACAGCTTTACGTGGAATCCGAACCATGTAGTGTTGGTCTGGTTTTCAGTTAAGTGACAAGTCTGACACTCAGTTCTCTTCCCTACACAATATCTGAACCTTGACTACCATTCAACACGGACACTCCAGACTTCTCTAGTAGTGTCTACGTTGCTGAAAACCACTGAGCGGACGCCGTGTCAGTATTAAGAGGACCGAGCATGGAACCTATCGCTTACAATCTCCCAAACACTTTGTCCCCAAGTAGCTGGGTTACAGCACTAATGCCAAAATAAACCTAGTATTAGAACATAAACCCACAAATCCGAACTCAAAAGGTGCACTATTTAACAAATGACGCTGGTTTAAAGTTTTCAAAAATTGCATTTTCGTCTAATTGTATGCATTTTTTAATTATGAAAGATATAATGCGATATTATTAAAGCTTATAATATTTTTTTATTTATATACTTTTCAAGTATTTCTTAGAACATCTGTATCACTAGCATATGGAATCAAAGTACATATTTTATTCCGGGCAGATTTAAAATATTTAATTTCCATAACTTTACTGTAATACAATAACGATTATTATTCAAACATTATTTAGTTGTATAAACATGCCTAACTTCTAGTTAAATACCAACCAGTAAATATATTTTGTTTTTGATACTTTTGGCCATTAATTGCTTTATATTGCATACATCATAATATTTATGAAAAGACAGGACTTAGATGTATTATCATTTATCGTTGGACAATGCATTTACATTTGTATTACATAAAGGATTAAAACATTTGACGATCTTGCTGCACCCTCCATGATCTTAAGGAAAGATGCTTGATGTGAAGGTGAACAACTACTTGCTATTCATCGCACAGCTGTCATCCTCTTAACGAAATAGATTAATCATGGTCTTCCGTGCCGTTTTGTTATGAAACTAAATACACATCTACTGTCTGATATTAATATAGCATATATTAAAACATTTGACGATCTTGCTGCACCCTCCATGATCTTAAGGAAAGATGCTTGATGTGAAGGTGAACAACTACTTGCTATTCATCGCACAGCTGTCATCCTCTTAACGAAATAGATTAATCATGGTCTTCCGTGCCGTTTTGTTATGAAACTAAATACACATCTACTGTCTGATATTAATATAGCATATATTAAAACATTTGACGATCTTGCTGCACCCTCCATGATCTTAAGGAAAGATGCTTGATGTGAAGGTGAACAACTACTTTCTATTCATCGCACAGCTGTCATCCTCTTAACGAAATAGATTAATCATGGTCTTCCGTGCTGTTTTGTTATGAACCTAAATACACGTCTACTGTCTGATATTATATTAATATAGCATACATTAAAACATTTTGACGATCTTCCTGCACCCTCCATGATCTTAAGGAAAGATGCTTGATGTGAAGGTGAACAACTACTTGCTATTCATCGCACAGCTGTCATCCTCTTAACGAAATAGATTAATCATGGTCTTCCGTGCCGTTTTGTTATGAACCTAAATACACATCTACTGTCTGATATTAATATAGCATATATTAAAACATTTGACGATCTTGCTGCACCCTCCATGATCTTAAGGAAAGATGCTTGATGTGAAGGTGAATAACTACTTGCTATTCATCGCACAGCTGACATCCTCTTAACGAAATAGATTAATCATGGTCTTCCGTGCCGTTTTGTTATGAACCTAAATACACATCTACTGTCTGATATTAATATAGCATATATTAAAACATTTTGACGATCTTCCTGCACCCTCCATGATCTTGAAGAAAGATGCTTGAATGTTGTGAAGGCGAACAACTACTTGCCATTCATCGCACAGCTGTCATCCTCTTAACGAAATAGATTAATCATGGTCTTCCGTGCCGTTTTGTTATGAACCTAAATACACGTCTTATATCTGATATTAATAGAGCTTCTATTAAAACACATTTTAATGAAAATACTTGTTTGATAAAATCTTTAAATAGTTTTTTCCATTTTAATCTGGAGATCTATCATAAGGGACACTCATCGATCCTGAAAAACTTGTGTTTATATCATGAATCACCGGACCACACTTGAAACATTTTAACAGCTAAAAACATTGTTACTGAGACTAAAAATATTGGTAGCCAATGTTTCAGTATATTGGTTATTTTTAAATCTACAATAAGACATAATTTAAGTAATTAATGTCACAAACACAATATTGATAGGCTACACTTCGACTGATAATCAACCAATTTTACATTTCAAAATTGTTTAATCTTCCCATAAAGTGAGTGTTGATGTGTAGCTTAAGTTCTGATAGGTTTACTTTGTCAAATATTCGTTTACTTTACTTTAAGAAGAAGTGGATATAGTTAGAGAAAACTTTTATCTTTGGATAACACTTCGTTTTTAATGTGTAAAAAGTGAAAGAGGTTTTATTTCTCCTGTCGAAGTTAAGGGTAAGTCCTTTAACCTTGGACCACTAACAGGGCAGGCGGACTGCGTGCAAGGACGGGATGTCTCACCACTCACCCATCCAATGAACAGCCTTGTTCAATGTCGCTTGCGCCATTATCTTGCGATAATGTAGAGACATTCCTACCAAGGCCACAGGAACAGTGAAATTTGATATGTGATCACGAATTTATTTAGCTGAACATAGCGTCGAAACAATTAAATTATCAATACATTCAAAATTACTAATTTGATCGTAATGCCAGGTTTAAGAATACAGTGACCCTTTTTAAAATACTAATTCAACAGAGAAATGTGCCTCGTTGGTAAAATGAGCAATGAAAATTTCTAACAACTTTAGAGGACAAATCCAACTAAACTATTTTGATCTTCGGGAATGCCATATTTCGTACTTGAATACTTCACAATCCGACGTTTTAGGTACGTTGCAACTCCAGAACAGAAATGCTAAGACGCCATTGCCACTCTTAAAACGAAGAACGGCAACGCTTTCAAAATATCGGCTAGTGTTTAAATATCTAAACGGTCACTCCTCGAAGAACATGATAAATTATTATTTAATATAAAAGATTATCTTAAAGCAACTTGTCTAATTTGGTTTTTCTTATCTAAAAAATAAAAAAATAAATCTTTTTAAGAATTAATTCCTAATTCCTTACAAATAATGTTTTTCATGAAAAAATGCAAACCTTTACTAAACCCATTGTTACAAATAGACAACTGTCCAACAAGATAAAACTTTAATTAGATAAAGGTGGGTTCCATAAAGAGTCCAGCTCAAAGGTTTTATCAGGTTCTCCCCTTCTTTGAGCACAAATACCTGAGGATAATTAAATACACCTGAAGGACACAGAGCAAAAGCCAACTTTTTTGATACTATACAGTGATTTTTAAGTCAATTACCCCCTAAACTGTTTCCAAAGTTATGAAAAATTCGATTTTTGAATATACCATTAAATTAATATTAGCCCACACTACATTTAAACTTTAGAGTGTTTAAATGTTACAGTATTAGGGATAACTTGGGGTTCAAGATCTAAGAAGTCAGTTTAACTATTTTTTTATGGGTACGTGGTCATGACACCAAAATTGTAAGATGAAAATTATAGTGCAATCAGAATTTAAAAAGAACGTGATGTTCTTTATTTACTAATTATTTGAATTAATTATAGGTCATCGCCTATGTATATTCATTTTGGTGTTGTTTTTCTGTATCACTTTTGATTAATGTATTATAGGTTATAGGTTACCTTCTATTTTCCATTGATCCTGTAAAACCTGTTGAATTACACGTTTCAGCTTTCATTCCGTCATCAGATCCTTAACAGTTGAAACTTTTTTTAAATTTATTATTGATGGTCTTGTCAAAAAAAAAAAAAAAAAAAAAAAAAAAAAAAAAAAAAAAAAAAAAATACTGAATACCAAATATATTGATTGAAACGTATGACTAATAATGATATATTGAAAAAAATGTGGTAAGTTTATTTGAATATAAATTTATCTGTTGGTTTTCTTTCAATTTTAATTAGTCCTTCGAATACTATATGTTTGTTTGGAGCGTACTTTTGTCGTCAAGTAGGGCGTGTACTCATCTACACTTTACCACTACGAATTAATACTAAACCAACACTATTATCAAAACACAAAACTGTGTTTTTACCTATAACAAATCAGATTTAATTGGGAAAATACATAGCCGTTAACCAATTAAATAAAATAACATAATAATGATTAACTAAAGAACGACGCATTATTTTTAAATTCGGATTGTGCTATCGTTTTTAACTTTAAATTGTCGTTTTAAAGACATAATCACATGACCACGCCTCCATTCAACATTTTGAAGTTGACTCTTAGATCTTTGATGCAATAGGAACCTAAACAACTTTGGAAAACTCTAAATGTAGTGTGAGTTAATATTAATTTAATGACATATTAAAATAGCAAATATATTATAAACATTGGAACAAAGTTACGGGTTATGTGCTTCGTTCTTTTATAAACATAAAAGTAAATTTAAAATATCAAATTAATATAATTTGAAACGTGTTAATATTACACGGAAATTTGAGTTTTATAGATATTCTCTTAAAGTTTAAGCTCTGCAATTTGCGTGTAAGGATTCAATCTATCTAAACAGTAAAAAGTGGTACATACGTTCTAAACTAAAATCCTGGTTCTAATTATTATTGTATTAATTAACATTGTCAATAATGCTATCAACACGAAAGGTTGATATAGAGATATTTTAGAATGTGTTTGATTTTTTTACAACAATAATTTTTGAACTTAAAGAAAGAAATAAGCCACTTTAAAAGTTTGTCACACTTTCCTATTCAATACTTCAGTCAACCGTGTTGAGTAACTTTAATTAAAATACAAACTTGAAGCTTGTTGCTAAGTGAATAAGCCTTGCAGACCTTTGTAGTGGTGACAGAGATCCGTTACACAGAGGGAGAGAATATTAAAATTCACCCCGGATAAAACCCCTTTATTAAAGGACTGTAAACTTATCCACAACTGTGTAAAGTTACAGTTTAGTTTCTTTGGATAAATTGTTTATAAACAAGCAAAGAAACTATCATTAACAATATTTCTGATAATATTATTTTCTTTTAATTCTTTTACGAAATACTCTTAATTTCAAGACTCTTTTATTTAAAGAGTAGAATATCTGTATACAGTATTAAGCTAAATTATTGTTTGAAAAATGTGAATTATTTTCAAGTATTGCATTTCTGATAGTTTATATGACTAATACGCAATGTATTTGAAGGTGTATTAATGTAAATCTTTTGCCATATTTCTTATATATGTCTTTTTGAATACTGTATTGTCTATTCGAACAATGTCTTTACCTATTAAAGGTAATATTACACATATTTTTAAATTTTTATTCCATAATTAATTTATATTATTTTTATTTTATACTGAATATAGTATTTGTATTGGGTTTTTATATACTGTATAGCACGTTTATATTCCAATATTTAAAACTTAATAATAATAAGCACTGCAAACGAAAACTTTCAGAATAATCTACTTACAAGAACTTATATTGTACGCCGTTAGAGAATATATCGAATTTATTAATAATAATTAGTGTAATGAAAAGGAAATTCAATAACAGTGCTTAGTTCTGTATATCAGTTAAGTAGCTTATTTGTATACAAACGACCATGTATTACAGTTTGATTGAACCATTTTGCAGAATATATTTTTATAGTATGGTACATAATTTCAACTGAATAAATTTTTGAAAGTAATTTGTTATTTTACACTAAACCCCTCGTAACACATATCTTTATTAAATGCTGCACATTAAAAAATTAAACTGTGAAGTAAAAATTCGAAGAATTTACAATTGAATAAGTTATTTATTTATTGATTCAAGCCATGGTATGACATTTTTTTTTTTATAAACGGTAATCACCATTTTTACATTTATCATGCAGAGAAAAAATACAACAAGGCAATATGCAAAAACTAGCCTACTTATTAAGATTGCAATTCAAACTTAAGAGTATTACTCAACAAACCATGCCATCAAACAAAACTAAAGCAGAACCAACAAAAGTATGGTTTATGCTACCACATAATAATAAGGAATTTGCAAACAAATAACTTATTTGATACACTAAACTTAGATCTTATTTTATAAATAGTACCATGCTAGAGCAAACTCTACATAAACTACAATAATAATAAATAACATCATACAATTTACATAAGATTAATGAATAACGAAAAGATAATAAATATTAATACAAGAATAATAGATAGAGCAACATTTAACATCAAATTATTTACATCTTGCATTAAGAAAACTTAAACCCTACACCCTATAATTATCTGAAAACAAAGCTAACAAACAAACCTTCATGTACAGATTAACAATCATGCAAAATTAAGTTAAGCATCAAGCAATGTAAATGATTTCTTCAATTGTGGAATGCTACAGTTAAAAATGTCTATCTCATCACAAATTTTGTTTCCCAGTCGATGTAGCCGTGGCAAAGTACTGTTGAACATGTAACTGGTGTTGCAGTGACGACGACTGAATAGATGCCGTCTTCGAGTAGAGTTAGGTGTCATCAGGTCGATTTTTGAAAGTAGCGCAGAACAATCGATTTCGCCATTCAACAATTTGTATAAGAATACAACGTCAGCTAAGTGCCTGCGTTTCTCCAAAGGTTCCAGCCTCAGAGCTCTGGCAATCTCGTCCATAGGCACAAGACGATACTCGAATCCCATCCTCAGGCCAATCAGACGAATGAAGTGAGATTGAAGCTTTTCTATCCTTTCAATGTGGTTTTGTTGAAATGGTGTCCAAACTGGACTGGCGTACTCGAGGGTTGGTCTGACCAGAGCAACGTAAAGTGATCTAAGAGCGTCAATACTTATACCACTTCTAGACTCTCTAACGAGGAAACCCAATAATTTAATTGTATTGGTCAGTTATTACCATAATAAGTCTTACCCAGTACACAGCCAAATTGTTTTATCAAGTTTGGTATATTAACATATTTATGTTAGCTTACATCTACATTACGCATGTAATATTTGGCTTGGCAATATTGTTTGAATCTATCTTATTCATAACATTTTTGATGCTATAATATATGCGTAAATGGAAATTAATATACACAATATAATA
Organism: Stictocephala bisonia; assembly: GCA_035578905.1. Taxonomy (NCBI): domain Eukaryota; kingdom Metazoa; phylum Arthropoda; class Insecta; order Hemiptera; family Membracidae; genus Stictocephala; species Stictocephala bisonia. The sequence continues at coordinate 122,175 of JAQJVL010000383.1, read as the reverse complement.
TATATATATATATATATATATATATATATATATATATAAAACAACACTTAGCAATCTTTTGTGATGTTTTTAATATTCAATATCGATTTCTGTCTAGAAAGACCATCTTCAGTTGTACAAAATTAAATAAGGTTATACATATATTTAACTGTAGAATAATTAATTCAACAGCTGATACTATAGAAATTTAGATGGATAAGTTGTATTATTATTATTATTACTATTATTACTCAATGATCAAATAAAATTTCCCTCAAATATTATGTTTGATTCTATCTTGAAGATGCAAAATTATAAAGTTTAACAAGATCTACAACTTATCCATCTAAATTTTTATTTAAATTTTTATAGTATCAGCTGTTGAAATAATATTCTACAGTTAAGTATTTTTATAACCTTATATCGTTATGTACAACTGAAGATGGTCTTTAGAGACAGAAATCGATATTGATTACTAAAAACATCACAAAATATTATAAAATATTAAGCAATCTAATGGCTACAAATGTTTAATAATATTTATGTCAACACCAACAGAACACACTTTATTTGTTTGCACTGGAAACACCTCTCATACGTTTTGGTTTTTCTTTTGATTCCCAAGAATATGTTTCATGCTTATGTTCATAGCACAGGATTTGTTAGTTATGTAATTCACGTCCAGGCCAACATTTTACGAAGTCATGCATTAGTTAAAGAGTGTTATATTGTTAAAGCGTGTAGTTACCAATCATGCTGCAAAGATTACTTTCATTCCTTCTACACTACTATTGTTAGCAATAAACTCTATAACTAGGTATATACAGTTTAAAATACGATTTTATATTTCCGTAGAAAATAAATTTAAACAATTCCGATTCAATATACATTATACTGAAGTAAAATATTACCGCTAATATGTTTTATGTTAAAATAAAATATATTTATTACTTAAAACCACGTTATAAACTAATAAATAAGTAATTGTTTTTAAAGCTGTAATTTTCCTCTTTTCTCTCAAAATAGTTAAGAAGATGCATTTTATTTCGAATTAAAGGTGTATGAGAATTCACGGTGAAGTTATTTTGAAAGCTTAAGCATTATTTTTTGTTGACAGTCTGCTCATAATATGTAGACACAATGGCTCAATAATATGTAGACACAATGGCTCAATAATATGTAGACACAATGGTTCAATAATATGTACACACAATAGCTCAATAATATGTAGACACAATGTTTCAATAAAATGTAAACACAATGGCTCAATAATATGTATAAACAATGGTTCAATAATATGTAGACACAATGGCTCAATAATATGTAGACACAATGGCTTAATATTATGTAGACACAATGGTTCAATAATATGCAGACACAATGGCTCAATAATATGTAGACACAATGTTTCAATTAAATGTAAACACAATGGCTCAATAATATGTAGACACAATGGTTCAATAATATGTAGACACAATGACTCAATAATATGTAGACACAATGGCTCAATAATATGTAAACACAATGGCTTAATAATATGTTGACACAATGGTTCAATAAAATGTAATCACAATGGCTCAATAATATGTAGACACAATGGTTCAACAATATGTAGACATAATGGCTCAATAATATGTAGACACAATGGTTCAATAAAATGTAAACACAATGGCTCAATAATATGTAGACACAATGGCTCAATAATATGTAGACACGTTTCAATAAAATGTAAACACAATGGTTCAGTAATAAAAGGCTCAATAATATGTAGACACAATGGCTAAAAAATATGGAACTTTAAATCCACAAATTACAATACTTGAATATACATGTTGAGTTGCACAATCTACGCTAAAACTATTTTTACTCTTTTACTAAATAAAAATAAAAACCACCATTTTATTTATTGAAGCAACATTTAAATCATAAAATAACACATTTACTTTTTAAAGGGTGTAATTTTATCTCTAAAAATAATGTTAAAGGAAAGTTGTTTGAAATATTTAAATGAATAAATAATTAATTATGATATTTTGTATTTTCTGTTTTATTGTAAAAGTAACATTTTGGTCTCACACCTGTTCCACCTGAAATGGGAAGAATATCTGTTTAATAACTTGAGATAAATCAGCTAAAAGTAAGGTTTATTGAAGTGTCATGTTGGGTGGCCCATCGAAGTATCAAACCCATTCCCCTTGTCTTCAAAATTGGGTTCTCAAACACAGCTGTGTTTGACTGATATTGTTTGCAACTTTACAATTGTCTTGAAAGGTCTCTAAAGCGGATGATATGTGGTCATTCTTCCATAATAATGTTAAAAATACCTTGATTTTTATGACGTTTTGTTAGAAAACGTGTTTTAATTTGTTCATGAGTCACTGTACAAATAATTAAAAATATATAGGTAGCAATATATGTCATTATGTCTTAAATAAGCATCTGTTTCACTGTTATTATTTAATGTTTATTCCACGTATGAATTACACCATGAATGGTTACTCAGGCGTATTTAAAGGTAAATTATTTAGGGGAATATTAGGCTGTATTTAAGGGTACAATGCCTCTTATTGCATGCAACCCCCTCCCCCCACCGAATTGGAAGGGAAATCCATACTCGAAGAAACAGAACAGGCCTTAGAGACAAACATGTTTGTCATGGATAACAATCTACAGCACACTGCTATAATAACTCAAGAGACAGTAAATAATATAACAAAAAAAATTATCCGAAAAATGTTGATTTATTTCAATATCACAATAATTGTCAGGCAATAGCTTGAACAGTGAGACGTTTAACTTTGCCAGAGCAGGATGAGACTCAATGTTGATCAAAGCACAAGCCTATCAGCTTTGGCCAGAATTGAGTTTACATTCACCTTATAACAGAAATATGAAAACTATTTAGAATATTCCAAAATTAAAAGAAAAGCTTTTTTAATTAATTGTAGTGGTGAAAATAAACAAATGATAATTGTAGTGGAGTTTGATTTAAAACAGTATTCCTTACTCTATTGCATTTGTCTTCTGTAATTGTCTATTCCTTTTGCTTGCCAAAATAACAAAAAGTGATAATAATAATAAATAAAAGTGTTATAGATAATTTTCTCCGTGTTATATAGTTCATACGTTTCTGTATGATCACATAGATACTATCCACAAAATTACATTTAATCTGAATTAGAATACTTGTTTATCCATTCGACCAATTTATGTTAGAAATTGCAATTTATGTTTGAAATGAAAGTGTTGAAATTGCAAACTTAATTATGTTAATTAGATGGTAAAAGATTGGTTACTACTCATGTTATGTTATGTTGAAGTTTGTCGGATAATTTTTATCAGGAAATAGGTACTCACCAAATTCATAAACATAAAATTGTACATATATATAACTCTAGGGATATCACTTACTATAGTACTTCTATTTATTAATCTATTTAAAAAATGAACGTTCCGTTTTATTTATTCAGTGAGTATTTGAGGAAGCAAGTCGACCAGTGTAGTTTATTATTAATTATTTTGTTTGGGAATAAAAATAATAGGAGATCCACTTTTAATTACTTTAAAAGAAAAGCAATTAATTTTGATGGGATTCGTTCTTTCTTTTTGTTTGATTTTTTCACTTTAGCATTGTTACTTTCACTTCTTTAGCGTATTATTTATTACTTTTATTTTTGGTCGATTACAACAGACAAATATCGTGTAATTGCAGTTTCAATAAGATAATTTACTAAAACTATTTGAAAAAAGGGGGTTATTTTAAACGCACCAGTTAATTTTACAGTACCAGTAAAAATTGAATATTCTTGTACCTTACAGCCACAAGATTCTTTCCAGTTTCTATTAAAGATTTTTAAATCAGGCTATTAAATATGATAAAGTAAAATATTGAGTTTATATTCACCTTTGTGTTATTAAACACAGAGTCGCTGGGATAAATATTATAAACTATAACTTAATTCTCTTTGTAGTCAAATATATCAAATGTAGTTCAATATGCGTTTAATTATGATTTAATTAAAATTATTTTAATTGCCAATATCTTTTACACAACAGTTAAAAAAATGAAAATTAGGTATGACGAATATTCAAATTTATTCATTATTTTACGGTTGATTTAGTTTAAATAACATTTCAACGGTAGGATACTGTTATTTCTCACTTGGAATAAATTTATTTTACAACAATTTCAAAATACATTAGCCACACTCAAGTTTCTTTGCATACACATGCATATAAAATACACATGTAATACGTAAATAATAATTATACAGTCACTATTGCAGTAGGCATAAAATTAGCTACTTTTTTTTTAAATTCATAAAGTGTATTGTTTTGTTATTCATATTTACAATTTATATTTTAGATTACCATTTCAAGATAAACACTAAGTTAATTTATTAAGGAAACAGGAAACATCACATATTTATTCAATCATTATTTTTAGATTATATGAATAAGTAAAATTTAAAATAAAACCCATTTTATTATCCTTTTACATTAACGTTACGAGCTAACTTAGTCTAAACACATTATTGACCATCATTAAATACGTTTATGGAACCTGAAACTGAAACAAGTTAAAATGGCAAAAGCATATTTAATAGAGCTTCATATGAGTAATGATACAGTAGAAAATGTACTGTCTTAGTTATTTTTGAAAACCTATAAATATGACATACATTTGATGTGTAAAAAAAAAAAAAAAAAAAAAAAAAAAAAAAAAAAATGGCACACCTAAATATAAAACCAATAATATTTACATAACATTACTTTGTATATTATAATTTTGAATAAAATTAATTTTAAGTATGACTAACCTTCTCAACCATTTATAGAGATGATGACGTAGGCAGTTTTAAAATAAGATGTTTAGTTCATAATTGAAAAAAAGGTTGCCTCACGTGAAAATGTGATTCATGTATTGCATTTAGTAGAAATATTGAAAAAACCCTTGATAAGTGTACAGTTGAATGATCGAACATGGCAGACATTAAATAACTCAATGTGCTTAAGTTGCCTATAAAGTCTAAAGCTGTCTCAACTTGTGCTTTTAGACTAGGGCGGACCTGTTTTCAAGGTGGACACGGGAGGTGGCACGCTAATTTTTGCTTTAAACCCACTAGAAAGATACAAATAACAATAATTGAAATATGCTCCATCTCAAAAAGTTGTGGAAATTTTGTTATTATCAAAAAAGTGAAAAGAAATTGAAAGAATACTATATTTCTGTCTATTCTCTTATATAACTTTTGGAGTACTAACTTTGGAAGAAGAGTGAAAAGAAAAAAGTAGCCTTGTAATTAAATTTTGGGTAAGGTATAGTTGGTTAGAACCCTCGAAATTAATTACCCTTGTTGCAAAATAACAATAACTTAAAAAAGCCGAAAAAGGGTACTTTTTGAAAAATGTTTCTAGAGCATTTAGATTTATCTGAGGACCTTTGTATTTCCAAAGAGAAAACTTCATACTATGGTCAATCAACCCACAAAATTTCGTTAAATTCCGTTGGATAGTTTTTGCATAGTAATTTTTGAAAATAATTTTTGCATGTCTAATTTTCTCTTGACAGACAAGGTAATGTTTAAATTTTTGCGAAACTTAAAACACGTTACTGAGGCACTTTCCAATTCTTTTTAATATATTAGTAAGCTCAAAATGGCATATGCTTCTTGTAAAATTGAAATTGAACTATTTGAACACCCCGTAAATTTTTTAAGTCAATAAAATTTGTTTTTATTTTTTTGCTTATAAATAATATCACTATCTTTGAAAATTTATGACGAAAGATTTTTTTAAAAACATGGTTAAAAAGTACTTGGAAAGACGCTGAACTGGTACAAATGATGCTCAAATCCATCAACTGGTTTCCCAGATACAAGCTGGCAAAGTTAACAAGCGTTTGGTCAATGTTTAAACAGTACGGAGTTGATTAAAGAATCAATAGGTTCATTATACCAAGTTCATTTCGAGTACAAATGTTCATAACCGTGAACTCCATTTCTTTCAAAGCAGATGAAGCCCGGAGGCTGGCCCGCTCCGGAGCATTAAGCCATTTCGAAAAATATTGTGTTTTTATTGCATTGCTTATAACATAAGAAATACTAAATTTTTGGCCATAATGTATATGAAACTATTATTTTTATTTTTATTTGTACTTTTCGAATAAAAGAACAGAAATAAAATAATTTAATTTTTTTTCTTTTTGTTTAAATATTGTTAGATGTCAAAATTAAATACATCTGTATTCAGTAGGTTTCAGTGTATTAGTCAATGAATTGTTTCTTAAAAAGAATTACAAATCATAGATTACGATGTTTGTTAAGTATAATGTACAAATGCTATAAGTTTAAAACCAAATGCTTGCATGATAAACACTTGGCACTACCATATTTGAACGTCTCTAGTCACGAAACATCGATTTAAAATCATCACATTGGTCCGATAAAATGAAAACTGTTATCGCCTAAGCATTTTGAACCTTTGAATTCAGTTTCTAGAAGACCACTTTTTGGTCATTTTTCATGTGAGTGCATGGCTTACATTTTACTTTGAAATGATATTGCCAATATTCACGTTTATGAACATACTTGCAAAAAACCATACCAGAAAATAACTGGGTATGATGAACCTAATGATTGTTTAATCAACTCCGTATTGTTTAAACATTCTCCGCAAACACTTGTTAAATTTGACAGCTTGTATCTCGGAAACCAGTCGATGTATTTGAACGAAATGTATACCAGTTAAGCGTCTTTCCAAGTCCTTTTTAACCAAGTTTTTACAAAATTCTTTCGTCGTAAATTTGCAATGATAGTGAAATTGTTTATAAGCAAAAAAACTATTGACTTTCAAAAATTCTCAGAGGCACCCAAATCGTCCAATTTCAATTTTGCAAGAAGGCTATGAAATTTTGAGCTTATTAGTATATTTAAAAGAATTGGAAAGTGCCTCAGTTGCTTATTTTAATTTTCACAAAAATTTAAACATTTGCTTGTCTGTCAAGAGAAAATTAGACATGCAAAAATTATTTGCAAAAATTATTATGCAAAAACTATCCAACGAAATTTAACGTTGCCTTACATCACATTTCCTTAAATATAAAGTGAATATACTAAAACATAAACATGGACAGTGTGTCTTGAATACACGCGTCTTAAACAGTTATGATGTATTGTTCTATGATACATTTCCCTCTATATTCTAGGATCTCTTTGTTGAAATCGCTACATTGGTGTGCACGGAGAAGGTTATGTGTCTTTTGGTATTCTCTTCATTATAAGCTTTACAAAAATAAATGTTTTAGAGTTATAATTAAGTTTGAATTAATTAAAATATTTCTCATATCCGTAGTGTAAAATATTTTATAACAATTTCTTAAGGGTGAGAAATATTATTTGTTGCAATTTATTGGCAACAATATTTTGTGCTATAATTTTTATTGCATAAACTAGTTAAATATGGTTTTATTGAGATTATTGACACTTATATTTAAGTATTATCTAGATATACATAAATATATTTTAAAAAAACAATCTTAGAGTGATTAAACGTAAACGACCAAACTGGGAAATAGAACTATTGTCAGTCGATTATAGTTAACTTCATTTCCATTGGTAAATCTATAAATTAGTTGTCTTTGATACATTTTGTAGTTGGCCTAACTTTAATCTAAAGTAATTAAACTATACATTTTATACATTTTTAAATCCTGGTTTATGAAAAAATAACGGTGTAGGCAGCCGAGCAAACACGTGGTCCTCGTAGATCCATTTTGGGATAATTATTTTAAATATTTTAGGTATTTTTAAATCTTTTGTAAACGTCTTATTTTATACAGGGAACAATTTAATTTCTTTTATCGTCTTTCGAACGATATATTGAATGAAAATTCAATATATATTCCAGTAAATAAACTTTCTAATACATCATCTTTCCATATCATATGTATGCCAACCATGTAAGTTCTACAACACTCATAATTAAGACTTTTTATAAAAAATTAAAAAAAAACTGTACTGTATTTAGGCCTTTAGCCAAGATCTTACTTTAAAGTAGTAGTTAAGCATTTGCTTTAGCAATTGAAAAAAGGATCTAACAAATAAATAACACACACCTCGCCATCTTCTTTCTCTTTTCATGGACAGAGCAAATGGTCACCTAAACTGTATTTTAAAATGATGTGACAAAAGTCCACCTATTGAACGTTTTTAAAAGTAGAAAAAAATTCAACTGTCGAGTGACTGACTTACTGTAGGCTAAATTACAAACGTTGTCCCATTTTAGTGAAAGTAAAATACATTTTTATAGTATAACGGAGTTAGTATTATATAATCAAAGATGTACAATATTTCGACTTACAAATACAAAAGCGAACGGAGCGAATATTCTCGTTTTCGTTTCATGAAGCCGAAAGTCTCTTCGAATATAAATGGCTTCTATTTGATACCATCACCTGATAAAGAAACAGAACGTGAACGAAATCTAAGCTTTTAGAAACACAAGGAAACTTAACTCGCGAGAAAATTGTATTATTTGTTTATAAATAATTATAATATACCATAAATAAAAAAACCATCTAATGATAACACTTTGTAAAACTGTCTCCCTCCAAACAACTTTACTTCCTCTGAACTTAAATGGTTTAAAGGTTAATCACAACTGACTATTATAAGTAATGAGAAATAATTTGAACTTAATGACTCACTTAGCTAGTGAAGGAAACCAGGACCTGGAATAACTATTGACACTGATGAAAGTACAACACATATTTATTATTTTACAGCATTTCATCTTTACAATCCCTTCCAAAATATTACAACTATCTTATCCTATTTTATACTATACACCTCCTTTAAGCTAACCTTCTCATTCAATATTTAGACAATCCAATTATAGAATTACAATTATACGTTTATTAATCTTCAATCAAGTTATTATTAACATTTGCTTTAGTATACAGCCCGGGGGAATAAATACCTTCAAGAATATTATTTACAACAACCGACAACAACTCCTATATTATTAAATCACAATCCTCTAAATTATTATATAACGTCCCATTGATACTCAGCTAAATAAGTTATATGTGCAAATGTCAATTCCCCTCAAAATTATCAATCAAACATTAATATATAAACCTTACTAACTATGACAACCTAATCAATTTACCGTACAATTTAATTACATTATTTGACAAATATTTCCTAGAGATAAGCCAACCATTCAATGGCCTTAGTCGCTATACTCTATCCCTCGCAAGAATTATCCAATAATTATTGTTTATATATATAGGACGCAATATTTATTCATTTACTCTATATAGACTATCTACATTAACTCAAAATCGCTATTCATGCGGGACAATGATCATAACATGGAATTACGTATTTTATATTTATAATTTAAATTTACAATCCAGACTAAATTTCCTCAAACAGTTAATTCTATTATATCATTCAATTACAATTATTATTATGACCGTCTCATCGGACTAATTTACTGCCGGTCGGCATACGTTTTGGTGTAGGCAAACGTAATTGAACCTTACAAAATTCCTTTTCCCCTACAACTTAAATTTTGCTCCCCTCAACCCTTGGAGGTGTTAAACAAACAGTATTAACATACCCCTGGACTCGTCTACCGCAGGTATGGGGTGTCCACGGGCCGTAGTGGAGTCGGCGTCCTCTTGTCCCTCCGGGTCAGGTGGGCTGGTTCGGTCTGGAGTTGCTTGTAGTCCCTCGGGGGTGGGTGGAGTCGCTTGCGATCCCTTGAGGTGGTATCTCTGGTCCTCCGGATCGGCTGCAAGTCCGGTCGTCCCTCAGGTTCAGGTTGGCCGCTCGTGAAGTCCTCCGGGGGTTGATATCGCCAGGGGTTGGACCGTAGCTCCAAGTCCTCCGTCTAGATCGTCCCGTGTTTGCTCTGCAGGGCGGGTTGACGAAGTCTAGGTAGTCGGACCACTAGGTGCTGGTCCTCCCTATTGATCTAATTCCCGAAGTCCTCTCTCTTGCCGAACTCTCCTTAGACTCCACTTTTCTTTTCCAACTCTCTCCCTAGTCTCTCATTCCCCCTGCCACTCACTGGACACGCCTACAATTTCGGAACAACCAATTACTCTCCGTGGTCCTATTACGGATCACCCTATAGGCCCGTTTTCGTGATGGGCGTTACCCCAGAACTTCTGCTGAATCTCCGCCGCATCAGCGTTCATCGGCCTAATTTTGGTGAGCCTCAAATTTAATATTTTGGTCATCCTGTGTACAGTGCTGACCCTGCTTCCTTGACATCCGATCCCTTGCTTTCCCAGTTCACACTCGCCGGATGCCCTACTCAAATTTTACCAACTCCATTTCCTGTACCGCATTTCCTGTTGTAATCTAACCACTGTCTAATTTTTCCTGATAATCTTCATTTTTAATTTATTATTATTATTATTAATACTTCTGAGGGAATTTTATACAAAGTGTAACAATTACGTAAACGTCAAAGGTTTACAACTTTTATTAGGAACAAATAAATCAATTAAAACAGCATGACAACGAGTTTGTACAACATTTAAGTATGATGTTTGTGATTATATGGAAAGTGGAATATCAGTTTTACTAATGCTTTGTTATGAACAATCCGCATAATAAACAGCACGAATAAACCAAATATGTAAAAGAATTAAAACCTTGAAAAAAATTTAAAATGCAAATAATTAAATCTGGAAGTATAAATTACATCAGTACACAATTTTATTACATTATTTAAATATTCTACAGTACAAGTAAACGTCACACAACAACATTTATTACAATAACAGTAAAAGTAAACGTCACACAACACACATTTATTACAATATAAGCAAAAAATGCACAAATATATTACAATACAAGTACAAATTGCACAAATATTATGGTGATCGATTTCGGTGAACCACGAACACCTTCCTCGGACTAGAGGGATTTACAGAAACTTATGTGAATCCCTCTGGTCTGAGGAAGGTGATCATGGTTCACCGAAATCTATCACCATAATATTTGTGCATTTTGTATTGTAATATATTTATGCATTTTTTGCTTATATTGTAATAAATTCGTGTCATGTGACGTTTACTTGTACTGTATTTAAAAAATATTAAATATTCTACGCATTTTAAAATCCTCCAAATTTAAGCGAAGTTTTACTTAATGAAATTATTGTATTTTGATAAATTTTTTAGAAGGAACTATTTTTGTCATATTAGAATTATTGTAAAAGTATGAACGCTTTATGCAGAGTTCAATAAGAACTAGGAATTCTGCATTGTAAAATCATCTTTTAACATCAGGATTTACAAAATGTTTTTGATTTTCAACCCTTCTAGTACTAAGTATTTATTTAAAAAATATTAAAATAATTTTAAGTTTACTATAGGAAGTATATTAATTTGATTTAGTGAGTCATTCTGTACAGTATTGTGGTTGGAATTTGGTTTTTATACTTGTAACAAATCACTTTGTTAAGTGCAATTATTGAAATGCGCGCTACCATTTTACGAATATCTCAAAATAAACTTAGAGACTCAAGTGGCTTCTGCATAATGTGACCATAGTTATCGGGTCACACTACTTGAGGAATTGGGTAAGTTAATAAAGAAATAAATAACATTATAATATATAAAGTTCATCATAGTTTCCAACTAATAAACCCCTGGAGAGTGGAGCTTAAAATTAATTTTCTCCACTTTTTTGTGTTTTTCAGCCAAAAGAGCGTAGCAGTAAAAATAAATCTATCCTCGCAAACCACTTGGAGAAATTGAGATCTCAATCTCAACATTCGCTGAATCAACATTATGGAAATCCATGTTAGTAAACTGCTTTTATTGCAGCTGGTTGCTCTGCTAACGCTAAATATTTTATGTAATTATTAGCTCTTATTTGTAGTTTTACTATTTGTAAGTAGTTGCAAGAATTTGTATGAGTAACTATAAAGTATATTAATTTTGAATTAAGGATATTTAATGTTAACATGATAAAATGGTTAACATAACACTTGTAGGCTTTTAAATCAGGCATATTGTACGAACTATAAAAAAACAGCGGTGTTTAGACAAATGTTTAGTTTATATACATTAGTTATCAGAGAATTCTTTATATATATATATATATATATATATATATATATATACATATATTTTCATTTATTAACGCTAAAATTTCTTGTTAAAATTATTAAAATGAGGTCTCTCAAAGAGAGTCTTTCTTTTTTGTCTTGTTTAATTTTGTTTTATTTATTTGTATATAGTTTTGTGTAAATATCTAATAGTATTAAGCAGACGACACAGAGGAGGAAGCATTTACAGTGATTGAACTGGACTCTTGTTTAAACTTTAATCTTTATTTCAGTTGCTCTGCCACACTACTGGAAAAAGTGGCAGAGTAGATTCCGAGCTGTTTTGTAATTTTAGTTTGTAATCTGTTTTTAGAAGTGGAATAAATCATTATTTTCATATAATTTTTAATGATGTAACTCCTCATTAACGAATATAATTTCAAATTAATCACCATTGAAAAATCTCTCGAATGATATCAATGGGAAGGCTGAGGTTATTACGGTTATTATAAGGCTGTTAAAACAAACCAGACAGGAGCTTCATTAGGCTTTAGAGCTACCAATTCATATACAACTATGCTATGCTATATTTCTTTAAGAAACATTCATATTATTTTAAAAGTTTATTGAATCTATGATTTTATTTACCTGCTGATCAAAAAAGATCATATATATATATATATATATATATATATATATATATATATATATATATATGTAGCAAATTCATTGCATTCTTTAAAAACTAACCGTTCTACATGTGTTCATTACTAAACTGTATTGAACAGTTTTTAAGGTGTTTATATGTTTTCGCAATATATTTATTTACAAAATTAACATTGAGGCAATGAATTTTATAAGACCTACATCGTTACCTATTTGTGTAATGTAGGTCAGCGAACAAGTTTTTATTGTAGATTAAGGTACTAAGTAACACCTGAAGACGACATGTTTGTCATTCCGGTCGAAACGTTTGTTTCCTAAAAAACTTGAAGCATTGGAAATCTCCAAAGATTATCTACCAATCATTAACAATCCAATTCTAACAAATTACTTTCAAACAACGTTGATTTGTGAAACATGACGTAAATTTAAGTAAATCAAGCTTATACAACTAATTACACTTTCTTAAAATGTAGCTTAGTTTGTGAAAGAATTAAATAATAGAAAATTGTTATATCTTGAATGAATTTGCTGTTACGATTATTTAATAACATACTTAGAGTTTTGTTGGTATCAATTAAAAAAAATCAAACGTTGGTTCAAACGTTGGTTATTTATGTGAAAGCAATGAAATAAATACTAAATAATTGTTCAAATTATTGTCGTCTTCTGCTTTAAAACGTTTTATTCAGTTATATAATAATTAAAAAGCTCATTTCTTGAAGGTTTGATTTACATAAACAGTGGCCAAAACTTTAGTTATAAAAGGACCCATATATTTTAGTATGAAAAAATATATTTGAAATGTTTCTTTAATAGCTGTAAGTCTGTTTAGATCTCGAACTGAAATACTTTTAGCTTCATACAATGTTTGTGGTTACAAAACGTAATAATGTAACAAAGGGTTTTCCGTGGTGAATGTTAATAACTTTTATCTCTCTGTTCCACCTACTAAGGTTTTCCGTGGTGAATGTTAATAACTTTTATCTCTCTGTTCCACCTACTAAGGTTTTCCGTGGTGAATGTTAATAACTTTTATCTCCCTGTTCCCACTACTAAGGTTTTCCATGGTAAATGTTAATAACTTTTATCTCTCTATTCCCACTACTAAAGTTTTCCGTGGTGAATGTTAATAACTTTTATCTCTCTGTTCCACCTACTAAGGTTTTCCGTGGTGAATGTTAATAACTTTTATCTCTCTGTTCCCACTACTAAGGTTTTCCGTGGTGAATGTTAATAACTTTTATCTCTCTGTTCCCACTACTAAGGTTTTCCGTGGTGAATGTTAATAACTTTTATCTCTCTGTTCCACCTACTAAGGTTTTCCGTGGTGAATGTTAATAACTTTTATCTCTCTGTTCCCACTACTAAGGTTTTCCGTGGTGAATGTTAATAACTTTTATCTCTCTGTTCCCACTACTAAGGTTTTCCGTGGTGAATGTTAATAACTTTTATCTCTCTGTTCCACCTACTAAGGTTTTCCGTGGTGAATGTTAATAACTTTTATCTCTCTGTTCCCACTACTAAGGTTTTCCGTGGTGAATGTTAATAACTTTTATCTCTCTGTTCCCACAACTAAGGTTTTCCGTGGTGAATGTTAATAACTTTTATCTCTCTGTTCCCACTACTAAAGTTTTCCGTGGTGAATGTTAATAACTTTTATCTCTCTATTCCCACTACTAAAGTTTTCCGTGGTGAATGTTAATAACTTTTATCTCTCTGTTCCCACTACTAAAGTTTTCCGTGGTGAATGTTAATAACTTTTATCTCTCTGTTCCACCTACTAAGGTTTTCCGTGGTGAATGTTAATAACTTTTATCTCTCTGTTCCCCCTACTAAGGTTTTCCGTGGTGAATGTTAATAACTTTTATCTCTCTGTTCCCACAACTAAGGTTTTCCGTGGTGAATGTTAATAACTTTTATCTCTCTGTTCCCACAACTGAGGTTTTCCGTGGTGAATGTTAATAACTTTTATCTCTCTGTTCCCACAACTGAGGTTTTCCGTGGTGAATGTTAATAACTTTTATCTCTCTGTTCCCACAACTGAGGTTTTCCGTGGTGAATGTTAATAACTTTTATCTCTCTTCCCACAACTAAGGTTTTCCGTGGTGAATGTTAATAACTTTTATCTCTCTGTTCCCACAACTAAGGTTTTCCGTGGTGAATGTTAATAACTTTTATCTCTCTGTTCCCACAACTGAGGTTTTCCAGACTATTTAAATAGGAAGAACTTTGGTGTTGTACTGAAAAGGGAAAACCATTAATTGAATCTACGAGTTTACTGTAAATTATAAATACCAATCTATCTGTAAAGTGGTGTTCTAGAGCATTCATTCTAGGAATAAGAATTTATTATAGAATTAATAGGGGTAATTTATTATAAAAATGCTTTGGAGTCACGTGGAAATTGAGATTTACTGAAGAATATAACATAAAATAATCAATTATGCTTCATTAGCAGCAAACCAGATTAAATAAGTTTAATGTTTGATAATATAAACTGTAGACCCTATTTATATAAAATTTCAAACTTATAATACTTTTTGTATGGTTACGAAATAAATGAACTAACGTACTACCATTGTCAAAACATAATGAATACTTCACTGTGAGGCACAAACTTGAATTAAGTAGACAGTGAATATCTTAATAATATTTAAAAATTAATGTGACGAATACAAACATAAAAAGATAAAAAAAACTAAAAGCAATAATTACTGAAAACGAAGTACACTAATAAAATACTATTCAATATCATGAGAGAATACTATTCAAAATATTTTATAAAATACACTTGAGGACAATACAGTTCTGATAGAAATACTGTAGCTGATGAATATGACTATAGTACTATTAAAAACAAAAAATAGCAAATTAATTTAAATTTTGAAACAATCTAAAAAGGAGAGGATTGTTCAGCCTGTCAGAACTACTAAACACATATTAACATAATGAAAATGATTAAAATTCCATTAAGAAAATAATTAGATTAAAAAAAATTATCTGTATATTCATGAATATTTTAAATTAGATTCTTTAAATATTATTTTCAATTTTGCATGATATATTTTATTTTAAATTGTTATGATATTAAGAAAAAATACATACCATTTTAATTCGTGAATATTTTTTGATAACAACTTCCACTAAAATCATCCTAACCCATAGTTACTTAGTTAAAAAGTATAAGTTTAAGTATAAAGACATTTATGCAATTTGTCATGCTATATTAGGAAAACATTTGTCTGTTAACAAAAAAATAATTAACTTCTACATTGATTCATTTCTAATATTACTATTATTATTTTATTGTTTGAATATTACTCAGCCAAAGAGTTTTTATTTATAAGTGTTAAAAATAAATGAACATTTTTGAAAATTGTTCTGAGAACATTCTTCAACAATACATTCTTGTTGATTCATTAATTAAGGGGCGTTGTGTTTCCAGAATTAATGGGCGGACTCTTGAAAACGTACATTTGGACTAAGGCGTGGGAAAGGGTTTGACAAATGGCTTGATCGATCTTGTCAGCTTTTTGAGAAAGGAAATACCAAGGCAATGAGACAGAAAACTTGAAGTGCACGAGTGACGGAACGGCAAAAGGATTTCTCACTGTCGGAAGCTCAGCGATACCTTATTGAGTAATGATGTGAACAGATTTAATTATAGTTAAAACTGAATTCCTCTTAATTAAAAAGATATCAGTAGAGCATTATTCTCAAACGATTAATTAATTTGCATTTCCATAAGGATAGAACAGGAACGCAATGATAATATTGGCTATATGAATAACTACAGGATTTATCATATTAATTAATCAAAGGCTATAGTAAATAAAGTAGCTCAAATTATCAATTTGTAATTTTGTATGGTTTAATATCAGTCCATACACACTATTGTATACACAACACCTGTTATCTTATTCAATTGTCATAAACTGTGAACATAAAACTGTGTGTCATAAAAATGAACCATGAGAAAGTGGTTATACCATATACAGTATTTTGTATAATCTTGTTAAATTTACAGATACATTAGACATGGGATAAGAGTACACATTAATGAAAACTTCTAATTCACAGTTGTAATGGCATAACAAAAACATTACAATAACTTTCTATAACAATTATATTATCAATGTCTGGGTGAGTATCAATGGGTAATGTTAGAATTGTATAGTGTTGTTGACCCTCCCACCCACCCTTACACGTTCATTTTTACCCCACTCACACAAACATTTATAGTGGTAAAGATGATAAATCACCAGAAAGAACTTTTTGCTGGCCAGGATTACTGTCCTGTAATGGAGGATTTGCATAGACTGATCAGACCGTGGTTGTCTGATGAAAATTAGCGTTCAGAATTAAATGTAACCGTAAAAATAAAGATTGCAAGCACAATTCACAAAGGATACGATTTACAAACAAGAATTTTCAAACGGTAGGTAAAGTAAAGAAAATTTTCCATATAGATTATCGAATTCATGCTAAAACAGATTGAATTTTTCATTTATTTATTACCAGTGAACTATTTAGATAGAAATAACATTTTAGTAAATAACCAATGTGAATTACAATACAAGAAGAACAAGATTATTTATGACGCATTTTTTAATTTAATTAATTTAATTTAATAACAAAATCCCCAAGGGTATGATAATTTTTCTCGATTTAGCTCAAGCCCTTGACACAGTTTACAGCAAAATACTACTAGAAAGCTGGAAAACATAGGGATGAAAGAAAACTCAGTAGGTTGGTTTAAATCATATTTCCAAAGGAGGACATTATACGTAGAAAATAACAGAGGAGATAGTAACCAACCCTCAGTGGACTATGGAGTGATCTAGGGTAGTATATTAGACCCCCTTTTTTTATGTCCATAAAAATTCAACAAAATTATTAAAGATTTTCAGAGAAACTGTACTTTTTCAGACGATTCCCTGAATCATATTTGTAAAAAAAGATTCAGGGGGAAATTACAAATAAAAAACCCCTAATTTTTATTTGTATCTAAGTTCTGGTCAAAAATTAAAATTAGTAAGAAGGGTGCTGCAGAGATTTGGATGTGGCAATGAATCTGACGTAAATAAGATAAAATCCAACAAATTACTTTTTCTATATTAAAAGAGTTATGCATGAATTTCATAGAATAACATATATTTTCATGTACATAACATTTAAGTGTTGTCATTTAATTTGTTTAATAAAAACATTTAAATTTTAACTTTGATCACAAATAAATTCTTTATGATAGATTATTACATCCTTAATCCTACTAATATATATTTAATCTCCTTTAGGAAAAAAGTAAAGTGATAGAGCACACTATTTTTTTATTAGTATCGGTAACATTACTTGTATTTTAGAAAATGTATACAACAGCATGTAAACGTAAAACGTAGCTACGTCCTCTACGCACTTGTACGTACAGCCCCTCACGGAGGGTTGTTGTGAAGTTGCTCCGACAGGAACAATACATCATAACTGTCGACATATTTCACACTTAAGCCTTGTCGCTTGTTCTAGGAAAACAACATCTGTGTATCTTTTATTTTATATCCGTTCTATGCAAGTATCAAATAAATAAATAAGAGGGTGTAATAATATATCTTTATTAAACTAACTATGTAGTATTTTATGTCTAGTCATAAGTTTCTTCACATATTATACTTCACAAAACTTCATAAACCTCTTAAAAAATTATTGAAAAAGTCACACTAGAAGGAGTTAAAAAACATAAAGTTAATTTAATAGTCCGTGTTTTAGTTGATAAGTAGTCGAACGAAATTTTGAAAATATAGTTGTTTACATATTACCAAATAAAAAAAATGGACAAGTAAAAAAAACTTTACGATACATGCTGTATTTGAAATCGGACAAAATAAATATAGGGTTCTGGTGAAAAAGGGGTGGATTGCTAATGTTAAAAACATACTTTAATATTCGCAGCCAATTAATAATTAATCCAAGAGATCACGCCTTCCCTAGCTAATCGTCCATAACGTCTAAAACTAAAGTAGTCACGTGCTGATTGTTGATGTTCCCCTCCCCAACCTGTTTAAAACGATTGAATACCATTTAATCATTACTCAGCTTTAATTCAACCTATTGAAACTCCATGTAGTTGATTACCAATGGGATTTAGATGTAATTTATGTATACAGTTTTTACGATTAAATTCATTATCTCTTTATTAATTTATTGGTTTTTATTGTTGATCGTAATTTATTAATGATGATTATGATCTTATTGGTCATAGTGTAATTAACTCTCTATTTGTTTAGTAGAAAGTCAAACCTATATGAGCTAATATTCAAGTATTAGCTGTAACATGAAACAGGGATACATAAACTAGCTTTATCCGATAATGTTGTCATTACGCGTAATTAGCTGAACACAAAGTAAAGTCCTGCCTGGAAACAGTTAATCTTTTACAAACAATGTTTAGTGCTGAACGGTAACTAATTAGTAAACAGTTTATTAAAATATAACTTTAAGATAGTCAATAACAAAATAAAATTGAGATTTAGGCTACATTTTATAATATCCTTTGGTAATGGACAATGTTAAACTTCAGGGTTAGGTGGCCGAGTGGCACGGTACTCATCTCCGAAGGTCGAGGTCCAGGGTTCAATACAGGGAGGGTGAGTGGTTGGATAGTAGGTATCTACCATAAGTTTCCCAATTGACCCAGTGTCATGGGAACTTGGGAAGGTGAATCCAGGCAACAAAATGTGGAACAAACAGCATCGGGATCCAATGTGCCAACTACACCTCCCTGAGGAATACCATTCGAATGGCACGTGAGGTTCTTGTTACTATAAATATTGAACGTGGATTCCAATAATGCACACACAGACACAAAGTAGACATGTACATCAACAATAAATGTATTCTTCTATTATTCACGCAAAGAAAGCCAATTTGCTTCTTGAGACAAGTTTATCAATTACCATTTTTTAATTAATTGAGCCATAGTTTTGTTTTACAAATTTTGTGTTACAACTTAAATGTTGTGCCATATTAAAATGCTTACTGGGTATTTTGGTAGAAGAAATAATGTTCATACGGTTTATAAATTATGTCTGAATAATTTATAAGATTATCTAAGTTTTAAACAATAAGAATTTGTGATATTTGTTTGTATAAAATCTTCAAACAAGTTTGATTTTCTAGCAATTTAAGTACATTCCTTGATGTTAAAACCAACTTACTGTATAATAAATTTAGCCATAGATTATGTAATTACTTCTAACATAATATTGAACAGATCAAGAATCAAACAAATACTGTACAGATCTTAAGTAGGCCCCAACTTTCGTTTTTCTTTGGGTTAACAATAACTATTAAAAAAAAGATATTATCTGCCAGAGGCCACTTAATTCTTTCTCATTTGGACTCGAAATTCACTTTGCCCTTTTTCACGGTTTCTTGAGCTATTTGAACATTATGTGATTGTTCATTGAAAAGGGGATCATAGCTTTACTGTGATCCAAGTAGTTTATCCTACATTGACAATTCTTCTCCTTGTATGTAAATAAGAGGAGCTCAATAAATTCTTTATGAAACTCAAGTATTTATGTAAGATATATTATGTGAAAATATATATATATATATCTTTTATTTATTTTGGATTAACCCAAAGTGACCGTTAGTTAAATGAGAAATACTTTCATCATAACCAGAGAAAAATCAGACACAATATCATATATATTATAACTAAAATATATAAACTAAAAAATATATTTTAGTTTATATATTTTTTTGTGACAATATACTTTAGAAATTGAAAATGTCAGTCTTAAAGGTATAAAATAAGTACTTAATAAATCCACTTTAAAACACCGAGTGGAGATGTTTTTGACACATCGAAGAGCCACTCCATAATAATTCTATCTGTTAGCTAATATTTTTAGCTATTGGTGATATCTTTGCTTTTAAAGAACAATGAGCTATTTCAGGGTGTCAAAAATAATTGTAAGAATATAACAGAACACTCCGATTGTAATAAAAACCAAGCAATGTTTTCACATTTTCAAAATAAGTAATTTACTCTATACACTTTAGTAATGTTCTTTTTTTTAAGAAAAAGGAAAAGAGAATGAGATTTTAATCTATTTAAAAAGCTGGTAAGTAATATTATGTAAGAACACGTTTTAACAGTAACATGAGGTGGTTATTATTTCGTGGTAATTAACTAAAACGATGACTCACAAATGAATGAATAAATGAGTTTATTTCCCATAATACCAAACATACATACAATCGTTTGAACAATTGAGAAAAAATTTGCCATTTTACAAGTAGTTTTGCCAATTACAAACAAAATAAATTTATTTTTTTTACTTTAATCTAGAGCCTAGCATTATGTACAATACATGTTGTATGCCCGCTGTAACATCTGTGGACAAAAACAACTATTAAACATGCTTAAAACTACTACTCTAACACGTTGGTGAGATACCTTACATCCTTTTGACCATAAATCCAAGCGATTGTTCTTTTAGAAAAATAATTTAGATTGTTTGAATTTTTTATTTGCAGCGGAAGTTGGTTGAAAAATTTAGGACCCAAACATTGAATGGAATGACGGAAAATTGTTCTATTGACTTTGGGTAGTTTAAAAGATGAAGCTTCTTGTACTTTTAATACGGTTATGCGGCATAATACTTTCTCTATTTCCGCTCCTATTAAAAAACAATCTCAGGACTTTAAATATGAAGAGATGTTGAACAGGTAAAATTTGTAGTTCCTGAAATAAAGAGAAAGAGCTTGTATGTTTAGAATTTTTAAGAATTATTCGAAGAAAAAAATTCTGAGTTGTTCTTATCTTATCTATTAAAGTTTTGCAAGTACCTCCCCAGCAAGGCAGAGCATACTGTAGCTTTGAATTAATTAATGCAAAATAAAGGGTTCTTAAAAGAGAAGTATTAGAAAAATTTCTTAAAAAATAAAATTTTCTTATTTGGGATCTTAATTTTGAGTTCACGTTTAAAATGTGCGGATCAAAGGTAAGTTTCTCATTAAGAAAAAGACCCAAATATCTTATTGATTTCACTTTTTCCAAAGGTTGACAGCTACATAACTGGAAATTGCAGTTTGGTGAATGGAAAATTAAAGGAGATGCATGTCAAAGCAAAAAAAAAAAAAAAAAAAAAAAAAAAAAAAAAAAAAAAAATGGATTTAGTTTTACTAAAATTTAATTGCATTTTACTTATAGAACACTATTTTCTTAGTAGTAAAATATTAAAATTAATTGAATTAGCAAGAAGAACAGAATCTTTTTCACTGTTGAATAGCGCAATATCGTCTGTAAAAGCGTTTATATTTCCTTTAAAATTTAAATTTAATTAAAATTAATTTAAAATATTTGAATAGGAAGGAATGTAAAGGACACTCACTTTGTAGACTGTTGGAGACGAGCCTCTTCAACACATCCTGCCCACTGTAGTGTAGATATGGCTAGTTAAGTGCCAGGGGGAGAGAATAATTTGGAGAAATACTATAAAAAAACCATCCTTTCTGATCCAGTTAGTCGATGACTTTGGAAAGAACCATACCACTGCATTTATTTCAATATTTAGCTCACTAATAATAATAGTTCTAAGTAATAATACAACTAAAAAACTGCACTAGAATTGTTTATGTATTATGGTATAGTAACGGTTTTATGTTTTATGGTACAGTTAATATTTACTTAATAGCTAAATATGGTTAGCCCGATCAAAAAAAAAATTACAAACAGGAATATTATACAAAGGCCAGTCAGTTATTGTAAACTTTAGACAGATAAACATAAATTCTCTTACTACACAAACATTTACTTCACCAGTACAATTTGTTTTGTTTGTCTTATAAATCATTATTTTCATTAATATGTTTGCTTTATAAGCATAAAAACAGAAACACACATTTTTCGTAACAATTTTAAAGTGAACATGATTTCATATCCAAATAAAAACATATTTAAACAAGAGAGTCCACATTTTCACAGATCTAACGGTTAGTTTTCACCAATTTTCATGTTTTGTTGAGTTAATTACACATTATGTGAGTGTGCGTACAATGTAAAATAACAAACATGTACGTTATATTTGTTATCTTTATAATAAAATAGTGTATAACCTCATTTGAAGATGAACTATTCTTATACGTAATGTACATAGTTAACCTATAAAGCTAGTTTTATAACATTATAAAACTAAAGAAAACGTAGAAGTTATAAGTGGTTGCAAACAAGTGATACATCATAACACTTCTCCGACCTACATAACACTGGATTGCATACACGAGTAAGTTTTACTTGGTAAGTTATCGTTTCACTTAACTTGATAAACATTCAACAGAATTAAAAAGGTGTTATATAAAAACCATGGCACTCCACAATGTGTTATTAGAGATGATATCTGACCCTAAAAACTGGGGTCACGAAGCTATAAATGCCTAGAAATACCTGGGTAACAACTCAGAGCTGGTCTCCAATATATTGGGAGGGCGATTGATTTTGAAGCATGTAATTATTTATCTATAATTATAAAAGTAATACCTTGGCAACATCTCAGAGCTGGTCTCCAATATATTGGGAGGGTGATTGATATTGAAGCATGTAGTTACTTATCTATAATTATAAAAGTAATACCTTGGCAACATCTCAGAGCTAGTCTCCAATATATTGGGAGGGCGATTGATATTGAAGCATGTAGTTACTTATCTATAATTATAAAGGAATTACCTGGGCAACATCTCAGAGCTAGTCTCCAATATATTGGGAGGGCGATTGATATTGAAGCATGTAGTTACTTATCTATAATTATAAAAGTAATGCCTTGGCAACACCGCAGGGTTTAAGAGAAAGTTTGACAATGATGGCTCCATTTCAATAAAGAATATTATGAATTTACCTTAAGTGCATCCACAAGAACTGCACAGAGGTAAAACCTTCATAGTAGAAGGGATATGGGGCTTTACCAACGCCCCATGATGAGTTTTCGCCAAATGATGATTCGGTGGTGGGGGAAGGTCACGTGACCGGATCCAAGATGGTGGCCCCGGATCCAAGATGGCTGCCCCCATTCCTGCCAACCTGTTGGGAATTTTCCCTCCCAAAAATTCCCAAATTTCCCTCAAATTCCCTTTTTGTACTATATAAAATACACTATTAGCCTTGTTATACTATATAAAATACATTATTTTCTCTTATACTCTATAGTAAATCTATACTCTATGGGACCTTGACCCAAGTTTCCACACCACCCAAGAGGTATAGGGTCATTGCACTCTGTGCAAAGGCGCGTTTTTTATTATAGTGGGTGTCCCCAGTAGGCATAATCCCACTTCCTTTAATGTAACGCCCCAGTCCTGCCAACCTGTTGGAAATTTTCCCTCCCAAAATTTCCCTCAAATTCCCAAATTTCCCTCAAATTCCCTTCTTATACTATATAAAATACACTATTAGCCTTGTTATACTATATAAAATGCATTATTTTCTCTTATACTCTATGGAACCTTGACCTTGATGACATGCACAAAACATATTACGTAAAGCATGCAAAGATACTCACCCTTTATGGTCGGTAGAATGTTAGTACAAAGCCTCTGAAGGAACGTCAATCTCCTCTACCAGCTCAGAGGTCACTCTTTTGATTTTTAAGGGTAAACAAAGAGGCTCCCACAGGTCTAGACCATATACCCCTGTGGTACGGAGAAACAAACCCTTGTAATAAGCCCCAACCATCGCTCATTACGTTGGTAGCCATCCTGCCACCTTTCCATAGAGATTTACTCTAGGTGTTTATAGTAAATCTCGTAGACCATGTAACTGTACCGGGTCTTTGACCGGTACATTACGTTTTTTTCGTCGTTGTCTGCCAGGCTGCCTGAGATTCGCTTTTGCCCTGCGTTTCGCGTACTTTGGTGGCCGTTGGCTTCGATCCGTTTCGTTCCTAGTTCCAGCCTCGGTCAAGTGGTCCTGTCTGTTCAGTTTCTTTGCTGCCGATCAACTTGACTATGCGTGGCTGAGAGACACTAAAACTCCAGGGTCTTTGAGTGGGACGTTCAGCCCTCGGCCTGCCGTCCGGGGATTGTCTACCATCCACACTGCCAGCCTGGCCTGAGGACCATGTATAGAGGCCATTGGTGACCCTGCTGCCCCACCTACATCTTTGGGTATGAGTCTTCTGTCCTCAGGTCAGTGCTTTCCTTGTCGTTTTCCCGGCGGCTGAGCTGGGGGTGGTTACTTATTTGAAGTAAATAAAAACCAGAGAGAAAAAAAAAGGCAAAATACATCAAAGGGAAAGTGTAAAGAAAAAAATTGTGATGAACAATGGATTATTAGGCCTAGGCCTAGGAACTGGTCATGAACTTGTACAGTGTTGGCAGGAAACACAGCCATGGGGTTTCAATTTTTTTTATTTTTTTTTTAATCGAAAAGAAGGGTTTTTAAAATATAAAAAAAATTTGTGTTAATATTTATTATTGTTGTTTATTTTAGTTTAGTTTATTATTTATCTTTAGTTTATTTTATTGTTATGGTTATTCAAATTTTTATATTTTGTTAGGTCCTACTGTTAAACTATAGTATTATTTATTTATATGTTTAGGCCTAGTTATTGTTATTTATTTTGTTTGTTAAGTGTATTAGGGGTGCTTGGAAGTGAATTTTTACTCGAACGGTACCGTGTTATATTTTCTTTTAAATTGTTTAATTTTTCAACTCACCAAAAGGGGATTATGATGCTTTTGCTTAACTTTTAATTCGGAGCTGCCCAGGGATTCCGGCTTACTCCCTGGCCCGGTGGAATCAAGGGATGTGTGGGCTAAATTGCCGGTTTTAAGTGTTGTGATCCAAAAGTTTTCTAAATTTTCACTTTTATTTGGGGCTTAATATTTGGCTTACGTTTTGGGGTGTCAGGCTAAACTGCAGATAGGCCATGTAGTTGTTAATTTGGTAATTTTGGTATTTGTTGAGTTTGTTGTTCTTGTAGCTTTTGTGTGTTTTGTTATTTGTTTAACTGCGAATTAATATTGTGGCCTTCTGCCTATTTTATATTGTGGCCTTCTGCCGTTTTTGATTTATTAAATGATTATTTTATTCTTGCTTGCCTGGAAATAAAATTAGTTTTGCTCAGCTGCCGAGTGTTATTTTGACCCTCCAACTGCCACCCGTGATCCCATCGCTCGACTTGTTTTGGGCCATTCCCCCAGTTGGCACGCTTTCCAGCTTTGGTGGGGGGATGGGTCTCAATTGGTAGCAGAGCGTGGTTGCCAAAAAAAAAAATTCTCTCTTGGTGGTTGACGGAGGGTGTTTGTCTGTTAGTAGGTCAGGGTTGGCCGACATACCATCAAGGTGACTTGGTAAAAAAAAAAAAAATAAAAAAAAAAATAAAAATAAAGGAACAAATAAATAATTATTTAAAAAGAAAAGCAATTAGAAAACCAAATAAATAATTTAACTTAAAAAAAAAAAAAAAAAAAAAAAAAAAAAAAAAAAAAAAAAAAAAAAAAAAACTAGGCAATCCGCTTGGTTACTTTGTTGAATGGGTTTCATGGGTGGATTGGAGTGGTCGGCAGTGGCTCGGTAGGCTGAGGGTTTTGTTCGTCGTGGACCCTGGAGTTGTCGTTTTTTTTGTGTATATTGTTGAGAATTGTTGCGTTGTTGCGAGATGGCCTATCTGCAGAATGTTGCCCTCCTGGTGAAGGAGGAGTTGATATTTGAGTTGAGGTCGCGGGGTGTGACTCCGGAGGGGGATGTTCTGAATCTCCGGAGGGTGCTGCGGGTACGGCGGTGGATTGGTCGGATCTACTGGAGGTTAGTGAGGAGTTATTGGTTTGTAAACGGAAGGTGGAAGATTGGGAAGGGGTGTTAGAGGATTTGCAGTTTGAACCTCCAGTAGGTCGTGACCGGGCCTGCCGCCTTGCACGTTTGGGGCATCTGCTTGCCCGTTTAAGGCTGGTCAACCGGGCACCGGGGTTGGAGCCGTCGGATAGGGCGTGGATCTTGGAGAGTGTGTCTAGTCTTGATGAGATTTTTCAGGCACTCTCCGGGTCCACGACTCCTACGGGTCTGGGTCAGCGGCCTAATTTCGCGCTTTCGCCTAATGTTTCGAGGCCGCAGGCTGAGACAACGGCTCTCACTGTGCCTGAGGCTCCTTCTGAGCCTGCAGGCGTTTCTGTTGAGGTCGCTTGTGGTTCGGCTCCAGCTGCCGTTCCTTCTGCTGCTTTGTGTTCCCCTGCTCTTCTGCAGCTGAGCTACCACAAGCTACCTAACCCTCTCACGCCCATGATCCAGAATCTCCCTGTGATCGATGGGATGGATCCTGAGGAGCTTCTCAAGTTTCTGGTGGCCTTTCTCAGACTTAGTGAGATGCCCGGCATGCAGGCTGGGGACTTGCTTCGTCTGGTTTTCCCGTATTGCAGAGGTCCCGTTGGGGAGTTGCTGAGTTCTGTCTTGGCCAGTGATGCCTCGGTGGACTCGTTCCACCGAGAGTTACTTTCGTCATTTCTTCCCATTCGACTCAGGGAGAGGATGGTCATGGACAGATTTTATCGGTCGCAGGGTAGGGGCGAGTCTCTGGCAGCCTATGTCTCTTCAGTCAAGGAAGCTCGTCAAGCGTTGCGCCTCACCCTTTCTGAAGCTGACACCATTCGTGTCATCCTGGATGGCATTTCTCCCGAAGAACGGTGCAGATTGGTTTTTGCTGGTGTTCCTTCGACTTTTCGGGAGCTGCATCAGCTGTGCATTGTTTCGCGCAGCGTGCAGTTCTCAGACCAGCAAGGGAGGGATTCTGAGAGTCATCGTGCTCTCCCCACCCGTCGACCGGCTATGTCTGTAGGTGTGAGTCAGCCAGTGGAGGGTCGTGGTTCTCGGCCTCTGGTTGTGTGTTTTGCTTGTGGCCAACCTGGTCACATTCGACGTGACTGTCCACGTGCTCGAGGTCGTGGGGCGGGAAACGCTCAGCGCGGGGGGTTGCCTCCACAGTAGCTCCCCGCGTTGTTGCGAGTGACCGTGGCCATTTGCCTTTGACACGTGCCCATAGCAGGAGTGTCGGGGATTTTTCGGGCCTTGCTGGCATGGCTTCCCTGGGACTTAGTGCGGTCACCTCGGTGTGTCCTGGCGTTTTTGTATCTTTTGGTGGTACGGTGTGTCGAGCCCTTCTTGATTCTGGTTCGGCATGCAGTATCATCAGCCTTTCTCTTTTTGAGTCCCTTGACGCCTTAGGACTTGTCAGGAACACCGAGCCTTCTTCTATCACTTGCTGGACGGCATCCCAAACTCCTCTACCTATTCTTCTGAAGGCGTTTTTCCATTTTAAGATTGAAGGATTTTCCTGGAGGTGGGGTTTTCTTGTTGCCAAGGAACTGGCGGTTTCCTGTATCCTAGGGGCAGACTTTATTTCTAAGAGTGGTATGGTGCTTGACCTCCAGAAGCGCCAGATGCTTTTCAAGTTTAATCGGCGAGTTTTGGTGCCTCTAGTAGGTGATTCTGACTGCCCTCCTGCAGTCAGAGAGGTGGGTTGTGAGCCCGAACAACCCAAGGTGGATCCGGTTGGTCATCTCCCCCCTGAGCAGGCGGAGGCCATTAGGAGGCTGTGTTTGCGGTTTCCTGATGTGCTTACGGCGGAGCTTGGGGTCACTTCTCTTCTGGAGTATGAGATCCACCTCACCGATTCTCAGCCAGTTAGAAGTCATCCGTACAAACTTGCTCCCCCAAAGATGGAGGTTATGAGGGCTATGATTGAGGATCTTCTGAGCAAGGGTGTGATTGAACCGTCTCGTTCTGCTTATGCCAGTCCAGCTTTTCTTGTGCCCAAGCCTAATGGTAAGTCTAGGCTTGTGATGGATTATCGGAGGCTCAACGATAAGGTCGCTATTGACTCGGTACCTCTGCCTGATTTGCATTCTGCGTTTGATTGGTTCGGTAAGGCTAAGTTTTTCAGTGTTTTCGATTTGAACCAGGCCTACCATCAGATTCCATTGAAGAAGGAATCACGGCCTATGACTAGCTTCTGGATCCCTGGAATCTTTACCAGTTCACTAGGGTTCCTATGGGTCTTGCTGTGGGTGCCCAGACTCTTACTCGGCTGCTTGATTCCATCTTCCATGATGTGAAGTTCAAGTTTGTCTTCAATTACCTGGACGACCTTCTTGTCTACAGTGAGACTTTCGGGGAACACATACATCTGGAGGAAGTTCTTAGTCGCCTTAAATCAGCTGGCCTTATCGTCAATCCAGAGAAAGTCACTTTTGCTCGTCCTGAGATTTCTTTTCTGGGTCATCTGATATCTTCTCGAGGCGTCTGCATTGATCCTGCGAGGACCCAGGGCATTCGGGATTTTCCTCCTCCCAGAGATGCCAAGGGGATTGCCCGTTTTGTGGGGATGGTGAATTTTTACCGTCGCTTCATCCCTAACGTGGCCGAGCTTGCTGCCCCGTTGAACGAGCTGCGAAAGAAAGGTGTCCCTTTTGTGTGGGGCCAAGCTCAGCAGACTGCCTTTGATGCTCTCAAGGAGGCTATCATGCAACCTCCTGTCCTGCGTATGCCTGATTTCAGCAGAGAATTTATTCTTCAGACTGATGCCTCCTCCTCCGCCATTGCTGCTGTTCTTTCTCAGGAGTTTGATGGGGTCAGGCAGCCCATCGCTTTTGCTTCGAGGACGTTGTCTCACCAGGAACAGAAAGCTTCTTCCATCTATGAGTTAGAGTGTCTGGCTGTTGTCTTTGGTACGGACAAGTTTCGGCGTTTCTTGGAACACGCTGAGTTCTTGCTGGAGACGGACAATCAGGCACTGTCTTGGCTTCTTGCCCAACCCCCGACAGCTCGGGAAAATTGGTCGCTGGGTGGTAAAAATTTCTGCCTTTAAGTTCCGAGTTCAACATCTTAGGGGTACCCAGAATATCATCGCGGATGCTCTTTCCCGCATGTACCATGAACCCAGTGATCCACCGACAGAGGCTGTTGCTCAGTGTGGTGCTGTTCTTCTGGATTTTCCTCTGGCTTTTGACGACCTACTGTCCCATCAGCAGAAAGATCCCGAGCTGTCAGTCATCTTAGGTGAGCTTCAAGAGGGAGGTGCCCACCCTCCCTATTTTCTGTCCAAAGGGGTACTCTGTTGCCGTCCTCGACAGAGGGGTGAACCCCGTGTAGTGCTGCCTAGTCATCTAGTACCGATGGTCTTTCAATATTATCATTCTTCTCTTGTGGGCGGTCATCTTGGCATTCATAAGACCATCGCTAAGATTCGTAGGTACTTCATCTGGAAGGGCATGGACCGGGATGTTGCAGGCAGAGTGCGGGCTTGTCACCTGTGCTCTCTCAGCAAGCATAGTCAGAATGCAAAGTTAGGGTTGTTATCTTCTGAGGTGGCCGAGCGTCCTTTTGAGAAGGTGTTCATCGACTAAGTGGGTCCTTTTCCCCGTAGCAAGTCAGGTAGCTCCTACCTACTTGTTTGTGTGGATGCTTTCTCGAAGTTCGTTTGGCTTTTCCCACTTCGAAGTGCCACGGCTAAGCTCACCATCCGTGCTCTCCAGTCCCAACTCTTCCAGCACTTTGGTGTGCCTTCCACTCTTGTGTCCGACAACGGTAGCCAGTTTACCTCACACGAGTTTCGTAGGGTCTGTTTTGGCAATGGTATCAGGCATGTGACTACCTCTCCGTATTACCCACAGCCTTCTCATGCAGAGCGGTTCAACCGCAATCTTCGGTCTGCCCTTATTACCTTCCATGCTGAGAAGCAGAACACCTGGGATGAGAGTCTCTCTTGGCTCCAGCTTGCTTTTAATTCTTCCAAGCATGAGAGTCACAATGCCACTCCCTTCGAAATTCTACATGGCTACCCTCCTAACAATCCTTTGTCCAACTTGTGGAGGTTAGAGGATCTGATACCTACGCCAGGTGCCACTGACGTAGTGTCCACGTGGCGGGCTGCTCGGCGCAACCTGCTACGTGCTAGAGAGAGAGTGAGGAGGAGGTATGATAAGGGTCGTACTCCTAACCCTTTTCAGGTTGGAGATCTGGTGCTTTGTCAGGCTCACCCGGTCAGTTCGGCCGCGGAACGAAGAGCTGCAAAGTTGTGCTATCGGTGGTCTGGTCCCCACCGCATCGACAGGTTTTTGTCACCGGTGACTGCTCTGCTGGTTGATCCCCAGTCAGGCAGGGTGTTTAGGAAAGCCCATGTGTCCCAGCTTAAGGCTTTCCGGGGAACGGTTGATCCAGGAGTTGGTGTTCCTGGGGGTTTCTTGGGGCAAAGAGATTGATCACCTCTGCGCCCTAGGTGGCTGTTCTGAGAGAGTCTCTCTCTCTTTTTTTTCTTGTCGGGCCCGACAGTCAGGGTAGTTTGCTCCCTGTTCGAGGGGTTTCCCCTCTTAGTTTCTCTTGGACGTCCTTGGAACACCACTCTTCGGAGGTCTTCTGTTTGGTTCCCTGAGATACCGAGTGTTCTCCCCTGCCTGGGTGTGTTGAGGTTTGCAGAGGGAGGTTGTACCGGGTCTTTGACCGGTACATTACGTTTTTTTTCGTCGTTGTCTGCCAGGCTGCCTGAGATTCGCTTTTGCCCTGCGTTTCGCGTACTTTGGTGGCCGTTGGCTTCGATCCGTTTCGTTCCTGATTCCAGCCTCGGTCAAGTGGTCCTGTCTGTTCAGTTTCTTTGCTGCCGATCAACTTGACTATGCGTGGCTGAGAGACATTAAAACTCCAGGGTCCTTGAGTGGGACGTTCAGCCCTCGGCCTGCCGTCCGGGGATTGTCTACCATCCACACTGCCAGCCTGGCCTGAGGACCATGTATAGAGGCCATTGGTGACCCTGCTGCCCCACCTACATCTTTGGGTATGAGTGTTCTGTCCTCAGGTCAGTGCTTTCCTTGTCGTTTTCCCGGCGGCTGAGCTGGGGGTGGTTACCTATTTGAAGTAAATAAAAACCAGAGAGAAAAAAAAGCAAAATACATCAAAGGGAAAGTGTAAAGAAAAAAATTGTGATGAACAATGGATTATTAGGCCTAGGCCTAGGAACTGGCCATGAACTTGTACAGTGTTGGCAGGAAACACAGCCATGGGGTTTCAATTTTTTTTATTTTTTTTTTTTAATCGAAAAGAAGGGTTTTTAAAATATAAAAAAAATTTGTGTTAATATTTATTATTGTTGTTTATTTTAGTTTAGTTTATTATTTATCTTTAGTTTATTTTATTGTTATGGTTATTCAAATTTTTATATTTTGTTAGGCCCTACTGTTAAACTATAGTATTATTTATTTATATGTTTAGGCCTAGTTATTGTTATTTATTTTGTTTGTTAAGTGTATTAGGGGTGCTTGGAAGTGAATTTTTACTCGAACGGTACCGTGTTATATTTTCTTTTAAATTGTTTAATTTTTCAACTCACCAAAAGGGGATTATGATGCTTTTGCTTAACTTTTAATTCGGAGCTGCCCAGGGATTCCGGCTTACTCCCTGGCCCGGTGGAATCAAGGGATGTGTGGGCTAAATTGCCGGTTTAAGTGTTGTGATCCAAAAGTTTTCTAAATTTTCACTTTTATTTGGGGCTTAATATTTGGCTTACGTTTTGGGGTGTCAGGCTAAACTGCAGATAGGCCATGTAGTTGTTAATTTGGTAATTTTGGTATTTGTTGAGTTTGTTGTTCTTGTAGCTTTTGTGTGTTTTGTTATTTGTTTAACTGCGAATTAATATTGTGGCCTTCTGCCTATTTTATGTTGTGGCCTTCTGCCGTTTTTGATTTATTAAATGATTATTTTATTCTTGCTTGCCTGGAAATAAAATTAGTTTTGCTCAGCTGCCGAGTGTTATTTTGACCCTCCAACTGCCACCCGTGATCCCATCGCTCGACTTGTTTTGGGCCATTCCCCCAGTTGGCACGCTTTCCAGCTTTGGTGGGGGGATGGGTCTCATAACTTGCGAACAAAATACACGGTATGAAGATCAATGGGATGCAGCGTCTTTTCCTTTTTTCTTCTTGCATTAAAAATGCTTTGCAGTATCTGCAGTCGTGTACTCGATCTTCTGGTGTTTTGAAACACTTAGACATCTTGCAGCAATGCTCCATCTTTCCGAAACAATAACACAGCAGACGTGGATCCAACTTCTTTGATCAGTACCAAGTTGTCCGGTATTGATTCCCCCTCATGCAAAGTGTCGACGTATCTTCTAGGTAGAAACACCTTGATGTCCTCCTCCAAATGCGGATCAAACAGTATCGCAACGAGAGTATCACCGTATTTCGTATTTATGCGTGTAATACTTTTGACTGGATACTGGATGTTGGATGACAAATCACCAACCTTGACAGTAATATAATTCATTGGAGTAGCAGCATTGAAACGTTCGACAAAAGATGCCATGATAGACTGATAAGAAAAGTGAAAATACGAGTCCTTTTATACTCTCAGTTGACCTTGAGAGTCACGGCTTGTTAGGAGTATTGTGCCTCCTTCCCCGAAGGCCTATGCATGAGTCGTAACACTTGTCCTTGCATTCCCAGACAAGACCATGACTATCAAGTCAATGCCTGTCCAGACAAGTCTTGACCCAAGTTTCCACACCATCCAAGGGGTATAGGGTCATTGCACTTATGAATCAAATATTAGGCACATATTTATACAAGAAAAAAAGTTTATTCGAATAATTTGTAAGAAAGGTCCAATGGAAGCATCATATCATTTATTTTTAAAACAACAGATTTTACCATTAAAATATATGTTTGTTCATAAAGTTTTAAAAATGTACTATGTAATGAAGAGAAATTTGCCTGAAATTGTCGAAATACATAAAGTTAAGCTAAGAAAAAAGGATTTATTTATGGTTCCCAAACCAAATCTCACTTTCTATACAAAAAGTTATTTATTTCTGGGACCAAAAATGTTTAACTCAATACCAATTGTTCTGCAAAATTTGAAAAATATAAAATTATTTTCCAACAAAGTAAAAAATTGGTTATTTAAGCAAGAAAGTATAGATTACCTTGTAAATATTCAAGTTTAAAGCAATACACTTTCAAACATATTTTTATTATTCATTTATAATCGTATAAATTTTAATACCCTATAAATACTTATTCACTGTATCATATATTTATTTCAGATAACATAGTAAAGTATACATATTTGGCAGACTTGGGAAAGTTAACAATTATTTTTAACTGAATAAATTCTTGGACAAACAACAATGGGACACGTTGGGTGTGTCTACTAATTATGGGCAGGGCAGGAAGATGGCGGAAAGGGATGGGATGTGACTCATGACTTTGTTTGTCGGCGAATACTTGGGATTGAGGAAAACGCCCGGTCTAACCAAGCCTGATATTTGGTTAGTCATAAATTGTTTCGTTTTTATTTTGTTTCCTATTATTGTATTATATAGCTATACTGTTAGGGTTAGGATAACATTAAATTTAGAGTTAAGGTTTAAGTTATTTATGTTTTTATATTAGTGTTTATATTTTGAAGAATTGGGATTTTTTATTTTAAATTAATATTATTTGCTCATGCGCATATTAAGATTTATTTGAAAAGAAGGAACCTCTAAAACAGGCATTGCCTTAGGAGGTCCTAGTATTTTCTTGAAATATGTAATTTATGAAAGGTTTTGTTCTAGTAGTATAAGTTTCATTTTGTTAACAGAGAATTAAGAAGAAACCTTTTTATGTTTGAATGTAATTATATGTATTTTATGTATATATTTCGAGAAAATAAATATATTCTTATTCTTATTCTTATACTTTGTGCATTGGCGCGTTTTTTATTATAGTGGGTGTCCCCAGTAGGCATAATCCCACTTACTTTAATGCAACTTGCCCCAAACATCGCAAGCTACGGTGATAGCCACTTCATAACAAAATTGCTACCTCCCAGTATTATTTTTTATACTTTTTTTTTTTTTTTTTTGGATCCCCTATAAGTCTAGCCGCCACTTTACTTGGAGAAGCCTTTCAATGTGACGCACAAACTTACAAAGGGCTTTTATTTTTCTTGTTACTAAAAATATCCCTTACTCACACCCTGGACTTACAGAGTTTAAGCCAGCCATAGAGTGTTACACACATCCAAACTGTACGAGGGCCCGGACTGCGACTCAAGGTCTTACGGGGATTAGCCCAGCCCCAAGCTGCAGGACTGCCTCAGGACTTATCCGTTTTACGGCTGCCTTAGAGAACAGTCGGGCTTTTTTATTGAATTTGGGTGGTGAAGCCTTTCAATGTGACGCACAAACTTACAAAGGGCTTTTATTTTTATTTTTTTTTTTTATTTTTCTTGTTACCTACTAAAAATATCCCTTACTCACACCCTGGACTTACAGAGTTTAAGCCAGCCATAGAGTGATACACTTGGGCTCACTCAGGTTAAATCAACGTGGGTTAATAAAACCCGGGTTAACACAACGTGGGTTATTAAAGCCTGGGTTAAATCAACGTGGGTTAATAAAACCCGGGTTAACACAACGTGGGTTAATAAAACCCGGGTTAACACAACGTGGGTTAATAACACCCGGGTTTACAGGTCTGGTGGGAAATGTTCTTCTGGCCAGAGCGTGTAGCTCTTTGGCGATGATTTCTCTCACATTCATAACTGGATTGAATTGTGTCCAATTCATAACTGATTAAGATTGTTGTAAACCAAAATATTTATTGGTTTTTAAGGGATTCCGCACAGCTTCCCCGTCATAAATAGGGTCTTGAACATTGCTCAATTTTTTATTATCAAACGTCCATTGGCCACTATGCTGTCTTGGAGTGTTTAATAATACATATTCCATATTAACAGCATCTGTAGGTAAAAGGGGTTTACCAAGGTTTCTAAGCAATTTCCCTTCTATATCAATGTCCCCATCAGGATAAGTCCTTTTTAAGGAAGACCTATTAACAAAACCCATAGTTGCAGCATCCGAATTTAAGACTGGATCACGCAACTCTCTTATAAATTTGTTATTAGCTGAAAATTGCATGTCAGAAGTCTTTTTTAAAGCGTAATTCCGTACAAATTGCATATTGGCCGCATCATTCTGTAGAAGGGGTGTGGAAACATTTCTAATAATTTTGTTTTTAGCATCATAATGATCGTTTACATCTGATAATGATAGACAATTCTTTTGCACATACGCGGCATTTACCGCGTTGTGGGCATCAGACTGGGTCTTTGCTACACTCTGATCAAATCGACCGAACTTGTCCACACTCATACTGACACTACAACCTTTCCATTGGAATAAGCTTTTTATACAAGACAGAAAGTAGGTCAAGGTCACCCAAACGAGTTTTTAAAAAAATAAAGTTTATTTCCACAATTACAATCATGTCTTATCACTAAAAAATACAAAAGTCTTATAACTATTGACTAGATGATGAAAGATGAAGAGAGAGTTCTGTAGAATTGTTCCCACTCACACCATGGGAGATGAGATAGAGCGCTCCTGGCTGAATATTCCTCACATCTTCATTCTGCAGTAGATGTACAAAGCGTTTTGGCAGGAAGACTTGAAACTTGGGTTATTCACCTGGAACGTATGGTGCATCACTCAATGCGTCACCGACAGCTGTATCAATCTTTCTAATGTGGTGAATGATGTAGTGCTTGTGCTCTTTGAGCTCTGAGCACCTCTTCGTTAGCAGCACCGAAGATTTGGATTGAGCATTGAATTGCTCAACCAACGTTTGAAGGTACTGTGGAGATGCCATCTGAAGCTGATGTAGATGTTTCCTCTGTAAAGTCTGAGTAATACTGATGCATTGTCAGTGGTGTTGTGGTATATATATATACCCTCCAATATCCCCACCACTGCAACAATCTAACGGATCTTGTAAATAACCCTCCAAACGCTTAGCCTTTTTCAACGCACACCGGTCAACAGATCTAGAGATTCTGTCCGAATAGGGAGTACGTCTTCACCTGTTGGCTACATTATCTCAACTAATTAAATCTTTATTTTCAAGTCGTATTTATAATTTTACCCCCCCCCACTCCTTGTTAATTTAAAAATTTTTATTCCTCCATATCCCCCTCCCCCTCACTCGATTCAGATTCTGATGTTTCTTCCACAATAGGCGAATCATAATCAAAGTGATTAATTCTTTCCAGCGCTTTATTAGCATACAGGTTGCTATATAGCTTCAATGTATTAATGTTAGTCAAATCCAGAGAGTGTTTAAAACAAACGCACGACTGAGAAACCTTTATACTATATTCATTCTCATTTACGCTCTGTTTGACATTCGGTAAAAAACCATAAGCTAGAATATCCACTCTATCGTATTCGGATACATCAATCGTTCTGGAGTATCTGTACACTGAAACAGTATCGACATTTTTCCCGTTCTTGTAGAACCTTAGGAGAGTCTCATCATCACTACTGAACCCCTCAGTAGGATCGGGATTATTTAACACGATAAACACTTCATTCATCTTGTGATGTTTACTCTTTCGTGTCTCAACTGGAAATGAGTACAGGTTGCTGAGATCATGTATGTATAATCGAGTATTACATCATCCTATTTACAGAACCGGTAAGCAAGGTGTAAATCAAATGTGAATCATGTAGTACTAATATCATGTTCTAGCCACATAAAGTCCTTGTAGATTTCCCACGGATCCTGCTTGACGACTGGGTTGCAGTCACCGTCCAGGATGGGTGCTTGTTCAGTAGCGTTGTATTCTCCGTACATGATGATATCCAAATACTCACCAACAGAGAAGTTCTGCGCAGGCAGGAATCAGAGAGTCAGGAGAGATAGTACTTGCCGCTCGAAGGCTCGTCGACAACTGATCGCCGACCGGTCTGCTTACACAGGACCTCGACGATTGCCGAAGGTTCCCGACAATCTCCGGAAACCCCCCCATCCATCTTCTTACGGAATCCCCTTAGGTTATTTTCTGTTTTCCTGTTTTTCTGTTTTCCTGTTTTTCTGTTTTTCTGTTTTACTGTTTTACTGTTTTTCTGTTTTTCTGTTTTTCTGTTTTCCTGTTTTTCTGTTTTCCTGTTTTTCTGTTTTCTGTTTTCATGTTTTTCTGTTTTCCTGTTTTCCTGTTTTCCTGTTTTCCTGTTTTTCTGTTTTTCTGTTTTCATGTTTTCATGTTTTCATTTTTTCTGTTTTCATGTTTTCCTGTTTTTCTGTTTTCGTGTTTTTCTGTTTTTCTTTTTTTCTGTTTTTCTGTTTTTCTGTTTTCCTGTTTTTCTGTTTTTCTGTTTTTCTGTTTTTCTGTTTTTCTGTTTTTCTGTTTTTCTGTTTTTCTGTTTTTCTGTTTTTCTGTTTTTCTGTTTTTCTGTTTTTCTGTTTTTCTGTTTTTCTGTTTTCCTGTTTTCCTGTTTTCCTGTTTTCCTGTTTTCCTGTTTTTCTGTTTTTCTGTTTTTCTGTTTTCATGTTTTTCTGTTTTCATGTTTTCCTGTTTTCCTGTTTTTCTGTTTTCCTGTTTTTCTGTTTTTCTGTTTTCCTGTTTTTCTGTTTTTCAAGTCTTTCTGCTTCGCAATATGCAGCAAAAGAAGTGGGCCCAAAATAGTTTCTTTCAACGTATCTATTCGCCTTTTAAAACGTAGCCTGTCTAACGTCATTTGTTGCCATAATGATTTGCGATCCTCATTCATCGGTAGATTGTACTCTCTTGTCACAAGAGGTTGGCTAAAACTAACCTTCAGCATGGTGTTGTAAAACTTTGACAAACTCGTCGAGTCCGACGCGGTATCTACCATCGTCAATGTTACGTTCTTTGTCTACTACAACAAATTTGTTCTTACCACTGTTCCATGTGGTGGCACACAACTCTTTGAATCTCCCATAAGACATGTCCGTATTTACATGATCATCGTATATGTGTCTTAAATTGCTGTCATCTTGCTTAAACGCAATAATAAAGTTTGCATTGTCCCTTATCAGCTGTTTGGGTATCATACTGTATGTTTGACACAGGTAAAAAGTATCAACATTCTGGTGTCGTCCCATTGTAAAGTAGTTTCTGATGTTGTCTTGCTTTTCACATGCGACATCATCAAACACCATCACAGAGTGTTCTTTCACCTCGTTTGGATGAATCACCTCACCGTTGTCTGTGAAAGGGAAATATCCAATACCGGGTATAGTCAGTAGTACCTTCTCTAGCAACTTATACTTTGGCTGATGGAGTGATTTTGAAAAAACGTAGACATTTTCAAACTTTAGTCCATTTGGATTAAACAACAAGTTTAACATTACATTAGTTTTGCCGAAATTTGAAGGTCCGCACATGATACATCGAACATGGTTTGGCAGCAGATCACTGTGTTTGCTCCTTTCCTTCATATCTCCTCCATAGTATACGTCAAAGTTTACGATAGACAATTTGGGTGTTTTAATCTTAATGTCTAAGCTCAAACTGAGTAATTCACACAAGTTCACTTTTATTTATCCACGAATTGTGAGTACCATCAAAGCCAAGCCACTTAACCAGCACTTTGTTACTCTTTCTCCTCAACACCTTTTCCACCAGGTATACGTCTCCGTGTCTGGTCTTGAGCAGTTCTTTTCCGTAAAAGCTTCCTTGAAGCATGTTGTTGCGGTAATCCTTTAGGTAATAGGTAGTCGGTACAGTTGGACGCACCGCTTCCACAGTAAAAATCTCGTTTGTCCAGTTGGGTAGGTATCCCTTATCGAAAACCTTTTTATACTTGCTTATCCTTACTTTGTCACCCACTTTGAACTCGATCTTTTCCTTCTTCTTATATTTTTGTCTATTCTTGTTTATGTTTCGTCTGACCAAATCTTCGTTCTTTTTGTTCACCTCAAAAGGTGCCATGCCAATTATTCTATGTTTCCTCGTGTTGTACTCTTCCAACAGGTCAGGTAGGATTTTAATCCATTGGTAGTTGCCCAGTTCTGTGAATTTTCTCCACATTAGAGACTTGAGACTACGATTGAATCTCTCCACTATGGCTCCCTTCTTCTCGCTGTACACAGAGTAATGATTAATGTTGTGTTTCTTCATTAGCTTGGCGAATCCAGCGTTGTAAAACTCTTTTCCCATGTCGGTTTGCAGATGCGTCATCCGATTCTCCTCCAAAACAGGTTGTATAGCCTTGACGATTTCCTGTCCAGACTTGTCCTTGACTGGTATTGCGTAAGCGTATTTGGTAAAGCAGTTGATTACTGTGAGAATGTACTTGTAGCCCTTGTTAAACTTCCTATGGTAGAGTATGGTATCATCTCCACCAAGTCAGCCTGATACAGATCGTCTATTCCTTTGACTTCCACAGGTCTGGTGGGAAATGTTCTTCTGGCTGGAGCGTGTAGCTCTTTGGCGATGGTTTCTCTCACATTCATAACTGGATTGAATTGTGTTCAATTCATAACTGATTAAGATTGTTGTAAACCAAAATATTTATTGGTTTTTAAGGGATTTCGCAGCCCCTCCCCGCTGCGGAAAGTGGTAGCCGACCTTCTTCTATTTGCTACCTCCTGCACATCTTTGCTCCCTTACTTGAGTTGTTTCTATTTTTCATAAAAGGTAAAGGAAACGTAAGTATGAAATTTTTCCCGCAGTCTCTTTTCTTGCGCTATGTGCTTTTCCATTTCTACATCTGCAAGTTTTCTCTTACGACATTCCCTGTTGTAATGGATTCCACGTACAAAAATCTTTAGGTCCATCCAATCCACAGTGGTGAGGTATGCCTGGAGATATTTCTGTTCAGAATATATCGACTCCCAATGCTGGTCAATTATCGGGTTTTCTTCACGCATAAACTTCATGTCCTCTTCGTACCATTGAATTTCGAATTCATCACGTGGTTGAGCATGCCATCATTTACTAATATTATGTTCTAGCCACATAAAGTCCTTGTAGATTTCCCACGGATCCTGCTTGACGACTGGGTTGCAGTCACCGTCCAGGATGGGTGCTTGTTCGGTAATAGCGTCGGATTCTCCGTACATGTTGATAGAGTATCCAAGTACACACTGACGAGCGTTGTGAGTGAGGGGTATTTATACCTGGGCTGGGCGTTGCCGGTTTTTTGAAGGTCGATTGGGCGTTGCCGGTTCTTGAAGGTCTATTGGGCGTTGCAGGTCATTGGTTTTACGGGATTCCGCAGCCCCTCCCCGCTGCGGAAAGTGGTAGCCGACCTTCTTCTATTTGCTACCTCCTGCACTCTTGTGCTCCCACCCGCCTCCTTACTCCACCATCAGCGCGTCTAAGACGGCTCGGTCAATCATCGCTTCTTCATCGATGGAATAATGTCCCCATGGCAGGGTCTTTATATCTCCTTCTAAAATAAAACGCTTATCATCGTAGGCTGAAAGCGCTATTTTATTTTGCTCAATGCTGTACAGTTCATGGCGGCGACTCCTAATTAGATTCATTGTTCTATTCACTTGGCAGGATTTATACTTTTTATTTCTCTCCAAAGCGTCATCCAACGTAACATCCACAGTACTGTAGAGGAGGGAGAATTTATCGAGGCACTCCTTATAGTCAGAAAACTCTAGTTCATTCTTTACTACAGATTTCTTTACTCCTTTTGCCTTCTTAGCTTCTCCGTTTTCAGACCGGCTAGCATACATTTTAGAGCGTAGCCCCACATGCTCAAACATTATACGTCCGCTAAGCTCATCCTTTATCACACCCAACACTTTTTTATTAACTCTTGGAATGTCAAAACGGTTGGGGTCGGAGTAATCGCTGGTGTCGAATAGGTGAATCATCTCCTTCATGTCTTTATACCAGTCAACTGTTTCAATCATATATGTAAGGGAGTCTGTGTCCGTATACTGGAGTTGCGCTTTTTCACCATATTTCTTCTTGATTACATCGTAGTGAAACTCATACATCAACAACTTAGAAACGTCAAGGATGCTCATGCCTAAGTATATAGCCTTATTGAACAACAGACGTGTCTTACTCATATGGACTGCAGCCAGGTGTTCTGTGAATATGGTACGGCTCTTGAAATTAGGCTGCGCCATCCACTTATCAGCTTGTGTTTCATTGGTGGCGAGGTGGATATCCACTCTGTTTAGTATGTTTTCCATTGTTTTACTGAAGACTGAGTTGTTCATTAGCTTATAGAAGTCTTTCTCAAATTGGTTTGTTGCTCTGGTTCTCATGTCGGTGTTTAAATCGATGTAAGCCTTTAGCCAAGTACTTTGCATAAAGCTGACAGCTCTATGGATTTTCTTCACCCGCATGCCAAGAGAGATGTACTTTTTTAGGTTTCGGTTTTTTTCTGTTTTCTGAAAACAGAAAAATAGAAAAACATGAAAACATGAAAACATGAAAACAGAAAAACAGAAAAACAGGAAAACAGGAAAACAGGAAAACAGAAAAACATGAAAACAGAAAAACAGAAAACAGAAAAACAGGAAAACAGAAAAACAGGAAAACAGGAAAACAGAAAAACAGAAAAACAGAAAAACAGAAAAAGAGGAAAACAGAAAAACAGAAAAACAGAAAAACAGAAAAACAGGAAAACAGGAAAACAGAAAATAACCTAAGGGGATTCCGTAAGAAGATGGATGGGGGGGGTTTCCGGAGATTGTCGGGAACCTTCGGCAATCGTCGAGGTCCTGTGTAAGCAGACCGGTCGGCGATCAGTTGTCGACGAGCCTTCGAGCGGCAAGTACTATCTCTCCTGACTCTCTGATTCCTGCCTGCGCAGAACTTCTCTGTTGGTGAGTATTTGGATATCATCATGTACGGAGAATACAACGCTACTGAACAAGCACCCATCCTGGACGGTGACTGCAACCCAGTCGTCAAGCAGGATCCGTGGGAAATCTACAAGGACTTTATGTGGCTAGAACATGATATTAGTACTACATGATTCACATTTGATTTACACCTTGCTTACCGGTTCTGTAAAGAGGATGATGTAATACTCGATTATACATACACGATCTCAGCAACCTGTACTCATTTCCAGTTGAGACACGAAAGAGTAAACATCACAAGATGAATGAAGTGTTTATCGTGTTAAATAATCCCGATCCTACTGAGGGGTTCAGTAGTGATGATGAGACTCTCCTAAGGTTCTACAAGAACGGGGAAAATGTCAATACTGTTTCAGTGTACAGGTACTCCAGAACGCTTGATGTATCCGAATACGATAGAGTGGATATTCTAGCTTATGGTTTTTTACCGAATGTCAAACAGAGCGTAAATGAGAATGAATATAGTATAAAGGTTTCTCAGTCGTGCGTTTGTTTTAAACACTCTCTGGATTTGACTAACATTAACACATTGAAGCTATATAGCAACCTGTATGCTAATAAAGCGCTGGAAAGAATTAATCACTTTGATTATGATTCGCCTATTGTGGAAGAAACATCAGAATCTGAATCGA
Organism: Stictocephala bisonia; assembly: GCA_035578905.1. NCBI lineage: Eukaryota > Metazoa > Arthropoda > Insecta > Hemiptera > Membracidae > Stictocephala > Stictocephala bisonia. The sequence goes on along the minus strand of JAQJVL010000383.1, from coordinate 79,159 downwards.
GTGAGGGGGAGGGGGATATGGAGGAATAAAAATTTTTAAATTAACAAGGAGGGGGGGGTAAAATTATAAATACGACTTGAAAATAAAGATTTAATTAGTTGAGATAATGGAGCCGACAGGTGAAGACGTACTCCCTACTCGGACAGAATCTCTAGATCTGTTGACCGGTGTGCGTTGAAAAAGGCTAAGCGTTTGGAGGTTTTTAAACAAGATCCGTTAGATTGTTGCAGTGATGGGGATATTGGAGGGTATATATATATACCACAACACCACTGACAATGCATCAGTATTACTCAGACTTTACAGAGGAAACATCTACATCAGCTTCAGATGGCATCTCCACAGTACCTTCAAACGTTGGTTGAGCAATTCAATGCTCAATCCAAATCTTCGGTGCTGCTAACGAAGAGGTGCTCAGAGCTCAAAGAGCACAAGCACTACATCATTCACCACATTAGAAAGATTGATACAGCTGTCGGTGACGCATTGAGTGATGCACCATACGTTCCAGGTGATGAACCCAAGTTTCAAGTCTTCCTGCCAAAACGCTTTGTACATCTACTGCAGAATGAAGATGTGAGGAATATTCAGCCAGGAGCGCTCTATCTCATCTCCCATGGTGTGAGTGGGAACAATTCTACAGAACTCTCTCTTCATCTTTCATCATCTAGTCAATAGTTATAAGACTTTTGTATTTTTTAGTGATAAGACATGATTGTAATTGTGGAAATAAACTTTATTTTTTTAAAAACTCGTTTGGGTGACCTTGACCTACTTTCTGTCTTGTATAAAAAGCTTATTCCAATGGAAAGGTTGTAATGTCAGTATGAGTGTGGACAAGTTCGGTCGATTTGATCAGAGTGTAGCAAAGACCCAGTCTGATGCCCACAACGTGGTAAATGCCGCGTATGTGCAAAAGAATTGTCTATCATTATCAGATGTAAACGATCATTATGATGCTAAAAACAAAATTATTAGAAATGTTTCCACACCCCTTCTACAGAATGATGCGGCCAATATGCAATTTGTACGGCATTACGCTTTAAAAAGGACTTCTGACATGCAATTTTCAGCTAATAACAAATTTATAAGAGAGTTGCGTGATCCAGTCTTAAATTCGGATGCTGCAACTATGGGTTTTGTTAATAGGTCTTCCTTAAAAAGGACTTATCCTGATGGGGACATTGATATAGAAGGGAAATTGCTTAGAAACCTTGGTAAACCCCTTTTACCTACAGATGCTGTTAATATGGAATATGTATTATTAAACACTCCAAGACAGCATAGTGGCCAATGGACGTTTGATAATAAAAAATTTAGCAATGTTCAAGACCCTATTTATGACGGGGAAGCTGTGCGGAATCCCTTAAAAACCAATAAATATTTTGGTTTACAACAATCTTAATCAGTTATGAATTGGACACAATTCAATCCAGTTATGAATGTGAGAGAAATCATCGCCAAAGAGCTACACGCTCTGGCCAGAAGAACATTTCCCACCAGACCTGTAAACCCGGGTGTTATTAACCCACGTTGTGTTAACCCGGGTTTTATTAACCCACGTTGTGTTAACCCGGGTTTTATTAACCCACGTTGATTTAACCCAGGCTTTAATAACCCACGTTGTGTTAACCCAGGTTTTATTAACCCACGTTGATTTAACCCGAGTGATCCCAAGTGTAACACTCTATGGCTGGCTTAAACTCTGTAAGTCCAGGGTGTGAGTAAGGGATATTTTAGTAACAAGAAAAATAAAAAAATAAAATAAAAAATAAAAGCCCTTTGTAAGTTTGTGCGTCACATTGAAAGGCTTCTCCGCCCAAATTCAATAAAAAAGCCCGACTGTTCTCTAAGCAGCCGTAAAACGGATAAGTCCTGAGGCAGTCCTGCAGCTTGGGGCTGGGCTAATCCCCGTAAGACCTTGAGTCGCAGTCCGGGCCCTCGTACAGTTTGGATGTGTGTAACACTCTATGGCTGGCTTAAACTCTGTAAGTCCAGGGTGTGAGTAAGGGATATTTTTAGTAACAAGAAAAATAAAAGCCCTTTGTAAGTTTGTGCGTCATATTGAAAGGCTTCTCCAAGTAAAGTGGCGGCTAGACTTATAGGGGATCCAAAAAAAAAAAAAAGTATAAAAAATAATACTGGGAGGTAGCAATTTTGTTATGGAGTGGCTATCACCGTAGCTTGCGATGTTTGGGGCAAGTTGCATTAAAGTAAGTGGGATTATGCCTACTGGGGACACCCACTATAATAAAAAACGCGCCAATGCACAAAGTGCAATGACCCTATACCCCTTGGATGGTGTGGAAACTTGGGTCAAGACTTGTCTGGACAGGCATTGACTTGATAGTCATGGTCTTGTCTAGGAATGCAAGGACAAGTGTTACGACTCGTGCATAGGCTTTCGGGGAAGGAGGCACAATACTCCTAACAAGCCGTGACTCTCAAGGTCAACTGAGAGTATAAAAGGACTCGTATTTTCACTTTTCTTATCAGTCTATCATGGCATCTTTTGTCGAACGTTTCAATGCTGCTACTCCGATGAATTATTTTACTGTCAAGGTTGGTGATTTGTCATCCAACATCCAGTATCCAGTCAAAAGTATTACACGCATAAATACGAAATACGGTGATACTCTCGTTGCGATACTGTTTGATCCGCATTTGGAGGAGGACATCAAGGTGTTTCTACCTAGAAGATACGTCGACACTTTGCATGAGGGGGAATCAATACCGGACAACTTGGTACTGATCAAAGAAGTTGGATCCACGCCTGCTGTGTTATTGTTTCGGAAAGATGGAGCATTGCTGCAAGATGTCTAAGTGTTTCAAAACACTAGAAGATCGAGTACACGACTGCAGATACTGCAAAGCATTTTTAATGCAAGAAGAAAAAAGGAAAAGACGCTGCATCCCATTGATCTTCATACCGTGTATTTTGTTCGCAAGTTACATGGTCTACGAGATTTACTATAAACACCTAGAGTAAATCTCTATGGAAAGGTGGCAGGATGGCTACCAACGTAATGAGCGATGGTTGGGGCTTATTACAAGGGTTTGTTTCTCCGTACCACAGGGGTATATGGTCTAGACCTGTGGGAGCCTCTTTGTTTACCCTTAAAAATCAAAAGAGTGACCTCTGAGCTGGTAGAGGAGGTTGACGTTCCTTCAGAGGCTTTGTACTAACATTCTACCGACCATAAAGGGTGAGTATCTTTGCATGCTTTACGTAATATGTTTTGTGCATGTCATAAAGGTCAAGGTTCCATAGAGTATAAGAGAAAATAATGCATTTTATATAGTATAACAAGGCTAATAGTGTATTTTATATAGTATAAGAAGGGAATTTGAGGGAAATTTGGGAATTTGAGGGAAATTTTGGGAGGGAAAATTTCCAACAGGTTGGCAGGACTGGGGCGTTACATTAAAGGAAGTGGGATTATGCCTACTGGGAACACCCACTATAATAAAAAACGCGCCTTTGCACAGAGTGCAATGACCCTATACCTCTTGGGTGGTGTGGAAACTTGGGTCAAGGTCCCATAGAGTATAGATTTACTATAGAGTATAAGAGAAAATAATGTATTTTATATAGTATAACAAGGCTAATAGTGTATTTTATATAGTACAAAAAGGGAATTTGAGGGAAATTTGGGAATTTTTGGGAGGGAAAATTCCCAACAGGTTGGCAGGAATGGGGGCAGCCATCTTGGATCCGGGGCCACCATCTTGGATCCGGTCACGTGACCTTCCCCCACCACCGAATCATCATTTGGCGAAAACTCATCATGGGGCGTTGGTAAAGCCCCATATCCCTTCTACTCTTCATGATGACCCAGAGAATCGTAACTGGGATGTCTGCTTGACAACATACTACTATAGCTCCTCAGGTTACCCCAAAACCACAAAGAATAAAAGTGTGTTAACTTACTATTTAACACAAGTTATAAGCCAATAACTTGCTCACTGAAAGTATCGGACCTCTTTGATGCTTTTAAGTTTGATTAAAAATAATTGGATCACTACTAATGGGCCGGGTAGAAAGCGACCTACGTGATATATTTAGCGCATGTAGTGGTTCTAGCAACAGATATAATGTTTCCACCACTCCGTCTCTAGTTGGCGTGAGAGACAGTGGGGAAAAAGGACACCATCAGAGTCCTTTGGGTGAAATACGTGAAGTAGTGGTGGGTACGATGTGCGTGGCACTTCATCTTTTTCGCTTACTTTGTTTGTAGGTTATGTTAAAGGTAATATAGAAAACTGCTTGAATTATATAAGCCGATGTTATATTGCCATTATCTTATATATTATCATTTTTGCAGTTATTATATATCATATTGAAATATGATATTAAGTTCTTGGTCGATCTATCACGACCTATACAGTTAGCAAAGCCCACATTTTAAAATTGCATGCGAATTAATGTTAATAAAACAGTAATGATAGTAGTGATAAAAATTATTTCAGTTTGAAGGTAGGTCGCTGAATACTTCAATCACATTATTGGTGATTTAAGTATTTAGTGTTTTTTTTATGTATTTAAGTATTTTAAGTATTAAGTGATTGGTTTATTTAAATAAACTATATATTTAAAACACAATAATATCTCAAATCAAATTATAATTTAACCTCAATATAACCCGGTAATGACAACAACCGCCCTACATCAGCTGATTCCACACTCCGATCACAGTGCCTTTTCCCCCTATGCCACGTTCCAGCTGCACTAAAATCCAGTTCCCACCACGTGCGTTTGGTCACCTAGCACGATGACGTAGTAGGCGGAGCATCCCACAGCGTATCCATGACAACGATATGTTAAAGTGGCAGAGTGGCACGTCGGTTCAATGGTGGGAGAAGACTTATTTTCTGTCTCACTTCATTCACTAGCGTTGTCTCTCTCACACAGGTTCTCTAATAAGGTCACAATCAAAGCGGCCGAACATTAGTTTTAGTTTTTGTAGTAAATAGGAAAAAATAGTAATAACATTACCAAAGTAAAAAAAATATTAAATAATATTATAATGTTAATCATTCAACCACAAGGGCTAATGAGTGTGCTCCACCATACTGGTATTAATTATACCATCTATAGGATTTGATTATTTCAATAAAGGGCTTTTTGTTAATTATATTTATAATATAACTCTTCCAAAACTAAAGTAACACTAAATCAAATCAGTAGTTGTAAAAACTGCATGACACATTTATACTTAATTAAATATACAATTTTTTAAACATACAAAACTATATTTTCAACCATTAATTATATTTTCAGTATTAATGGTAGACTACTTACAAACTGCAGTTTGAGTGAACAATTTAATGATACTAATGATCATATCACAATAGAAAAACATAAAAAATGAAATGTTACTGTTGTAAGATGACTCATTTGGGTGAACTTAATACACATCCACTTGAAGAACTTAGCTCGTTCAAGAACCTCAAAAATATCGTTAGTACCTAACCAACTGACTATCACATTTCAGTTGCAAGAATGTACATTACTTCTCGGTTCGAGAATGTATCTTCACTGTGAAAGAAATGATTCCTCACTCCATTATTAGACTCGATTATATGTATCTTTTTAATAAACATACTGTTAACTCTCCCCCAATGGAAAGGAAAATACGCCACGAGTCTTCGAAAACATATACATCAGCTACATAACATTTTATATCGAAGGAATACAATTAAAAAGTATTGTAATTTTATACTTGTTTATGTATTTTAAATAATTTTAAAAAAAGTTTCTGAGTGCAAAGGGTAAGTAATGGATCAGAGGAAAGGTTTTTGTATATCACAAAAACTTTTTTACATAAAATACTGAATTTTCATATAAACTTTGATCTTAAAAAAACATATTTCATGTAAAAAGGGTGAAGTCTAAGACTATCAGTGTAAAAATGGCTGCAAATTTCAGTCAAATGATAAAAAAATTACACATTTTACCCAAAAACTTTAAGACACAATATTTTCAGGCTACATTATACCAAATTCAACGATATTTCAATAAGAAAGAATAATTATTTTTTGTGACTGAAAGCATTGTTATCTGGATAAAGAATACTCAGATAACAATGCCTTTGGTCACAAAAAATAGATTTTCTCTGTTATTTATCAACTGATCTTTTAAATTAGAATACCGTTGAATTTCTCATAATATAGCCTACAAAAATTTGTCTTAAAGCTTTTGGTAAAATGTGTAATTTTTTTTATATTTGACTTTGACATTTTTAGACAGCCACTCTTTTGAAACTCATAATGTGTGCTTTTACATGAAATGTGTGCTTTTAAGATTAACTTTCATATGAAAATTCAGTGTTGTATGTGAAACGCTTTTAGAGGTATTCAAATATAAATATGTATAAAAACACATACAGACAGTAAATGAATCGAGATATAATACATGTTATATGGTGTTATTTGTTTGTGTTGTCCTAACAAACAATATAAAATATGTGACAGTCGAAGCTGGATACTGTGTATATATACTATCTATACACTTTCTACAGTACATATTAAACAATTTCAAGGATAAGAAAGAATAACAACATTTAAAAGGACATATCCTCAAAAGATTAACACGTGATTCATTCTAGATCAATATTTATGTTTCTTTCTAATAATGATAAGTCATAAAATTGAAAAATCTTGCTTAGAAACTAACTTTGTATTAAAAAGCTTTGTAAGTCGAATATCGTAAATAGTGGACCATAACATGTATTTTGCATTGAGCATTACTGTTTAGTAAATATTCTTAATTTTCAAATTAATTAAATAATGAAAGCTTTAATTCATTATTTTGTTTTAAGCCCGTTACAAAACTGGTTATTTCATTTATTTTTTACCATTATTGATTGTGTAGTTCAAAGAACAGTATTTATGTGATATTACAATTTATTGTGTCAAGAAGAAGTAATGTTTGTGACACTACAGAACCCCACTATTAACAATGTAATATTATTTAACGAGTGAAAAGGAAGACTATTATGTATGTATCAATAGGAATTCCAAGCAATGTGTTTTTATTGTAAAATGTAAGGTGGAATAAAAATATATTCTCTATTGTACATATATGGGAGTCTGGGGTTCACGAGCTACTCGTTTCTCACCACAACAATGTAAAGTGTCTGAATCTATGGATTATCTACCTTTCCTGTAGTAACAGAGACGTACCCTTGGGTCTATTTTACGTTTCAATATATGTAAATAATATTTCAAGTGTAAACTTATACTGTAATTAATTGTAATTGTAATTAATTACTTATCCCTATTAGCAAATGATACTCTTATTTTCATTTATGATAGGGATTAAGACGAGGAAATTTTTACGTTCATTTTAAAGCGGTTTGATAAAAAAACACTTATTTCATTTAAATCAGAAATATAATAATTTGCATGTATTAAATCTGTAACTACACATTGCACATGCAAAACTTTTAATTCTTCGACTACACTGTATCAGTCAATTTATTCTCAAGTCCTACACTGTTCATATTTGTTAGCTGATGGGATCACTTTGATGGAGGGAACATGTAGTACTAGTTAGTGTACTGGAGATCTGATATACACCTCTCATCTCCTCTTACCCACCACAGACTATTTAGTAGGTCATACAGTATATGCAGATAGATAGTATGTGTTTTATTTGTGTCCCTTCCACCTTTTTCTAATTCTGATTGCTTCCATTCTGAAGTTAAGTGTTTTTACTACACAAATTATAATCCAGTCATAGTTGGTTATTGTTATATTTTAATTCTTTTTATACAGTTTTTATTCCCTTTATCAAACTGAGATTTTCTACAATTTAGTTTCATTAACAAGAATAAGATATTGTTTATTCAGACCTTATATATCTATTAATAAATATGCGCAGAAAGTATTAATATTTTTTTTAATTGTATTGTTTGTTTTGTTGTTATAATTTTCATATATGACATATTATACTTTACCAGCGATCTTATTTTGGTTTTTGATAATGTATAAATCTGGTAAATAAAAACAAGCTGAAGTCGCATTGTAAAAATTGTGTTGTATCAAGAATTACAAATTTTATCATGGTCATTATTGGTGAAACATTTAACTATCCTCAGACCAAAGGTACTAATAAAAGAAATTATGTGAATCCTTCTGGTGTAAGGAAGGTAAATATAGTTCACTGACATCGATCACCATATCTGTACCTATTTGTAATTGTATTGTAATACAAGTAACGTTTAATTTAGTTTTATTTTTCTATTACGTAATATGATAATTTAAACTTGATCCTTGTATTCAGAAGTATATCTGACGTTTCTTTCAATTTGATTTATAATTAGAATACGCGTTCTTTATAGAATATAATTCATCTGTAAACCGTTCAAATATATATATTTTTTGTTTTTAACGATAATTAACAAAATGTATGCATAAAACACTCTTTCAAAATAATATTAATAATTAACGGTGGGAATGAATTAGGGAGACAATGGCAGCTATTTTTATGTGTTAAATTTTAAAATTGTCATTGAAAAAATTTTTTTTTATATTCAGTTTGTTGTCCATCTGATTGTCATGTGATCTATTTTGGCTGGATTTTCTTTAATAGAATCTGGGGAAACCATCAGAAAACATGGTAGGGAGTGTCGAATATGACAAGTGGTACTGCATAAAAATATATTTACCAAATCTCTTAGTTTACTTTAGTTAACATCATGGAAACCCAAACGTGCTCCACCTTGGGGTACCTATTATTTACCAATCCGTGTCTATATTAATCAACAAATGTCAATTGTAATATTTTTGGTAAATAAAGAATTATTATTATATACATTCATATTTTTAAAAACTTTTTAGGTGCTTATATAGAACTGACTCTTTCTTAAAAAAGATGGGAATAGTTACCAAAGATATCAACAAGTTAATATTAAAACCTTTAGACCATCCTCTCATTTACTATAGGCCCACCCTATAGGCCCACCCTATAGGCCCACCCTATAGGCCCACCCTATAGGCGTTTGTTCATATAATTGTATGTATAGTATTTATTCCTCCCAATTCTCTCAATTTACCTTGTTCAAGCATCAGCCTATCATATCACTATATCATTAACGTTTGGCTGGTAATTTACTAATGATCAACGTCTCTTTACCTTTTGTAATGAGAAATGTACAAAATAACAAGAAGAAGATAAATCCGTTAATTCAGTTATGGATTGAAACGTAAGGACTAATCTGACTACTGTAAGTTACTTGCAGTGTTTATTGTTTTCAGAAGAGTGTGCCTGGCAGGGCGAGGGGGCGACATGGCATGACGTCACTGGAGACCAACACCACTTCCCCTGCCTCAGGCTCTCCACACCCTCCAGTCGAGACTCTTGTGATCCTGTACGTTCTGGTGCTCGCTGTAGGTCTGCTCGGAAACGCCTTCGTCGCCACGGCCATCTGGAGTCAGAGGGTAGTCCGTAACATCCTCCTCCTCAACCTCTGTGCCTCGGACTTTCTGGTCTGTGGACTCAGCGTCCCAGTCAGCATCGTCGCTGCGCTTCACAAAGGATGGACTCTAGGTCTACTTACATGCAAAATTACATTTTTTCTTCAGGTAAATAACTTAAACCCCAGTATCAATGAATTTTAAGGATACTTTTAGCATCTATCATTTAAACGAATAGATAAGTTTGTTGGAAATCCAACCGACAGAAATGTATTAATATAAGATAGTAGCTGTCGGAAGCAATTGATATATCTATGTTTAAAACTATCTTACCAGACAACAGGCTAAAGCAGTGCACTTTATAATTTTCTAACGGCATATCTTTATATTACTTTATAACTTGAAGCTGTATATATAAAATTAAAACATTTTTGAATAGTATAGATTTTAAACTTCAATATTAAACGTTTAAATTCTGGTTTTATAACCAGGGATTTAATAATAAAACATATGATTTTCCATGGAATCAAAGTTCAAGGAAAATAAAATGTCATTATGTCTCTTAAATTGGTACTCTTAATATCTTGTGGAACGTGAATAACACAAGTGTTACAGACCAGGCTGAGAGTAATTGAAGCATAACAGAGTTCTCAAGTAAAAGAAAATTGCAAAAATTATACTTTTATAAGCGATGTATACACAAAAGTTTGTTTTATTTAATAGCTTGTTATGAATCTTATAGTGGAACTATTTTTCGTATTCACTAATAAGAAACAAAAACTATTTAATCTTATACCCCACCGCCTTATAGAATGTCTACAATATTCTAAGATGTCTAACATTGTAGGGGGTGCCTGTGGCTGCCAGCACCTGGTCCCTCATGATGCTGTCGTTGGACAGATACGCCTCCATTCAACATCCTCGAATGCTCTCCCGATTACGGCAGCGTCGCCACCTCTCCTTGTTGATGATAGGGATTGTGTGGACCGTGTCTCTGGCCGTCTGCTCACCCATCCTCTACTGCCGCACGCTACTGGAGGGTCCATCTTGCGAGGAACTCTGGGAAGACCGAGACCTCTGGGTCAGCTTTGTGCTAGGCCACGTTACCTTGGTCTACCTACTGCCCGGACTGACGGTTGCGGCCTGCCACCACTCGGTGGGCCACAAGCTGTACGCTGCCAGCCTTGCCGCTGCCGCTGCCAACGGCGACATCCCTCTGCCCATGCCTATCATCCCTCTGGGGCGTCCCAAGGAGGTTATAATCGTCGCTTCGGTTCAGAACGAAGTCCCTGCCAAGGTCAGCAAAAAGTAAAACAACGTTTACCTTAAGGGTAAAGATAAAAATAGAAAACTTTAATTAAAATCATTAAAATCTACTGATAAATATGGAAAGAGGTCGACAAAGATATACCAGGCTAAAAACAGGTTTGTTAGTTAAAACAATGAAATAACCTTATACATAATTACTAAGGACCATTCGAATGCTTTAAAAAATTGAATTATTTATTAATATGTAAAAATAATTACATTCTAAATAATGCGTTTCACTTCTAGTGAGAAGAACTCTAAACACTTCGATTCAAAATACCAATAGCGATGTGTGATTTTTTTATGTTTGGAGTCGAACATTTACGAATAAGTTAGCCATATTGTTTATTCATACTTTTAAAAACCTCTTTATGCACCTTAACTTTGTAATATTTATATAATTTCGATTATTAGGCTGATATTGAACTGTAAACAACTGTTTACTCTATTTCCCTTTTTTTCTGAGGTCATCTTCTTTAAAAAACTATTGTTGGAAGGAAAAATGGTGTTATTGCATGATAATTGGTTTTGAATTTACCTTCGTGACATCTGACACATCCAAATTAATAATCAAATTTCATGTCCCTAAATATCATTGTCAGGTTTCCTGCTCTCCAATTTCATTTAAAAATAACACAAAATATGTTACATCAGTCTCATTAGAAGTAGCTGTCTTTCTAGTGTTTATTTACTTTTAAAAAGTTGAAAGTTCACCCAATATTTTGATGGGTTCAAGGCCTACCTAACATGACGAGCAATCAAGTACACTTATTGAATCAGATTTGATTTTAAGTTATTACACTAATTATATAGTCTGAAAAATACATGCTCCATATGCCATTTTTCTAAATCCACAGTAGAAAAATGTGACTTATTTGCATGAGTTCTATGTCAATTTAAGAATTTATGTCACAGGCACACTAAGACTTTAGATCAAAATTTTGAAATATTGCCTGATAAAAATTGAATGGACTAATTTTTAAAATTTTTAACGAAATATATTTAAAATACTCAAACTCTTCATAATCAATTAAGTCGTGTTTCAGGTAATACATTTTCGACATGACAAGGAAGACGCGGATGAAGCTAAGAACAGTGAGAAGACTCGTTCAGACGAGGGTCGCAAGCTTCAAGCGGGTCGCCAGGTGGGTAGGCGGGCAAGGCTCTCGCACCCTCCTCGTCAACCTGCACCCCCTCGACCACTCACCAAGCAGGCGTCTCGACAGTCTCTCCACAGTCGGCGGCGGCTGGCCAACATGCTGGTGGCCTTAGTCGTGGTGTTTGCTACCTGCTGGCTGCCGTACGTGTCGCTCAGGTTGGTATGGAGGGACCCCCAGTCAACAGTCGTGCATGCCTTAGGTTACCGCTGTTTCGACATTGTTACCACTCTCACGTACAGATAGACAGTAGTTTCGTAAACTGTCACTGTACTACAGCGAACTGAGTTGACTCTGTTAAAATTATTTTCGTTTTCTGAAGCAATTATTGAGTGTCAAGTTCCGTTAGAAGCACATGCCGGAGAATAAACTAAACGTCTAGGGCTGAATTGTTCATGAAACTGCTAACTAATGACATTAGTCAAGTTCCCAACGGGGCGTTTACTCTCATCAATGCATTCGGATGTAATCCGTTTCTCCAGTAAAATTTTTTACCATTACGCTTATTACAAAACTATTACATATATTTTCACTAAAGAAATAAAAAGTATATATTTTGACTTCTGCTTTTTTTATTTATGAAAAGGCAACAAATAATTAATTATATTTTAACACTTTTATGTTCTACAAGAAATATAAGTCCTATTGACCTTTTTACCTGGCTAATTATATGAACAAAAATATTTATTGAACATTTTACGAGTTTACTTTAACATTCAATTATTTAAAATTGAGTAATTTGGGTGATAACGTATCTTACGTACGGTGGATTTACAGGTTATAACTAAATTATTGCACAAACTTCAGAAGGTTGTTCATGAAGTCAAAATAAACTAAAAATGTCTTATAAAACTTTATAAGACATTTTTATAAACATTTATATGACATTTTTTGTCCCAAACGCCCACCCATACACGTACCTTGGTATTGGCCCAACCACCCACCCATACACGTGAAAAAAAACTGTAAATATGTCCGAATATGCGCAGTTTTCTGTCCGTCTGTGTTTTTCACATTATAATTCTTTTTCTGAGGAACCATTAAAGGTATAGTGTTGAAATTTGGCACTTATATTATACTAGTAATAGTCTATTACAAGAAAAAATAAAAAAAGTAGTTGCAAAATTTCAAAATGGTGGCTCGTTAAAAACGTTGATGTTAAATTCCGTAAAATCTTACACTATATGTAAAGATTATCAAATATGATAAATTGTAAGGAATTAAAATACAAAACTAACGATACCTTATTTATTAAAAACACAAGAAATGCATAATTTGTGGTATTTTATTTAATTTAGCTACACTTGAAGGATTCTTCTAGTTTTAAGAAGTACATTATTAACTAGATTAAAGAAAATACTACGATATATCACATTGGTATATTTTTATAAAGGATGTAGATTTTACGTAATTTAACGCCAAAGTTTTTAACTAGCCGCCATTTGAAATTTTAGGACGAATTTTTAAAACAGTTTTTCCTGTAATAGAGTATTATTAGTAAGCGTACGTGCCAAATGTCAACACTCTACATTTAATTCTTACCGAGAAAGAAATTATAATGTAAAAAACACAGACGGATAGACAGACAGAAAACTTATATAAAAGGACATACGTGTAAAAGAACTTTTTAGTTTGTTTTGAATATAGGAACAACATCTTGAAGTTTGTTCAAGTATTTTGGTTACACCCTGTATACAGTATAATTATTTACGTATGAAATAATTTCAAATATTGAGAATTACAAAAAATATAACATATTATATTAGTGTAATATGATTATGGATGACCTGTAGTAGTCTGGTTACTAACTGAGTTCAACTTATATGAGAAAGGCCCAATAGCAAAAGAACATACCTGCGGGTTTGCTACATGCCAAATTACGTAGCATTGGTTTCACTTATAGTCAGTGTTTATACCTAGTTAACATCTGAAACCTGATCATCATCCAACATGGACACCCCAGACTCCATGACGAAGACAACCATTGAGTGAATCACATTTTAGTATTAAGAGGAGAAAGTACAGAACTTGTCGCTTATAGTCTCCACAAACTCTTTAGTACAGAACTATGCCAAGATTGTATACATCTATGGTTCTTATATTTATAGAACGTTTCCCATTGAGGGACTGGCATATAAACTGCTGCCACTTGCATATCGGGTTCTACAAACATTAGATGAACAATTAGTCGGCACTGGTGGCGCAGTAGTGCAACAAAACTACTGAGGACAAAGTGTTTGAGAGATTGTAGGGGATATGTTCCATGCTCGGTCCTCTACTAGAGAAGTCTGGGGTATCCATGTTGGATGGTAGTCAAGGTTCGGATATTGTGTAGGGAAGATAACTGTTAGATTTGTAAGTTAATTGAAAATCGGACCAACATTACGTGGTTGGGATTCCACGTAAATCTGTAGGTTACCCTGGCTATAGGGCTATTACTACATTTCTGAGGAACAGTTTAACTCAGTTACTAACCAGACTACACTCATACACACTCATCTACACTCGTATCATCATTCATATTTACTTTAAAATACGTTGTGTCGGCGTCTCATATGTAAGAATCAGAATAAGATATATGCAGATAACAAAGTATAAATGTATTTGTAAATGTTTCTTTTCTTAAAAAAAACCATGCATTGGATGAAATAACATTTTAAAATGTTTTATCGTAACAAATAACTCTTTTACAAATAGTAAACTAGGGTTAATTTTGTTTGATTAAACACTACTGTAATAAATAACAGTATTGGAGTATGAAGTTCTGACAGTTCGTTGTAATCTGAAAAGAAACTTAATTTTAGTTACCATTATTGGATACGATCAGTTTTTTTTTTAATTCATATACAATTGTTTCGTCAAATTGATGTGTGTTCTCGCCTCGAGTACTAATGTGGCATGTACACGTTCTGATCAGGGTTTACTCGGTCGACCTGTCGTCAGACCCAGAGCTGATCCAGAATCTGCTACCGTTCTGTCTGCTGCTGGGCCACACCCACTCTGCCATCAACCCTATCGTTTACTGGCTGATGAATCGGCAGACACTGCAGACGGCGTCTTGCATGACTTGGCTGAGGAAAGGCTCACAGGGTGACAAGATCAGCAGCCATTTCCGGTTTTTAGGGGGAGGAGCACCTCAGGTAAATGTAACAATTATACGATACTACCTCTTAAGTTAAATTAGGAAATCACTCTATTTCAAAATTATAATTATTACAGTATTAATTTAACATTTTGAATATACAGTTATTTTGACATAAACTATGCTATATAATTCTATAATATAAATTTTCATTTATTTATTTAATCAAAGTTTACAAGGTGTTACAAATGCGTGGCCTTGCCAAGCCTGGCAAGGCTTGTCGGCAAGGATCACAATATGGAATGTATGACTATAATATTTAAAAAGTAGTATACAATATATAGGTGGGTTAGATATAGGCAACTTTACAAATATGCGAGCAATTTATTTGCCTTGGCAGCAAGCTTCATTAGCTACAATAATATAAACAACAATGAAACAACAAACAACAACAGTAAAAATATGAACAAAAACAAATAATTAAATAATAACAAAGAAATAAAAATTGCAAATAAAGAAACAAAATAATAGCGGTACGAATAAATAAATAATAACAAATAAATAATAATAAATAAAAAAGCAATAACAATACATGTAATACTAAAGTATGCAATAAATTATAAATATATACATATATAAACAGAAAATTAACAATTTGGGGAAGAACAGCTGCTACCATACAAGTCTATTAGGGACAATATAATTCAGTTCTTTGCTGTTCCCCAAGCAGGGGGGTTCAGATAGCTAACTTAGAAACCAATTTATATTTCCTGGAATGTGCTTTCTATTATATTATATAATTATACAACTGGATTGAATGAGTTCTAATATTGTTTGGATTAAAATATTTAAATGTTGTGTCTTTTGGCTATACTTTAAAAAAGTAAGGAAAAATACTTGTAATCATAATATCATTGATTCAAAGAACACATGAAAGTAACTTCCAAGACAAAATGCCGCCCACTAACCCCCTCCCTAAATACATATAAATTAAACAATTTGAGACCCGTGTCTCACATTTTTAAGGATCTCACCTATTAGATTACTATAGCCTAAAACGCACTCTCAAGACGTTTTGAGGAAACTTGCGTTTTTCAGAACATATTATAATTAATGATAAAAAAGTCACCTATACTTTAATTAAACTTGGCAGCTACAAAATAATTATGTGTAAGTTTTAGATTACATTTAGGGTATGCTTGGTTAAAACTTTATAATATTAATTTTGTTAAATAGTTTAAGACTGCATACTTATTTGTATAATTATTTGTTATTAATAGTTATAGTTGAGTATTTTAATAAAATGAAATGAAAAATGTCTTTATTTAATCAGGCAAAGACGAAACTAAAAAGTCTCTTCTTCCACTTAACCTAAAATAACTGATGTAAAGGAGAGTTACGGTTATGAAAAGTAGTAGTGTTTCTTTTTTTTATTATTTTTATCTCCAAGAAAGCCCCATTATTCACTCCATTACTTGAGTTACAAGTGTTTACTCTGAAGGGGTAAAATAATCGGCCCAATACAAAAGTTAGTAATCTCAGTTTAGTTTTTTGAACCATACAGTCTAACTTAGGCTTATATTAACAACTTAACGAACTGAATCTGTACGATTTAGATAGATTCGTAAAAAACTCTCAATATACTAAACACCGATGTAGTTTTATACTAAAACATATCTAGTAAACTGAAGTAAATCCAACATTATAGTTCACTTGCGAAATCAAAGCTAAATATTTTCGTTAATTTATTACAAATAGTAGCAACGGGATCAGGTTAATATTTGTACAAACTTATGTACTCATTTTCTTCAAACAAATAAAAGATAAATAGTTAGTTTTCCACACGTGTGCAGACAATGATAAATTGTACATTATGTTTCTACGTGTATCGAAACGTAAATGTTGAACTATTCTCACAGGAGACAGACGTATATTGCTTAAACAATGTTATGTATATCAAGTGTTGTCTACATTGGGATGTGTGAACTGAATTGTGTACAGTGGCTCATGTCATCTGAATTGTATACAGTAGAACCCATGTCACTGAATTGTATACAGTGGAACCCATGTCATCTGAATTGTATACAGTGGCTCATGTCATCCGAATTTTATACAGTGGAATCCATGTCACTGAATTGTATACAGTGGAACCCATGTCATCTGAATTGTATACAGTCGCTCATGTCATCTGAATTATATACAGTGGCTCATGTCATCTGAGTTGTATACAGTAGAACCCATGTCACTGAATTGTATACAGTGGAACCCATGTCATCTAAATTGTATACAGTGGCTCATGTCATCTGAATTGTATACAGAGAACCCATGTCACTGAATTGCATACAGTGGAACCTATGTCATCTGTATTGTATACAGTGGCTCATGTCATCTAAATTGTATACAGTAGAACCCATGTCATCCGAATTGTATACAGTAGAACACATGTCGCTGAATTGTATACAGTGGGCTCATGTCATCTGATTTACATACAGTCGCTCATGTCATCTGAATTGTATACGGTAGAACCCATATCACTGAATTGTATACAATGGAACCCATGTCAACTGATTTACATACAGTCGCTCATGTCATCTGAATTGTATACAGTAGAACCCATGTCACTGAATTGTATACCGTGGCTCATGTCATCTGAATTGTATACAGTAGAACCCATGTCACTGAATTGTATACCGTGGAACACATGTCATCTGATTTACATGCAGTCGCTCATGTCATCTGAAATGTATACGGTGGAACCCATGTCATCTTAATTGTATACAGTAGAACCCATGTCATCTGAATCGTGTACTGTGGCTCATGTCATCTGATTTGTATACAGTGGAACCCATGTCATCTGAATTGTATACAGTGGAACCCATGTCATCTGAATTGTATACAGTGGAACCCATGTCAATTGATTTGCGTACAGTGGCTCATGTCATCTGAATTGTATACAGAGAACCCATGTAACTGAATTGCATACAGTGGAACCTATGTCATCTGTATTGTATACAGTGGAACACATGTCGCTGAATTGTATACAGTGGGCTCATGTCATCTGATTTACATATAGTCGCTCATGTCATCTGAATTGTATACTGTAGAACCCATATCACTGAATTGTATACAATGGAACCCATGTCAACTGATTTACATACAGTGGCTCATGTCATCTGAATTGTATACAGTAGAACCCATGTCACTGAATTGTATACCGTGGCTCATGTCATTTGAATTGTATACAGTAGAACCCATGTCACTGAATTGTATACCGTGGAACACATGTCATCTGATTTACATGCAGTCGCTCATGTCACCTGAATTGTATACGGTGGAACCCATGTCATCTTAATTGTATACAGTGGAACCCATGTCATCTGAATCGTGTACTGTTGCTCATGTCATCTGATTTGTATACAGTGGAACCCATGTCATCTGAATTGTATACAGTGGAACCCATGTCATCTGAATTGTATACAGTGGAACCCATGTCAATTGATTTGCGTACAGTGGCTCATGTCATCTGAATTGTATACAGAGAACCCATGTCACTGAATTGCATACAGTGGAACCTATGTCATCTGTATTGTATACAGTGGAACACATGTCGCTGAATTGTATACAGTGGGCTCATGTCATCTGATTTACATACAGTCACTCATGTCATCTGAATTGTATGCGGTAGAACCCATATCACTGAATTGTATACAATGGAACCCATGTCATCTGATTTACATACAGTCGCTCATGTCATCTGAATTGTATACAGTAGAACCCATGTCACTGAATTGTATACCGTGGAACACATGTCATCTGATTTACATGCAGTCGCTCATGTCATCTGAATTGTATACGGTGGAACCCATGTCATCTTAATTGTATACAGTGGAACCCATGTCATCTGAATCGTGTACTGTGGCTCATGTCATCTGATTCTTATACAGTGGAACCCATGTCATCTGAATTGTATAAAGTGGAACCCATGTCATCTGAATTGTATACAGTGGAACCCATGTCAATTGATTTGCGTACAGTGGCTCATGTCATCTGAATTGTATACAGAGAACCCATGTAACTGAATTGCATACAGTGGAACCTATGTCATCTGTATTGTATACAGTGGCTCATGTTATCTAAATTGTATACAGTAGAACCCATGTCACTTAATTGTATACAGTGGAACCCATGTCATCTGAATTGTATACCGTGGCTCATGTCATCCGAATTGTATACAGTGGAACCCATGTCACTGAATTGTATACAGTGGAACCTATGTCATCTGAATTGTATACAGTGGCTCATGTCATCTGAATTGTATACAGTAGAACCCATGTCATCCGAATTGTATACAGTAGAACCCATGTCGCTGAATTGTATACAGTGGGCTCATGTCATCTGATTCACATACAGTCGCTCATGTCATCTGAATTGTATACGGTAGAACCCATGTCACTGAATTGTATACAATGGAACCCATGTCAACTGATTTACATACAGTCGCTCATGTCATCTGAATTGTATACAATAGAACCCATGTCACTGAATTGTATACCGTGGCTCATGTTATCTGAATTTTATACAGTAGAACCCATGTCACTGAATTGTATACCGTGGCTCATGTCATCTGAATTGTATACAGTAGAACCCATGTCACTGAATTGTATACCGTGGCTCATGTTATCTGAATTGTATACAGTAGAACCCATGTCACTGAATTGTATACCGTGGAACACATGTCATCTGATTTACATACAGTCGCTCATGTCATCTGAATTGTATACAGTGGAACCCATGTCATCTTAATTGTATACAGTGGAACCCATGTCATCTGAATCGTGTACTGTGGCTCATGTCATCTGATTTGTATACAGTGGAACCCATGTCATCTGAATTGTATACAGTGGAACCCATGTCATCTGAATTGTATACAGTGGAACCCATGTCAATTGATTTGCGTACAGTGGCTTATGTCATCTGAATTGTATACAGTGAAACACATGTCATCTGATTTGCATACAGTGGCCCATGTCATCTGAATTGTATGTAGTGGAACGTATGTCATCTGAATCGTATACA
The DNA here is from genome assembly GCA_035578905.1 of Stictocephala bisonia. NCBI lineage: Eukaryota > Metazoa > Arthropoda > Insecta > Hemiptera > Membracidae > Stictocephala > Stictocephala bisonia. The sequence continues at coordinate 59,116 of JAQJVL010000383.1, read as the reverse complement.
GTGGCCCATGCCATCTGAATTGTATACAGTGGCCCATGTCATCTGAATTGTATACCGTGGAACACATGTCATCTGATTTACATACAGTCGCTCATGTCATCTGAATTGTATACAGTGGAACCCATGTCATCTTAATTGTATACAGTGGAACCCATGTCATCTGAATCGTGTACTGTGGCTCATGTCATCTGATTTGTATACAGTGGAACCCATGTCATCTGAATTGTATACAGTGAAACCCATGTCATCTGAATTGTATACAGTGGAACCCATATCAATTGATTTGCGTACAGTGGCTCATGTCATTTGAATAGTATACAGTGAAACACATGTCATCTGATTTGCATACAGTGGCCCATGTCATCTGAATTGTATGTAGTGGAACGTATGTCATCTGAATCGTATACAGTGGCCCATGTCATCTGAATCGTAGACAGTGGCCCATGTCATCTGAATTGTATGCAGTGACCCATATCATTAGAATAGTTTAGAGTAGATCCCTTGACATCACAATGTGTATAGTGGAACCTATTTCATCAGAATAGTTTATTATGGAACACATTTCATCATAATTGTGTACTATGGAACCCATGTAGTTTGAATTCTTTCAGTGAAGCCCGTGTCAAAAGAAATGTTTTTTGTGGATTTTGGAACTGTCTACAAAGAAAAAACTACATCAAACATTTCTTTAGTGGACACATTAACACTTGAATGAATGTTTTACGATGACATCAGTATTTTAAACGGTGAAACCTAAACCTATGACATTAAAATTGTCTATTGGAACCCGATATATAAAAAATGTCTACTGTGGACCCATGGCGACAAAATTTTCCACTAGCCCATCACATCAAATTTGCCTTTAATAGAATCGTGAAATCAAACTATTACAGGAAATCTTGTTTCATCATAATTGTCTACAGTGGAATCCATGGCATTAGAATTGTCACCAGGAACTCGGTCTCTTCCTCCATTTTCTGTTTACGTTTTAAGTATTTTTATGATCCATATTCACCTTTCAATTATGATCAGGTACTTTTGCACTCAAAACAATTGTAAAGTAAACACAGATAAAAGTATAGTAAAACAGAAAGGTAGTTTATAACATTTCTTAAAAACAACATGGCTTTTATTAAAATCTTCATTTACCCATAGGTGGATCACCGCAGGCCTTCGTCCACCAACGAGGCCGCACTGGGAGTTTTTCACCCCCGCTACACCGTACCCAAACCCCGGCCCAAGTTCTACCAGCCTCGTGAGTCATCGCAGTTCTACGCCTAGCAGCGGTATGACACTCCCTTCGTCGTTGTAACCCAACCCTCCCCTAGTGCTCCTAGGATCGCCACTATCGACACGTATGCCGTGGGTGCACTCTGACTAGTGGGGATATTTTATGTTGTTTCGTACATTGTAATAAAATTAAAATAAGAATGAAAATGTCATCAAAACAAATGTTTATAAAGCATTGGCAGCGATATCCCCTTCTGGAGTAATATAGCTAGAGAGTACGAATAAAACATCTCTGCTGCACGAATAATAAGTTTATCTACTGAACGAATCTAAACATTACTATAGAGAGGCACATATATACACAGTATTAAGCAAAATTACTTCATTTTGTGGCAATTAAAATGTTTTTCTTGACATTGGACAACTATTAAAACCCATAACAAGCAAAGGAATTAATAATTTTAAGGATATTTCAAATTAACAAGTTGGAAAGTTATATTATCTGATAGTTATTACCTAACAACCATTATTGTTAAAAAGTAATAAAAGATGGATGTTCTCATATTCCAGATATTCCCTCCATAAAATCAATTAATTTCATGTCAGTTAAGCAATCCATTGATGCACAACATCGAATAATACGATAATGTGGAACTCTCAGTACACGCGGTGAAACTCTGTGGGAGATTGGGCTAGAGATGTTCGGTTAGAATTAGTTTGCTGCACTGTTAAGAAGCTTGTAATGAGGAGTATCATCGAACCCTCATGGTCAGAAGAATGAAGGAATTATCCTAACAAATTGGGGTGAGCTTGAAGGGTCCTGTTGAACTTCTCTTGGAGTCAATCACCTCTCCAAATTTCACAAATGAACTTTAAAAAAATAATGCAACATATATTATTTTAGTAAAGTTGTATGTGTAATACACTAACTGACTGATTCGCGTATTCCTCGCCTCTTCCCGATGAGCTAGAAATGTTGCACACTTAGGGTTTATGCCAAGCAACGGCAATAAACATAAGCCACTGTTTAAAATCAAAGATAACAATTATTATTATTTGACGTTATAATTAATAACATATACAAGTGGAATGAGAACAAAATAACCTCATAGTTTTACAATTTTTCAATAAATATTATTTTGTACAGCTCGACAGCAAAAAATTGAAAACCATCAAATAAAATTTGTTTAAAAAATATTTTACAAAAATATAATATTAAAAAGCTTGACTAAACAGAATCATAAAAAAATAATACAAAACTTGCATCCGAGAATGTCATGATATATAATGATTGCCGGCTATTATTATTAAACGAATACCTTATATTTCCACAATTTAAAATTACAATACAATTTTTTGTACGATTGTTCTCAAACACATTCTTTTAAATTCCATATTGAATTGTTTTGTCTTCAAGTTTTTAATATTTTCAATAGTTTTCCTCAAAGTTGATCCAAAAGTATTTATCTGAAGGGTAATTTAGCTTAGTATAAAATTATAATCTCCAATATCAAAATAAAGATTTAATTTTTCTGAAGACCCATAGAATGGTAAATAAATATCATGGGTGGTTGCCCTGAGAGATAAACCTCTGATGCAAATCATCACCAACCCTCCGCGAGATCTCATAAACTCTTTGAGGATCTATTGGCCAAGAGGGTAGTTGTGATCACACTTAGTGAACGTGACATTGTCCTAGAGCAAACACATTGTGTAGCACACATAAGATGTGATCTGACAGCAGCCTTTGATTTATCTAGTAGCCACTGGAACGAGGGGTGAGGTATGTTAGGTCGTTAATTGGCAGCATCTTAGATATGATTATATTATACAATATGGCAATATCGATATTATAAATAGACCTAAACTAACCTTACCTAACTACCTGCCTACCTACCTACCTACCAACCTTCTTACCTACCTACCTACGTACGTAACTACCTACATACGTACCTACCTACCTATCAACCTACCCACCCTAACCTTACCTAATATAACCTAAACTAACCTAACTACCTGCCTACCTACCTACCTACCTACTTACCTAACTACCTACATACCTAACTACCTACATACGTACCTACCTACTTATAAACCTACCCACCCTAATCTTACCTAACATAACCTAACCTAACCTAACTACCTACCTACCTACCAACCTACTTACCTACCTACGTAACTACTTACATACATACCTACCTACCTATCAACCTACCCACCCTAACCTTACCTAACATAACTTAAACTAACCTAAGCTAATTGTATTTGGGGGGCATATAACGGAATCTGACCTACACTAGGATATGTAGCACTCCTAGATGAACATACAAAAAGATGTCAAAGTCATTTATCTTCGTAATACATATTGAGTGTGACAGAAGCGTAAAAACCAGAGTGAATCCATGGAAACTGTAGAGAACGGCAGGAAAAGGTATATCTAATGAATTATGGTTTAAATTTGTTATTACTTAATTGGAAAGAAATCTCTATCAATTTAACCAATACAATTTATTTAACTAGAAAAAATAACGGGGAAGATTTTTTTCAGAGTAATCTATATAAAAGGGTGAAAACTTCCAGTTTAACAAAAGTTACGATCATAACATTATCAAATTTGTATAAAGCTATGAACAATGCTCTTTTAAAATTATCTGATAATTTGCTTTGGAATTAAATATAAAAATCATTAAATCACCAAATGAAGTTTACAAAGAAAATTAAAAACTAAATATAATATTTCATTGATTTGCAATGTAAATGCGATGCTTTTTAATGAAACTTGGGGAAAAAATTGCACAAAATAGAATAATGTTTAAATAATGATTATTATATTTTCTTATGATTAAGACAATCACGGCTGGACCTATATATCTTTTCTGTACTAGTCTATACTTATAGAAAATAGTAATTGTTAAATACGAGTAACTATTTCTTAGAATATGAAATTTGTGATAGGTTTCAATGTAAATAGCTTACATTTTAAAGACACTATTTTCATAACATCTACTGTTTGTTGTATAGAATACTGATTACCTAGCACAGTTTATTGACATCAGTGTAAAATATTTACTGAATGGGTAGTACTCTTAGAACATATTAACATATATAATGTATCCTTACGAAGTAAAGCTCATTCTAAATACATCATCATATTTTTTACTTTAAGTTTTCAATACTGTTTTAGTTGAGTAATTCATCTTCAAATATATTTTTATGAATCACTTAATTAAATGTTTTATTATATAGTAGCTAAAAAATACATTAAATGTCATTAGTTTACTAACAAACTTTTGAATACCACTACTTAAGGTCACAAACCTTAGTAAATCTTGAATAGTTTTATGTTCCATAGATTATTAAAATGGATCTGTTTGTATGCTAAAATTATCTTTTCACAAAACATACTTGGTGAAGAACCGTTTGTGAATGGTAAGGAAGGAACCTTTTCCGTTAATTCACTACCACTACATTTTTTATCACAATTACGGTTAGGTTAGGTTAGGTCCGGTTCGATCGCTACTAAAGTTGACCACAAACTGGTAAATACAATGATTGACTTACCGCCTAATACGCTCTCCGTGTGTAAGTTCTTGGAAAGTGATTAGACAGTGATATCGGATTCCCAGCGGATAAGGAATACCACATTGGACGTAAAAATTATTGGGAACAGTTTTTAGAGCAATAGAATATTTATCAAGCGGTTGTGAATTAACGGAAACAAAAGAAAGTAATGGTAGTGAATTAACGGAAATGATCGTAAGGAAGTTTAAAAAAAAGTGGGACGTTTGAATCCTGAAGTGGTATAAAAGTGTTTTAATATTAAGTTGGCAGCTCAGATTCCATATTCATGGCTACTTTAGATATTTATTAAAATGAATATTAATGTACAATACATATATACTCGTATTTTCCTCTGCTCTATATTAATGTTTTCTGCTATTGCTAAGAAATATATAAAATCAAGGAGCACAGTGAGAAATTATCTTTATAACTACATTATATCGCAATAGAAAATACTGTTGATGGTCTACATGTTTCTTATGTGAAAAAATATAATATATGTTGGATGTTTTCCAACCCATCATCGTGAAATAGTATATTTCATAACAAGGGTGGAAAGTGGGGTTTTGCATGTTCGAGACCATATGTTTGAAATGCGAGACTTGTCGAACACTTCGAATGGTCGAGAACATACAAAACACTTTCACTCGAATTTTGAACGATACTTTTCACTACACTACGGAATAAAAACAGGTGTTGTTGACTGTGGAAAATTTTCGGTTGTAAACAATGTTACTTTCGGTAGTAAACAATAGACAGCTGTTGAAAATATGACGTTTCGCAGGTTGTAAACACATAACGAAAATAGCTGAACTCAAAGCAGTGTAGTGAAAACTTTATAATATTCTTAAAATAAATTTCAGATGCTTATTTTATATAAAAAATAAGTGAAATTAGATTACCTTAATGTAGATATGCATGATTAATTTGGTACAGGTATTCCATGTAATGAGTGACCCAACCAACAGCAGCTCAACCATTAGCGACCCAAGCAAGAATAACCCAACCATGAGCGGCATAATCATGAGCAGCTCAACCATGAGCAGAATAATCATGAGCGACCCAAGCATGAGTGGCCGCAGCAAGAGTGGCCCAACCATGAGCGGCACAACCAGGAGCAGCTCAAGCTTGAGAGGCATAATCATGAGCGACTCAAGCAAGAGTGGTTCCAGCAAGAGTAGCCCAACCATGATCAGCACAATCACGAGTGGCAACGAGTGGGTAACCCAATTATTAAAAAAGACATAACATTAAAAGTAGACTTTGTAATTGAATTACTAACATTTTATCATCTGTTCCTAGATAACTCATCAGGTGTATACTAGCACATCTTATGTATATCATGGTGGCACACATACATAGTAAATTTTATTGCCTTTTTTTATTATGAGATTATATATCTCTTATATTTTATATTGCGATGTTAGTTAATATTTGTCTTGATAGTATATTATGCATTATTATATGAAAGAATTGGATTATTACAAAATAACTTCGTATATTAGTACTAATGAATACTAAATCATCACAGAGCCAATACTGAACTGAAAGATTTCCTTCAAATTACTAACTACAAGATGATAGTTAGGAAATTGTTATTATTTACTTGAAAAAAGTATACATCTTTCATAAACTCAAGAAATAATATATATTATTTTTATTTATTTTTTTTCTTTTCTAACAGAAACCATAAATTTATACCCTAATAGTAAAGCTTTGATAATAATATAATAAATTTAGGCATTGTTCAGTGATGTAAGTAACAAGATATCTAATTATGGCCAAAGGTCCCTTTGTACTGAAACAGTCTATTTGTATCCATCCTAGTCTATGTCATCAATATCAGCTATGGAGTTCGTGTAGTGAAAATCCAGCTCTCCACCCGTGACAGGGTTACTCGTTTCAAGGTCGCTCGTGGCATGGTCACTCATGGTAGGATTACTCATAAAAGGGCCGCTCATTGCAAGGTCACTCACGACAAGAGTACTCACGACAAGGGCACTCACGACAAGGGTACTCGTGACAGAGCTACTCGTTAGAGTTTCTCGTGGTAGCATACTTTTTTACATATAATCTTACATTCTTATTATACTAGTCACTTAATTAATGTTAATTAAAAATTCTTTATTTTTTTAGGTTTTATGAACGAATGTCTTTTCTTAAAGACGAACAAAATATTACTTTTTATCTCAGTCCGTTTGTTTATTAAATAAAAAGTAATTAAAATTGATTTTTAAGTTCCTGTGAATTGAATATTATTTTAAATAATAATAATTTAATTTATCAGTTTTTAAATATTTCAATTTTGCAAAAAAATGTAATTCCTACTTTTGTAATGTCAAAAGAAAATTGTGCAACCGAGTAGTAGCACAATATCTGCCTTTCTTCTTATTGACATGTTCAATGTTATTCTGTAATTTGTCATCATACACCACTTTTACTTTTGGGGAATTTATGCTTAGTTTTAAGCGATATAATGATAAATTTTACTTTCGGTTCAACATCTTCTACAGTGTATGTTGATATTGTAATGTATATTTTATTAATAGACTGTTTATAAATGTAAATGATTGTTAAAGGTGACATTCTCTGAAGCATCGATATATTTTTATGATTCTTCTTCAATTATTATTTGATGTCAGTAGTGAATGTACTATTTTGATATGTGACTTGTTTAGGGCAACTGAAGAAGGTGTATTTAATTTTAGATTAATTTAAAAATTAATTGTCAAATTATTATTTAGTTCCTATTGCTATCATAGATAAAACATTTTATAATTTAATATATGTGAGCATGGTGTTTTAAATGTATCGAGATAAATATGGTAATTTAATAATATGGTTAGTTAGATACTTATATTGATTCTTCATATATTTGTGTTCTAATTCTTCATATATTTGTGTTCTAATTCTTCATATATTTGTGTTCTAATTCTTCATATATTTGTGTTCTAATTCTTCATATATTTGTGTTCTAATTCTTCATATATTTGTGTTCTAATTCTTCATATATTTGTGTTCTAATTCTTCATATATTTGTGTTCTAATTCTTCATATATTTGTGTTCTAATTCTTCATATATTTGTGTTCTAATTCTTCATATATTTGTGTTCTAATTCTTCATATATTTGTGTTCTAATTCTTCATATATTTGTGATCTAATTCTTCATATATTTGTGTTCTAATTCTTCATATATTTGTGTTCTAATTCTTCATATATTTGTGTTCTAATTCTTCATATATTTGTGTTCTAATTCTTCATATATTTGTGTTCTAATTCTTCATATATTTGTGATCTAATTCTTCATATATTTGTGTTCTAATTCTTCATATATTTGTGTTCTAATTCTTCATATATTTGTGTTCTAATTCTTCATATATTTGTGTTCTAATTCTTCATATATTTGTGTTCTAATTCTTCATATATTTGTGTTCTAATTCTTCATATATTTGTGTTCTAATTCTTCATATATTTGTGTTCTAATTCTTCATATATTTGTGTTCTAATTCTTCATATATTTGTGTTCTAATTCTTCATATATTTGTGTTCTAATTCTTCATATATTTGTGTTCCACTTTTGTGTTATTTGTATTTAGCATCTGTATTTAAGGTTTTTGCACCTTCAAGTAATAAAGGTTTCCAAGTACGCTTCATCGTGCAATATTATACTATATGTATGCTGGCTCTTTTACTAAACTAAGTGAAGTGTTAAATATCTATTCTATAAATGTTGAATGAAACACATTTTGTAAATGCGATCTAGTAAATATTTTTCACTATTACTAATGTTATATATTTGTATGATTCGATGGACCAATAAAGTTCTAGGTTTTTATACTGTCATTTTATTTATATCCATCCTTAGTTGTAAAATTGTATATTCCATCAACATATTGAATTGCAGCAAAAATAACACACGATAAGCGTACCATTCAAGCACTAACTCGTTGCCGCCTCTCAAATAACCACTTACTAACTCATTGCCTCCTCTCAAATAACCACTTACTAACTCATTGCCTCCTCTCAAATAACAACTTCCTAACTCATTGCCTCTTCTCAAATAACCACTTAATAACTCGTTGCCTCCTCTCAAATAACCACTTACTAACTCGTTGCCCCCTCTCAAATAACCACTTACTAACTCGTTACCTCCTCTCAAATAACCACTTACTAACTCGCTGCCTTCTCTCAAATAGCCAATTACTAACGTGTTGCCTCTTTTCAAATAACCACTTACTAAATCGTTGCATTCTCTCAAATAACCACTTACTAACTCCTTACCTTCTCTCAAATAACCAATTACTAACTTGTTGCCTTCTAACAAACAGCAAGACAAACTGTAAATATCTCCATAAATAATGTAAATCATGTAAAAGAAAACTTGGGAACTCTGTTATTTGCCGGTAATTTTATCGAATAATTTTCACCAGCTAAAAATATAAAAGAATAATATATAAACAATATTTGAAGACTTTGGGCGTTATTTGAAAACCAAAATTATTTGGACGCTATTTATTTTATTCATTGTTAAAGCCTCCTGAGCTGATATATATATATATATATATATATATATATATATATGTATTTATATATATATATATATATACAAAACAAATAATAAGGTTAACTTACCTTTGTCATGTTCAGCTACATATTATTTTATTGGACTCCTCCATAACGTAAAGCTGTAGGACTGACATTTCTTATTCAGAGTCCAATAAAATATTTTGTAGGTGAGATGACTAAGGTACGTTAACCTTATTATTTGTTAGCTATTTATTGATTTATTACATGTTATTCTGTGAATATCAGAACATTTTGATCAAATAATTTTAAATTAAAATATTATAAATTTACTATAACAAAGTGTATCATAATTTTGTAGTGTATCAAAATGAAAATGTATAGGTTTGTAGCAGGAGACTAAAGGACCATATTTGGTTTACTTTGGTGCTCTATGGATGGACAAGAATGGTGGAAAGAGTTAATTGCTGGAATTGTCAAAATGTTACTTTATCATTATCAAATACTTCTCTCCAAATCACTATGTCATTTTTGATAAATAGTGTAATAGACTGTAGAAATTTAAGCCAGATTCATCTTTAGTTATGAAAACTTCTAATTACTACTGACCTTTAATTAATTTGAACTTTAATCGGTGAATGCTATCATACTAACTTAGGTTAAGGATTGAAAGCAATGTTTACTTTTATATAGACTGGAATATACCATGTGTCAGCTTGTTTGTTTCGACAGCTTAGTCATTTGCACAGTTAAATTAAGTCAATGTGCTTCGTTATAGGAACGTTTTAGCTACCGTGGCTGCCACAGATACCGGAAATGTGTGATGACCTTCATGATCACATGATAACTAATGAATTATATTCGTTCTATTGTTCATATTGTTCCATATATTTGTTTAAATATAAGACAAAATAACGCTATTATTGAAAATTAATTAGATTGAATATTGCGATACTCGATAAATAATTTACATTCAAAATAAATGTTCCCTCGATATACCACACGAAACTATTCTTATTTTTCTATTCACTGCGTTCCACTTGATTCCAGAATATGTTTTATTTTATTAGTTGATACATTTATGTGGTTAATATAAAACTTGAGCTGGTATTTTAATTAATGCTTAAACTATAATTAACCTTTGTAATCTAATTAAAATACATTTATTAGATGATTATGTTACTTATTGAAACACTTTCTAGGACAAACTATACTATTAAAAAATGTTCTTACAATTATATAATTAATTATATGTATAAGAGTAATTACAGCTTAATTATGTTATGAAACCAAATATGAAAGTTACGATTGTCCATGACTGTTTTATAAAGTAACACTAATTATACTTTTTATACGTAAACTATAGGCCTTAAGATCATACTGACTAAGAACTTATGTTTGTCTTGGATAATCATTACTCTAAGATCTGGTTTGTAAACATAATAAAGCTAGAATAACTGTTATTCATATAAATTACACAATTAATTGCAAGAATGTTTTAGTCAATTTATTTTGATCCGTATTAAAATAATAAATTGCATACTTTTAAACACGGAAATGTACGAGCTGAGACCAGGTTCCACAGTCTCTCAAATACTTAAGAATAACTTAAATAGTACGTATGAAGGAATAATTTAGAACAAATAAACTTTAAGACGTCAAGTAAATTCAAATTAAGTCATAGTGAATATAACGAAAATGATATAAAAGATGAAACCAAACTAAAAATAAACTGTCTATGTACCACTTATGACATTGGTCTTATCACGTTCAAAAACAAACACACATACACACTCAAAACCATTTCTTCGTTAAATCCGTAGGAATATACACGTAAGGAAATAATAAAATGCACATAATAAATAAATATTTACTCATATATCAAACAAACAGTATCAACAAATAAAAAAGTTCTTATTCTGGCTACGTATGGAAAATATTTATTAATTTTTATAGACTTAATATGATGGATAGATGTTTTGCAATCTTGTAAATTTTAGAAATATTGTTCACCTCAAATTCCTCGTGTACTGGAGTGTGATGAGAGGGCCAATCTCATTACTTGCATGACGTATTTAAGCGTTTATTTATTAATTCATTATTATTACTATTATTCATTATTAAGACGCCGATCGTTAAAGTATGGGTGAATATGAGGTGCGAATGAGTGTGATGAGTATAGATGATCGAGTGTAGTTATTTTTACTAACTAAAGTCGATTGTTCCTCAAAAATAGCAATTTATTAATAGCCCAATAGCCAGGGCAACTAAGAGACCTACAGCTTAACGTGGAATCCGAACCACGTAGTTGGTCTGATTTTCAGCTAATTGACAAGCCTCTCAGTTGTCTTCCCTACACAACATCCGAATCTTGACTACCATCCAACATGAACACCCCAGACTTCTATAGTAATGTCCACGTCCACGCCATTGAGCGGACGCCTTGTCGATATAAAAGGACCGATCATAGAACCTATCGCCTACAATCTCCTCAACACTGTCTCCAAGTAGCTGGGTTACAGCACTGCACCACCAGTAATTATTAATGTACACCATCTTAACATCACTAAGTAGAATAAAACTTGATAAAATATTGATTTAGATTTGAACTGGATTGGAATTGATACATTATAGAAAGAAGTAAGAAAAAAGTATAACCAAACCTAAAGACCTTACAGTTAAAATCATATAGAATAAAATATATACTAAAATAAAAAAAACTTGAAATATCCATCAAACACTAAGTAAGTTTATTTAAAAAAACACATTACACGTTGATAAAACAATCATAAATAATTGTAACAAAATGAAAAAGATTACATTTAATTTATAGTTAATATTATAGACTACGTTTTTAATTTAAAGTGGTAAGAGATTGAACTTTCTAGGAGCAGTATAAACTAAGGACGTTGTATCGATGGGAATATTGTTAATCTGTGCTGAAACGTACAGTCAATCTTGTATTTTGTAATTATCTGTATTATATTTGCCGAAATATTCTCTCCGATCAATGAAAGATTTCATAAATTATAGTTATGTACATTTTTTTATTACAAATATTCAATTGCGATCCATTTATTTATTTCAAAGATACTATATTAACTATATTACTTTGTTCATCAATAATGAACGGTAAAAGATTTATCTATTTTTAACCACGTACATTTTTTCAAAGTAAAATATTCAATTGTATGAAGAAAAGAGTGGTGCTGTTTGTAACTATGCTGTAAAATGGGTGACCGTTGATAAATATATAAATAAATAAAGTAATTATACGTAAAAAGGCGGAGATACAATATTGTTAAGATTCCAAATTATTTGTTTAAACTCAAAATAACTTTATTATAGTTAACTTATAACTTATATAAGTAAACTATCACATTTAACTGACAATATTATGTATAACAAAACACGTTCCCTCAAGAGATGGCTCAGACTGGAAACAAAGGAAATGAAACATGACGAGGAACACGAACCTGATGGTTTGTTTACATAAGCGTTGTTCCAGCCCACTGAGCATGAAACTCCGGACTGATGGTAAATTGCCATACTATCAACACAACTAAAATACATATTTTATTTACAAAAGAGTAATATTACTAAAAATAAATTGTTGCAATTATTAATTTTAACTATTATGTGATTTTCTCCTAAAAAATTAACCCTCCCTGACGATTAAATGGGCTTGATAGTATTGCTGATAAAAATCATATCAGTATAATTACAAGAGAAACATGTTATTATTGCCATACATTGCCATTATACATATAAGATTTAGCTATGAAAGTGTCTTTAAAAATGATTTATAAATAGAAACTTGAAACTCAAACTTTTAAGTAGAGCTATTTAGCTTACAGTTATATACAGCACCATATCCAACTTCGCTCGTTATTTTGCCAAGTGGTATTTATTGTTTTTATGCATTTAATATTGAGGTAGTCAACATCTGCTTTGGTCAGTTAATGCTGTTAATATTAAATTAATTAACTTCTGTCTGCAATAGTTGTATTCATAGCCTTGGTGATAGTAAAGTTTGGTGACAATATACTACCTGCCATTATCTCAAGATTTATACCTGTAATATAGTACTATAATACTAATTTAGGACGAATTATTTGCAAACAACGTCTGAGTAAAAACCTTCATCAGTCACTTTTGAAAATTTCAATAAATATTTAACAATATCGTTGTAAGAACTATCTTATATTAAAATTTTTTAAAGAGTTAAGTTATTAGGTACAATTTAAACACATTATTAGTTAGTAACAGCAGGGTTGCTCCACTGCAGTGAGCTGTTTGCTCCGAATGAAGTTTCTTGCATGGAATGAGCATTGAAATCGAGTAAGGGCTGGACAGCGAGAGGGATGTTTCATCAACATATAGACGAACCCCAGCATGGACAACAATAGAGAGCAAAGATGTTAACGTACAGGAGAAATAGAATGGGCGTTAGGAGTCTCACGTGACATTTCCCCCAAAGGTAAAGGCAGAACAATTTCTATTTGTGATTTATTCTAAAGGACATTGTAATTTATATATTATAAAAAAATATGTAAATCATCTAGAAAGAATACTTAGTAATATTCATTAAAAGGACTTGTAATGGCCATCTATCACACCTTGCATTGTTTAGCTACGCAAAGAAAAAATAACATTCACTGTCAACCATTTATAGATTTATATATTTTGTATTGTAATATATTGTGAACTATTTGAGTACTTTTTTTTACATATAAGCCTGTAAATAAAATACGTTCACACAAGCATTTGTAACTGTTATTTTTGCATTTTATGTTAAAGAAAAATTAAATTTATCACATAATAAAATATGATAGTAAACGACTGTAAAAAGAACCACCATTATTTTAACACGCTTGTTAGGCCACCCGAATGACCACCATTCAAGGTATAAGGGCTGTATGATGGACCAATGAAAAACATTCATGCCTTTAGGGAGATAGGTCTAAAGGGTGGATCATAACAGTCCCTAGTGTAATGGTACTACTGCTACCCAAACACGTACAGTGATGATCGCCCTCTTACCTACCCATACGCGTACAGTGATGATGGCCCTCCTACCAACCCATACACGTACAGTGATGATGGCCCTCCTACCTACCCATACACGTGTAGTGATAATTGCCTTCCTACCTACCCATACACCTACAGTGATGATGGCCCTCCTACCTACCCATACACGTGCAGTGATGATAGCCTTCCTACCTACCCATACACGTACAGTGATGACAGCCTTCCTACCATCGCATACACGTCGTGATGATGGCCCTCCTACCTACCCATGCATCTACAGTGATGATGGCCTTCTCACCTACCCATAAACGCACAGTGATGATGGCCCTCCTACCTAATCATACACGTACAGTGATGATGGCCCTCCTACCTACCCATACACGACAAGTGATGATGGCCTTTCTACCTACCCATACACGTACAGTGATGATAGCCTTCCTACCAACGCATACACGTCGTGGTGATGGCCCTCCTACCTACACATGCAACTACAGTGATGATGGCCTTCTCACCTACCCAAACACGTACAGTGATGTTCGCCCTCTTACCTACCCATACGCGTACAGTGATGATGGCCCTCCTACCTACCCATACACGTACAATGATGATGGCCCTCCTACCTACCCATACACGTACAGTGATGATGGCCCTCCTACCTACCCATACACGTACAATGATGATGGCCCTCCTACCTACCCATACACGTACAGTGATGATGGCCCTCCTACCTACCCATACACTTACAGTGATTATGGCCCTCCTACCTACAAGTGACCCATACACTTACAGTGATTATGGCCCTCCTACCTACCCATACACGTGCAGTGATGATAGCCTTCCTACCTACCCATACACGTACAATGATGATGGCCCTCCTACCTACCCATACACGTACAGTGATGATGGCCCTCCTACCTACCCATACACTTACAGTGATTATGGCCCTCCTACCTACCCATACACGTACAATGATGATGGCCCTCCTACCTACCCATACACGTACAGTGATGATGGCCCTCCTACCTACCCATACACTTACAGTGATTATGGCCCTCCTACCTACCCATACACGTGCAGTGATGATAGCCTTCCTACCTACCCATACACGTACAATGATGATGGCCCTCCTACCTACCCATACACGTACAGTGATGATAGCCTTCCTACCTACCCATACACGTACAGTGATGATGGCCCTCCTACCTACCCATACACGTACAGTGATGATAGCCTTCCTACCAACGCATACACGTCGTGATGATGGCCCTCCTACCTACCCATGCAGCTACAGTGATAATGGCCTTCTCACCTACCCATACACGTACAGTGATGATGGCCCTCCTACCTACCTATACACGTACAGTGATGATGGCCCTCCTACCTACCCATACACGTACAGTGATGATGGCCCTCCTACCTACCCATACACGACAAGTGATGATGGCCTTCCTACCTACCCATGCATGTACAGTGATGATGGGATCATAAATAAATCCCAATCACGTATATTATCTTATTTCTGAAAAAAGTATGATTTCGTGCTAACTACTAAACATAATATTAGTATCAACATCAAAGTAGTAAGTATATTAAAATCTATGACAAATTTTTTTTATATAATTTCTTTTTAAATGTGACGCCATTTATATTGTAACAGCAACTGTGTAGCATATGAAGGGATAAACCATAATACATTAAGATAAAGGACTTATGCCAAACAAACTTGTCTATCGGAATGTCTTCGGGAGCTCTTTGCTCACGTAAGTAACACAATGATCAACGAATTATAACCTTATGTATCCTCTGGACAGACTATAATTTGATACACGCAAATCTGATTAAAGCTCGGAAATAAATCAAAATTGCCCAAGCTGCTGTCACTAAGCCGATACCATTCTGATTTATGTGTTGACAAGCTCTCATATAATGTGAGGGATTGGTCCAATGAAAAGGCTATAATGAAGAAATGTTGACAAGTTTATCGTAACTCATAATACTATTTCATAAACACTATCTTATACATGAAAATAAAAAATAATTTGAATAGTTAAGTGCTGAAAGGAACATTTTAAAATATCATATGTGACTTTAATACGGTGTTGATAATGATTTGAGCATAAATAATTCGACGTTATTTCTTCAAATATATGAGAAAAAGTGTGATGCTCGAATTGGATCAAACACGAACGAATAAAATAAGACAATACACTTATACAAAACTGCATCATTTCCTTTTTTGGTAGAACGGAAAATCCTAATGTATTTTAAATTGTTACCTACCGAGCTGCTGTTTTATTTTGTTAGCAATTATCATCCATCCTTCAAACTGATATAGAAATAAACAACACATTTGGCAGTTCTACGAACTCTATTTATATGTATAAATATCTGGCTTTAAATTGATAAAACGTTTATGAACATTTTTCTGAGACAATGCATAGTTATTGATCAATGTTCATTTGTTATTAATATAATTAAAAACAAATATCTTTTATAACAACAACCCTATGAGAAATAAATACATGATTTTAAGTTCTCTATCAATGGAATTACAGCTGATTAAACTTCATTGTGAGGTTTATTTAAACGTTGTCAATGGTTCAAGAAGCTAGAAAATAGTGTTGATATGGAACTATTTTTTAGAAAAAAGAAATAATATTTTTAATACCTAATGGTATTAGGTTATAAGTTATAATGTTTCTTCTGTGGCGTTAGGTCATATCAAATATTTTTGTAACTAAATTAGAAGGATATCAGAAATATTGATTAAAAGGAATTTATGATTTACAGTATAATTAATCATCTTTACTACAGACTGTAATAACAATGTTTTCATCAACTATTTGCGTAAACATTAATGATTGGAATGAAATGGATTGAATAGAAAAAGCGGATTTTGGGAAGAAGATATGGCAGCTGTTCAATGAATAATAAGCAGGAGTTATCCTTTGGCCAGCTTCAAGTAGATTTCCCCCCAGAATAATAACTAACTGATGACTTGTTTTGTGAATGCTAATAATTCCTTAGTTTGTTATCGCTTAATAATTTGCAACTATTTTAATTATAAAGTATAATTTTTATGACTATAAGAAGATATAAAAACAGTCGTTTTAGTGACTGCTTTAGAGTTTTTCCTATCAGAAGTCTCTGAGGTAGTCAAACTTACAAACATGTTCAACATTCGTTATATCACGAATATGTAGGGGTGATACGATAAACCTTCCGATCCAATACTTAGTATCAATACCGTATCGGAAAAAATGGTATCGATACCGACAAGTATCAATACCACGAGTATCGGTATCTGAAGAATATCGTAAGGAGGTGGTAGGAAGGACAAGGTATTGTTATCACAAGTATCGCAAGGAGGTGGCAGGCATAACAAGGTATTGTTATCACTACAGTATCGCAAGGAGGTAGCAGGCAGGACAAGATATTGTTGTCAAAACAGTATCGCAAAGAGATGGCAGGCAGGACAAGGTATTGTTATCACTACAGTATCGCAAGGAGGTAGCAGGCAGGACAAGATATTGTTATCACTACAGTATCGCAAGGAGGTAGCAGGCAGGACAAGATATTATTGTCAAAACAGTATCGCAAAGAGATGGCAGGCAGGACAAGGTATTGTTGTCAAAACAGTATCGCAAAGAGATGGCAGGCAGGACAAGGTATTGTTATCACAACAGTATCGCAAGGAGGTAGCAGGCAGGACAATATATTGTTATCACTACAGTATCGCAAGGAGGTAGCAGGCAGGACAAGATATTGTTATCACTACAGTATCGCAAGGAGGTAGCAGGCAGGACAAGGTATTGTTATCACTACAGTATCGCAAGGAGGTAGCAGGCAGGAGAAGGTATTGTTGTCAAAACAGTATCTCAAAGAGATGGCAGGCAGGACAAGGTATTGTTATCACAACAGTATCGCAAGGAGGTAGCAGGCAGGACAATATATTGTTATCACTACAGTATCGCAAGGAGGTAGCAGGCAGGACAAGATATTGTTATCACTACAGTATCGCAAGGAGGTAGCAGGCAGGACAAGATATTGTTATCACTACAGTATCGCAAGGAGGTAGCAGGCAGGACAAGATATTGTTATCACTACAGTATCGCAAGGAGGTAGCAGGCAGGACAAGGTATTGTTGTCAAAACAGTATCTCAAAGAGATGGCAGGCAGGACAAGGTATTGTTATCACAACAGTATCGCAAGGAGGTAGCAGGCAGGACAAGATATTGTTATCACTACAGTATCGCAAGGAGGTAGCAGGCAGGACAAGATATTGTTATCACTACAGTATCGCAAGGAGGTAGCAGGCAGGACAATATATTGTTATCACTACAGTATCGCAAGGAGGTAGCAGGCAGGACAAGATATTGTTATCACTACAGTATCGCAAGGAGGTAGCAGGCAGGACAAGGTATTGTTATCACTACAGTATCGCAAGGAGGTAGCAGGCAGGACAAGGTATTGTTGTCAAAACAGTATCGCAAGGAGGTAGCAGGCAGGACAAGATATTGTTATCACTACAGTATCGCAAGGAGGTAGCAGGCAGGACAATATATTGTTATCACTACAGTATCGCAAGGAGGTAGCAGGCAGGACAAGATATTGTTATCACTACAGTATCGCAAGGAGGTAGCAGGCAGGACAAGGTATTGTTATCACTACAGTATCGCAAGGAGGTAGCAGGCAGGACAATATATTGTTATCACTACAGTATCGCAAGGAGGTAGCAGGCAGGACAAGATATTGTTATCACTACAGTATCGCAAGGAGGTAGAAGGCAGGACAATATATTGTTATCACTACAGTATCGCAAGGAGGTAGCAGGCAGGACAAGATATTGTTATCACTACAGTATCGCAAGGAGGTAGCAGGCAGGACAAGATATTGTTATCACTACAGTATCGCAAGGAGGTAGCAGGCAGGACAATATATTGTTATCACTACAGTATCGCAAGGAGGTAGCAGGCAGGACAAGATATTGTTATCACTACAGTATCGCAAGGAGGTAGCAGGCAGGACAAGGTATTGTTATCACTACAGTATCGCAAGGAGGTAGCAGGCAGGACAAGGTATTGTTGTCAAAACAGTATCTCAAAGAGATGGCAGGCAGGACAAGGTATTGTTATCACAACAGTATCGCAAGGAGGTAGCAGGCAGGACAATATATTGTTATCACTACAGTATCGCAAGGAGGTAGCAGGCAGGACAAGATATTGTTATCACTACAGTATCGCAAGGAGGTAGCAGGCAGGACAAGATATTGTTATCACTACAGTATCGCAAGGAGGTAGCAGGCAGGACAAGATATTGTTGTCAAAACAGTATCGCAAAGAGATGGCAGGCAGGACAAGGTATTGTTATCACAACAGTATCGCAAGGAGGTAGCAGGCAGGACAAGATATTGTTATCACTACAGTATCGCAAGGAGGTAGCAGGCAGGACAAGATATTGTTGTCAAAACAGTATCGCAAAGAGATGGCAGGCAGGACAAGATATTGTTGTCAAAACAGTATCGCAAAGAGATGGCAGGCAGGACAAGATATTGTTGTCAAAACAGTATCGCAAAGAGATGGCAGGCAGGACAAGGTATTGTTATCACAACAGTATCGCAAGGAGGTAGCAGGCAGGACAAGATATTGTTATCACTACAGTATCGCAAGGAGGTAGCAGGCAGGACAAGATATTGTTGTCAAAACAGTATCGCAAGGAGGTAGCAGACAGGACAAGGTATTGTTGTCAAAACAGTATCGCAAGGAGGTGGCAGACAGGACAAGGTATTGTTGTCAAAAGAGTATCGCAAGAAGGTAGCAGGCAGGACAAGGTATTGTTGTCAAAACAGTATCGCAAGGAGGTGGCAGACAGGACAAGGTATTGTTGTCAAAACAGTATCGCAAGGAGGTAGCAGGCAGGACAAGATATTGTTGTCAAAACAGTATCGCAAGGAGGTGGCAGACAGGACAAGGTATTGTTGTCAAAACAGTATCGCAAGAAGGTAGCAGGCAGGACAAGATATTGTTGTCAAAACAGTATCGCAAGGAGGTGGCAGACAGGACAAGGTATTGTTGTCAAAACAGTATCGCAAGGAGGTGGCAGACAGGACAAGATATTGTTGTCAAAACAGTATCGCAAGGAGGTGGCAGACAGGACAAGATATTGTTGTCAAAACAGTATCGCAAGGAGGTGGCAGACAGGACAAGATATTGTTGTCAAAACAGTATCGCAAGGAGGTGGCAGACAGGACAAGGTATTGTTGTCAAAACAGTATCGCAAGAAGGTAGCAGGCAGGACAAGGTATTGTTGTCAAAACAGTATCGCAAAGAGATGGCAGGCAGGACAAGGTTTTGTCATCACAACAGTATCGCAAGGAGGTGGCAGGCAGGACAAGGTATTGTTGTCAAAACAGTATCGCAAGGAGGTGGCAGACAGGACAAGGTATTGTTATCACAACAGAATTGCAAGAAAGTGGCAGGCACGACAAGGTATTGTTATTACAACAATAACGCAAAAAGGTGACAGGCACACATACCAATTAAACACTCAATTGGCCATTTTAGATTGTCACTAATCTAAAAAATTTCCCGCACGTTTTTCACAATTATTAGGGAAAAATGTAAACTCATAATAAAATAGCAACTTTTCAATTGCCTGTATGCGAGAAAATAATGTAATTTTACTCTAAACTATAGTACTTAAATGTATTCAAACTTTGTTGTAATCCGTGTACTATTTAAAAGTAATTATACCTCGTATAATTTGTGGGATGTGAGAGTAAAATGATGTTATGGTCCCTGATTTCTTCATTAAACGGGTAAATTGTGTTGAAATATATACACTACTTTAAAAAGGACTAATGGTTGGTTATTGAATTATTTTCGTAGCTCTATATCCGGACAAATAATTCTGTAACAAAAAAATGTATTTGGAATTTGTACATGCTAACTAGCGAATTGCTTAAGTAGTCATGGGGAGAGTATGCGAGGACGATGACATTTTCACTATTTTCCAATTTTAATAAATTCACAAGAGCGTCCAATTCTACGCATAAAAATTACGGCCCAACATTTTGAAGTTTTATAAAATTGAGTAGTTAAATTGTAGTATCCCACATTATTTTACAATTTAAGTGGGGAAGGCTTTATAAAAGTAATTAAATCAAGGCAATATTATTTAAATTAGTCTTAAGTTATATTATCTGTCTTTTGTTGATGGAAATGCAATATTTGCAGTAAATTAAGAAGAATTCAAGTGTGAAGCATGTATATTGGTGAAAAAAGAAGAAATTGCTATAAAGGTAATTTTAAAAAAACGGTAATATTTCTTGAGGAAACACAATGAGAGAGAAAAAAAACAAATGAAATAAAAATAAATAAATAATAAAAATGGCAAAATGGGTCTATAGGAAGTACTTTTCAACTATCTTAGTGGTAGAATAATGATAGCAATTAGAAAGTCATAAGATCTAGGAATATGAAATACATGTATTAATTAAACAGATCTAAAGCCCTCAATAAGTTTGCAATTAAACCATGGAAAAAATCCTTCTCGCTAAAAGTAAGATCATTTATATCATTGCTAAGCCTATTCAAGGTATATGAAGCAAAAACATGGACATAAAGGTAATATCATTTAAGAACAGAAGATGAACGTATAAGTGAGACCAGAGTGATTGGCGAAGAGGGGAAACAGACGGATCAATACTGCAAGTGTAATAAAGAAACAAATTAGGCTAAACTTAGTATTATCAGTGTGGGAATATAGCCCTAGTAGGTGGTGGAGATTATCTATTGCAGCAAGTCACTAAGACAAATTCGGAAAGATGACTACTTTCTGGATGTTGGAGACATATATGGTAGAGTCAAGTGAGGATAGAAATTGAATCCTCGGGAGGGGATGTAGACAAGATACGTAGATATACAATAATTGTTTATATATCACTTTGTATAAAAAGAAAGAGCCAGTAGATATGAAAAGACTGTGATAACTGAATAGAATACACCTGATATGGACGACAGTTTGAACAAGCTACTTTTGTTAAATGGTATTGCCACAAACTCTATTCCAATAACGGCGTGTGTATCAAATTACGATCTTGAATATATTTTCTAGAAATTTGTATAATGTATCACTTAACCACTAATACACATATTTCCACCCATCCCACTTAACCACATACATGTTTATGTTCCTTTTATCTACCCGGTTATGTACAATGTTCCATCCATCTATACACACACATCCATTAAAAAAAAAAAAAAAATGTAAGGTCTTACACGAGTGAAATTAATGGCACTCACACACGTACACATTTACAGTCCTGCTACCCACCCGCATACGAACGACAGGAATGGCCCTCCCACGCACCCGACAAGTACGACTGTGATGGTACTCTCACACACACATTCACGTACTAATATAGTCATCCTACCCATAAATACACATACAGGAGTTACAGTCCTCCCACACACTTACACACGAACACAATTACAGTACTCCCGCCCACTTATGTACATAAAACGTTATAGACATGTAGGAACATACCCAAACACATATGACGTTTATGGATTTTACACAAACATACTCAAGCATGTTGAATGCTTTCAACCACCAAAAGACTATAATATAACAAATAACATAACGTTACATTTTATGCTGTCACAAGTTATTTGTATTTATTATAATAAACCGACAAATGTAACCGTCTTTGGCTGGTAAAATAAAACGTTGCTTTTGATTTTTAAAGAGCTTTCATTACTCACTTCCATGGTTTATATCTGTGTATGAAACATCCTGCTTCGACGCCGGAAGGAAGATGGGACAAAGGGTAGCACAATGCTTGGGGCAACATGCCAAACTATTGTCCTTAATATCCTTAGACCCCTGAAGCTGTATTTGCTATGTATGACACCACATACAAAGTAATGGCATCGTACTCTTTTAACTTAATTTGTTCTAGGTCATTGCCAACATTCTGAACATACATTATTCTTGTCTAACTGTGAGATGTAAATAAAAAAATATAAAACTTGCATGGATTATATCATTGATAGCTTAGCTGTTATGTATATTTTATGATACTCATTTGTTAACTGATTTAAACCAATCTCTTTATATAAATGAACCCTGAGTTAAAAAAATGTATTTTAATGACAGTTTTAAGGAAACTTTAGTTTTTAATCGATTACAATATTTATAAGATAAAATTTATTCGTTAGATAATATGTGAATTATTCAATCACTGTTTTTCAATGTTTATATTTTTTTCTGTCAAATAAATGGTTTACATAAAAACTGACTTTAATTTAACTCTCAACCCTATCCTAAACAATAAACTGTATACAAACGCCTTTAGGCAGTGCAGCATGCTAAACCTTAATGGGAAGGATATATCAAACACGGCGCTTTGTTATAACTAATCAACTTACACACGCACTAATTATCTCCTCAGAGAGACGAAGTGTGATTAAAACCGTATGAAATGTCAAAGGCTATTAGTTAAGTGATTATATAAATAATTTACAGGCTATTGTTTAGCTGGAAAATGAAATAAACTAAAGACAATACAAATAATTTTAAAAAAATGGGTAGAGTAGAGTCCAACTGTTATTGGTTCAGTTTAGCTTTCCCTTGGGTAATTATTGGGAGGCTTATCGCCTTGACCTGTCGAGGACAGATGTATTATATGTTACACCTTGAAAATATGAACTATCTACGACTAAAGGTGTTGTGAAACGAGGCGCCATCCTCTCCCTCCTTATTAAATATATTTAATTCAAATGACAGTTACCAATTTTATTACATTAACAACTTAAACATTAACAACTCTCAAACTACTACTATTACACAAAAATTAGTAAATTGGTATGCATATTTGATATTGAAGCTTGAAATGACTTATATATACAAAAAAAACTTCGTAACTTAAACAGAGGAAAGGCAATAAAATTTCAAGAACATATAAAACAATATAAAGATGTTTATTTCCGCTACAGGTATAACTTCTCTAAAAAAAGTAGTAATATTAATAGTCTGTGAATATAAAAAGCAAGCTGACTAACTACTGAAAGGATAATAATGAAATAATTAACGTTCATTAACAGCAAATATTAAAAACTAAAAGTAGTCATTCCCCTCCTGTACTTGTTATTTTGGCATACATTGTGTGAAAGAGCAAATAATCTTACAATTTCACTGTAATTTTGGTTTGATTTTTGTGTCTTGGATCAACTTATTGTACTATTCGATTTGTTATCCAATTGCTTTCCATATTTATTTATTTGTTTAATTCATTAATATTTTCGAATATAACGATATCAACTACGTTGCTTGCTGGTTGTCTTATAAATGAATTTCAATGTTTTATTGATTTCTTTTGTGTTATATTGAAGAGTCTAATTTGCACGTTGATCCAATCAATTATTTGTTACGATACTAAAAATGTATATATTTATTGTTATTACATAAAGTGTTATTGGAAATTCCTAAAATAACATGAAAAATAAATTAGTTTACAGTAAATATTAAATTGTTTATAGTAATTGTTATATATAAATATACATTTTAAAATAATAAATTAATTAGTTCATATAGAATTATAAAAAAATGAATATATTTTTATCTCAAATAGCACGAGCTACATGGAAAAAATAAGGAAATGCTTGTATCAATTAATGTTCAAGAAATAAATATATATTTGAAAATACTCCTATTTTATACATTCCATTAACATGAAAAACAGAAAATAAACAGGTTTATTTTAAATAGTAGTATATATGTTATAATCAATTTTAAGTTAATACAGAAATAATTTGAAAATTGCTACAATATTCAAATATATTGTCTATTATTTCCCACTACAAATCAATTAAATAGCTACAGTAAATTATACTCAAAATATCTAACAATTCCGCCATACAGGAGCTACATGTTCATTAGGTAGCCCAATCCAACTTCAATATCAAGTTTTGAATTATTCACGAAGGTTGTTATAAAACGTTAAGTTACAATTAAAAACAATTTGTTTATGAATATTTACGTGGACTGATATAAAATATTCTTAACTAAACCGAAAATCTTCCGAATTTGGCTAATGACAGACACAGTAATTATTTAAACACACATATCTGAGAACGTAATCAGAATAAACGTGTTTTATTGGCTGTTCAAAACATGGCATACATGAGAATTTGGAGTGGCGTTTTCATTACCACTATCACTTTTAAACTAATCCACTAATATGTACCACACAATCAGTAGTTTTTTACATTATATATTCTTCAAAAAAATTGAACAAATGCCATAAATTAATTAAAAATTGTCACTCAAAACCAGCACAAACCCTAAAATGTTCTGTGATTTATATATTTTCTAAGTCAGATCTATACAATTGTATATTCTACAACAATGGTAAGAATGCCTTTAATGTTATCATATCGACAGATCGTTAGCAGTGATAAGAATGTACATTATTATTCTTTCCATTTCCGGCATTTCCACTTGTATAGACCCTTCCACAATATCTGTATTGTATTCCTTCAGTAGCGAAGAATCCATTTCCAATTCTGGTGTAAATATAGAAACCGCTTCTTGATTGGTAAGAAAACACATCTTTAGTATATTGTTATCTCACTTAGTTAAAGTTTTAAATGAGGAATTTAACAAAGTGTTTCATAATTTTAAAACCATTCGTTTGGATATATGACCTTTTCCGTTAATTAACTACCACTAATTGTTCCGTTACTTTACTACCACTACTTTTCTTTATGGCAACTACAGTTAGGTTAGGTCAAGTTAGGTTAGGTTAGGAACTAAATAGAACAAAAGGATAGTGCAGAATTCAATTAATTAAATAATACTTATTACAAAACCAATCAACGAGTAGAAAGTTTACTTTATTTAAGCGAATTTATATCCGTATTCATAAAGTAATTATGTTTTTAACATATACATTTTATTTTTATTTTAAACACTAAACAAAGCTGTAATATATTATAGCGTTCTTCGTTACATTCTTGGTTTTATTACAGTTATAGTTTTTGTTGTTGCAGTTGTTTATACATCAAGCATTATAAACCCCTGTTTTGCTTAAAGATGTTTTGAGGGCAGAAATAAAATTTGTCAATAGTTAATGTTGTTTTGGAATTATATTTTTAGTGCTGTAACTATGGCTTAGAAACAGAGTAGTTCGAGCATTTGGAGTTTTAAACATTTTCGTAATGAAACGTAAGAGATTGGAAGGAAAGTTGGAAGCATGTGTCTAGCATTGTAATGAGTACACAAGCTAAAATAAATACATCTTTCGACAAATTGTTGTTTCGTATCAACATTGGCAAACCTCATTAAATTGCAGCAGTATTTATATAATAAAATAATTATTAAAACAAATAGAGGAAAATCTGTAACAACATGAACAATAATATGTTTCATTTATATTAATTCATCATGTAATTAAGATTAGGGGGCTGAAATCATTACTGATTTTACAATAATTAGTCCGACCGAACGTGTGGCAAAGTTACTACTGACTATAATAATAACAAGCTCTACAATAATAAGCATAATTTGTTAATAATACTATACATTTAACACATCTGTAGGACAACTGTTTGCGCGGACCAATGTTTTCTTAAAAGAGCCCCCTCTTCACCCCTCGTCCATATTTAGCTGTCAGTTGTTTGCTCTATATTACAAAAATATACTGTTCTTATGAGTCAATGTACAAAATTACTATATTACTAGTAGAAAGCCAATTAATTAAAAATAATGTTTAGAAGCTTACAATGTATGTTGTGTTAATATTTTCTTCTTACGAGTCAAGTATATGAAAACCAATTAATAATATCGACAAAATGATTTTTTTAATGAAATTCAATATGTTTTAGAACTCCTAAATAACACATCTGTACATTCTAGGACGACTATATGGAATCTATAATACGTCACAACCGTATAACTCGGTCAACCATAAACACTCCTGGACATGACGTCACTGACCACAACCTCATTGAGTTTGGGTACAATGTAATTAGTGATTTGGGCTGCTAATACTTGCTACATTCCACATACTGTTAGGTTTGTCATATATAGAATAAGTTTTACTCATTCCTGAGTTTATAAATGTGGCGAAAATAATATCTGTGAGCCAACTCAAATTATAAATTATTTTATCATAAACTGTGAAAATTCCAAAGAAAAGTTTGCAATTGTAAGGTTAAAAATTAATAAAAATGTACAATTTTCTTTCTTTCTTCATAGGGATCGAAACGTCTGGTTCAGGCACTAATGGCGTAGTGCTTCTACTTGGGGACAAAGTCTTTTGGTGATTGTTAATTATAGGCTGCCTTCACCATAGACACTATTAGAGAAGTCTGGGGTGTCCGTGTCGTTGTTAATCGGGGTTTAGTGACGTTGTTTAGGAATAAAAAGTTATTATAAGATGCGTTGATAGTTATCTAAAAATCTTACCTACACTAACTGACTTTGAATTAAATGTTAAGCTGTAGGTGCATTACACTTACAAATTACACTATTAAATTTGCTTGTCAAAGATCTTTGATCAAATATTTGATTAAATAAATTTGGATTAAATAAAAAAAGATGGTGGAAACATTCTATATTACAGAATTTGATCAAATTCAAGTCAAAATTGATGACCTATAGTTTTATTCTTGTGGAGCTGCGATTTGTGCTGCAGTAATAACGGCCTTATTTGTAAAAAAAGTCCATTAAGAAAACGCGAGTAGGTTAAACCTTGGGTTGCAAGGCATGAAAAGATATGCATTCACAATAATTTGTTGAAGGAGCTGAGCTATGACGATCCCAAAGAATTTATGAGGTATTTGGAAATTCTTGGTTTCAAAAGTATTTCCTTTTATTATAAAACTAAATAAACATTTAAGAAATAGCATCAGAGTGGAAGAACGTCTGTCACTGACATTACAGTTTGTAGCAACAGGTGAACATTTTAGTAGTTTGCAATACAGTACAAAAATACCACAGTGTAAAATTTCTTCAATAATTCCTGAAACTTGTGACAGCATTTATAACGTATTAAAAGAAAAATATTTCAGGGTAAGTTTAATAATTTAAATAAATCAAAATGTTGAAAAAAGTATACTTATTAATCAAAACAGATAAAAATATAGTTGTTACTAAAATGAAAACAAAGTTTTGCTACTAACAAGATACATAAATGTTTACTTCTGTCATTCTTTATTCAATGCTTATATTGATGAATCAATGTCAATATATACGTTGTTGATTGCATTGTAGTTTGTAATATTTGCAGTATTGCTTGGTGCTTATAAAATGTCGTTGGCAGAAGAATCTGAAGCAAAAACAACGCCTGAATGCAGATTTAGGAGAGTTGAGTTTGAAGTGAAACCAGAAGTGGTTGAACATGAAGGACTTGTCACACCAATGACAGTTATTATATTAAAGATTGTGAATCAATAAAATCCCATAACTTTTGCCTGTCGAAATATAAAACTACTGCCTGAATCATTAATGCCTCCAAGTTCAGAGGCAACAAATTTGCAGAATGTATCAATTGGATCTTCTTTTGGGGGAGATTTTCTCTAGAGAGTTGCAACTTCTGCCATTTTTTTCATTGTAGACGAGGCTTGAAGAAGTAGCGAATCATAAATATTTTTTTTGTTGATACTTTTTTATTATTTTGAATATGCGGACAAAAAGTTGTGTCGTTTTGTGTATCTTGCATTTCTTCATGGAAAACCTGTAATAAATAATAAAAGTTAATTGCATACTTTTGTCAATAATCCTAACAAATTGAAAAGTGGCAATACTTGTTAGTAGAGATCGAATTTTACCCGTTAACAATACAAAGGCTATTTTGTATTCTACTTTGTTTCAGGTTCCTAATACCAAACAAGATTACGTAGACAAATGGAATGTATATAAGACAATTGGAGCACTTGATGGAAACATATCCGGATAAAACGTCCTCTATCGAAGGGGTCTAATTATCTTAACTACAAACATTTCAATAGTATAATACTGTTTGCTTTAGTGTATGCAAACTACAACAAATTCATTTACGTAGATGGTGGTACAAATGGACGAATTGGTAATGCAGGGGTTTTTGCTAAAAGTACACTGCACAAATGTGTAACTGATAGGTCAATTTTAAATTTACCTAAGGAAAAAAGTTACCAAACACCAATACAGTAACGCCTTATGTTGTACTTGTAGATGATGCTTTCCGATTGAGCTGTTATGTAATGAAGCCATATCCTATAAACAGAACATTTCAAAGGAAGAAAAGATTTGCAATTAAAGATTTTCTCGGGGAAGAAGGCTGGTTGAAAGTGCCTTTAGTATTCTAGCCAATAGGTTTAGAGCCTTCTTGACAACAATTAATCTATGTCCAAGAAAAGTTAAAAATCGCTCTTGCTGCCTACTTATTGCACAATTTGCTCTGTGAAGTGAGGAATCACTTTCAACAAGACGTGACGGTAGTTGAAGACCTTCTCTATGGAGCCTCTGCAAAGACAAACAAACTGCGGCCATGTGTGCCACGGTAAAGAAGTGAAGCATTTAAGATGTTTTATAACGGGTTAGCCAAAGTGCCCTGGCAAGAAAAGTAAATGTAATTTATGTTTTTTTTTTAAATGAAGTACATTTTAAAAATTTATTAAGTTTATGAATTGTACTTTAATTAATAGACTTAGATTTTCTTCATCAGCCAGTTTGCCTAGTTCTCAAGCATTTATCAAAGTTGGTGGGATCTGCAAACTTATATAAAATTCATCAGATTCAGTTGAGTCAAGAACTTCAACAAGGGGAATCAGTAAGCTGTGGTTGTGTACACATCATCAGTAGAAGCTCCACTTGTTGTACTTTGTAAGATCTGTAAAGAATAAAACTCTTAAAAATTGTAAAAAATAAACTGTAATTTGTCAACTGTAGTTAAATTGGAAGATATATATTTATATCTACTAAATTGTAACATTGCATTTTGGTTTTATTACTTTAGCCTATGTAATTGGTTGCATTTGAAAGTAAATATGAGACAATATTTTTTTGTGTTTATGTATGATTGTTTTTGTAGAAATTCAATAATAAAATAGTGTTGTAAACTATATTAATTAACAAATAAATTAGGAACTAAACATGAAATATTTTGCTTGCTTTCACTTTTTCGGTTAAATATTGTGTTCTGAGTCCGTTGATTATTTTCTTAATGTCTCAGTGCAGCCTTCAGTAATTTTACAAATCGCCTTACAAATTTTTATATATTTCAACTATTTTATTCATATTGTTGTAATAAGAATGCCTTGCATTGTACAGCATTTCATAACTTTCATATTCACTTATCAGTAACTTTGTTGTAACAACAGTCCAGAAATTTTTTTCAGCCTTTTCAACGTAGAATGCCTTTCAATTTTGGGGTAATAAACTGGTGAAATGTGTAAATAAATTAGGTTAACAGAAGCTCCGTCACCTGACCGGAAATATTAAACAATCAAATAACAGATGTTTCCCCAAACTTGTAGTGTAACAACAGCTTGTTGAGTTGTATGAATGGTTATTACACCAAAATGTAGATTATTCTTTATGTATATGAATATATGGAAAATTGGAGTTATCTGGGTTTTGCTTCTAGGTCTTTCATGTTAGCCGACATGCAAGTGCCGTAAGTGGTATGATTTATTCATGTCTAACTTTGATAAAAGTTTCTCTCAGAAGGAATATTTGTTAAAAGAAATTGGACAAACACCAAATCTACCTATTAGACTGTTAAATATTTCGTAAAAGAAATTTGATCAAAAACCTTTGAAAAACAAATTTGATGGTGTAATACAGGCCTTGTAGTTTCCCTAGTTCAATAATCCTATCTGATCACTAGTTAAACTTAGTAACCATAGCCTACTAGTCAGATCATCCACACTCATCCTACACTTGTGTAATCATATCCCCATTAAAATACACACAATCTATGTCAGTCTCACGGCTGAAGCAGAAGCCACGAGAGGATGAGACAAGACGAACGCAACAAGACATACACTCTTGCTTTTGTTTAGACACGGTAGTTGTGATGATTAGAACACACAATCTATGTCAGTCTCACGGCTGAAGCAGAAGCCACGAGAGCATGAGACAAGAAGAACGCAACAAGACATACACTCTTGCTTTTGTTTAGACACGGTAGTTGTGATGATTAGAACACACAATCTATGTCAGTCTCACGGCTGAAGCAGAAGCCACGAGAGGATGAGACAAGACGAACGCAACAAGACATACACTCTTGATTTTGTTTAGACACGGTAGTCGTGATGATTAGAACACACAATCTTCTCATTACTACAGTGAACCTTATTTTCAGTGTTATAACACTCGATGAGTTATTAAAATAATAAGAAAAAAAGAAAGAATTAAATTGAGAAGTCGAGTTACCAATAAAATGTATTACCCGTGTAACAGTGGTAAACAAACCACCCGCACATACGTACGACTGTAATGACCCACCCACCCCAATACAGGTACGGTGGTATTGACTCACCCACCCCAATACACGTACGATGGTATTGACTCACCCACCCCAATACACGTACGATGTTACTGGCCCGCCCACTCAACCCTCATACACGTACAGTGGTTTTTGCCCATCCACCCACCCACATACACGTACGACGGTATTGACCAACTCCAATACACGTACGGTGGTACTGGCCTCTCCGTACACGTACGATGTTACTGGTCCACCCACTCAACCCTCACACACGTACAGTGGAGTTGGCCCACCCTTCCCAATACACGTACGGTGTTATTGACCCACCCACCCCAATACGCGTACGGTGGTATTGACCCACCCACCCCAATACACGCACGGTGGTATTGTCCAACTAATTCCCACTTACACTTGCAGTAGTATTGGTCCACCAACCAGCCCATATATTTAGAACTTGGGAAGTAGCAGCTAAATATAAATGAATACTTATATTTAAGCTTATATGAGGTTTGAGTAATTGGCTTCAGATTTTAACAAATTTTCAAGAAATACTTTTTTAGATATAATTTAAACACCTCAAGTGAAAGCATTATACATACACAGGTAATCAAATGCATTATACAAACACGCGTAAGTGAATGATTTATACAAACACGCGTAAGCGAATGCATTATACAAACACGCATAAGCGAATGCATTATACGAATACGCGTACGCGAATGCATTATGCGAACACGCGTAAGCGAATGCATTATACAAACACGCGTAAGCGAATGAATTATACAATAATCCCAGAAATAAAATAATTTGTAAATCAAGTATGTTAAATACGAACATATTTGGTTTCTGGTTAAAGCTTTACTTATGCTGTGTTAGTGTCCCCCAATGAAAACCCTTCATAACCAGAGTCCAGTGAGTCCCGATGAGACGTGACACGTTCTTGAACCCTCCCTTTGTCCAATGACCCAATTTGTTGAGGAAGTTCACTTACATAAATAATGTCTCCAGCCACGTGCACCACACATGCACAACAACAAGTGTTCAAATATATCTTCTATATTTACTGTAGATGGTTTAAATCATTGAAGATTACGTGTTTATAAATAGCTATTATCTATAAAAGATATGAGAATACTAATTATGTAATCATACATACATTACAAACTGTTCATAAATGAAATTTCATTAGTTAAAGTGAAAAATGTAATTTTATAGTAATGAAAGTATATCTTTTTTTAAATATAAAACTTTATTGTTCAGGATTAATATCACATATTATTATTTTACAGCCACTATTATAAAGCGTTATGGTAATTCATATGAATAACGCTTTATATATTTGAGGGTCATGTGAGTTCCGATTATCTTAAAAATTCTCACTAGTAATTAATTTATAGTTACAAACACAGAAATAAATTAATTTTTAAATATAATTTAGGAAGAAATAAATAATCATCTACGATGATCCTACCTTGTTGAATATTGAACATTTTGAAAAAATTAAAACTATTTCAACTAGAATCATTCTCCAATAAAGGACTCAAAGCAGAAATGCTTCAACTTTATTGACAATATGCCTGTTTAAAGCGTGTAAATAAAATCAAATTTACTCATTTATAAGAATAACTAGCTGAACGCCCACTTCGCCGGTCATAATCACAGAACAACTACTGATTTTGATTATATAATAAAAAGGTGCAGCAAGCTATCAGTTTACAATTTATCAAATTTATATCCAATTTAGAACAGCTGATTTTATGTATAATGTACTACTGCACTCTATTATTTTTAATTTTAAAAGTTTAGCCTTCTAAAATGTTATTAAATTTGTTTTTTTAACAGCTGTTAATCAAATAAATCAATGAATTGATATAGCTCCATAAGAATGCCATTTGGAAGAAGAAATTTTGGAGGCCAGTAAGACGGAATCCTGAGGTCAGAGAGGAAAATACTTTCTTAGTGATTCTCTAGGAGCCAAGATAAACCTATGTAAAAAATTTGGAGTCATTTGGACGAATGGTTTTGGAGAAATAGTGATGAGTGGTAAATGGATTATACAGGGTGTGAATTAAAAAAAAAAACTTTAAGGATTTTAAGGGGTGATTGTAAATATAATTTTAAGCAAAAAATGTACAATAAACATTTATAGTTTTCCGTTAGCCGCCATTTTGTTTGTTTTTATTTTTTTACATTTTTATTTCAATTATGGATTGTTGGATTGAGTTCAAATTTGGCATAACTGTTTTTGACACTTATATCTAACTAAAATTTAAAAAAATATTTTTCTAATACTTTTTTCAAAATGGCGGCCATTTGAAAATTCAAAGTCAAAAACCGGTAAGTGTATAATAAACTTACATGAATAAATATAATTAGCATTTTTAATTACAAATATTTTAAGGCCGATATCGTTAAAATCCGTTGAAAAATAACGTAATAATCATAATTTTAATGTAAACTATGTTATTAGCTCCAGTAGTTTGTATAAGTTTCATTAGTTGTCCTTGATATGGCAATTAACAGCTGGTCCTTAAATATATACAGCTAATTTAAATAAACAGGTAAAGTAAATAAAAAAGGGGTTTTTAAAGAGTACGACAGGCATTGAGAAGGCGCCTTGATAACTGCCGAGAACGATGGGCGTTATATTGAATAGGGTTCCAACATCTTGTAAGCCATTTTGAACAGCTTCTGTAGGGTTCCAACATAAAGTTTGTAAGAAATCGAGTATTATTTTAGCCTTGAAATGTAACTAAACAGTATCTAAGACATTAAAAATAATCATTGCTCATTGTATACACAACTGTAGTTTTTGTGGTTTTATTTACTTTATCTATTTATTTAAATCAGCTGTTTGTATTTAAGCATCAGCTGTTAATTACCTTATCAAGGACAACTAATGACATTTATGCAAACCAATGGAGCTAATAACAAAGTTTACAGTAAAGTTATGATTATTAAGTTATTTTTCCACGGATTTTAACGATATTGGTCTTAAAAGATTTGTAATTAAAAACTTTATTTTATTTATTCTTGTAAGTCTTTTATAAATTACCGGTTTTTATGAAAATTGTTTATGAAAGTTTCAAAAGGTCGCCAGTTTGAAAGATTTATTAGAATATTTTTTATTGTTAGTTAGATATAAGTATTAAAAACATTTATGCCAAATTTGAACTCAATCCAACAATCCTTGATTAAAATAAAAATGTAAAATGAAAAACAAAATGGCAGCTAATGGAAAACTATAAATTTTTGGTACACATTTTTATTGGACATTTTTTGCTTAAAGTGATGTGTACTATCACCCCTTATAATCCTTTGTGTTTTTTATTTACACCCTGTATATAATTTGTAATAATTATATAAAAGCCACTATTACATTATACATTGTAAAACAATGTAAGCCTACTTTGTGAGGGAGCAAAGTAGGACAATTATGGCTGTATGCAAATTAATATTTTTATCCTGCTATTTAAATCAAACTTTTCTTGTAGTTTACAAACTTTGATTGACTAAAAAATCTGAAAGTCTAATTTTAGAGGGCGCAAAGTACAGTAATTGACTCTGAATCAGTGAAATATCGTGTTTCTAGCCATGTTTAGCTATGTCCTAAAATTCATGTGTTCAGACTGCATTGTATGTTTCCCCATTGAATACAGTATTTTCTCCTAGATAACAAAGTTTCACAGTCTAGAAAAATCTTTAAGTATACTCTTAGAGGACGTAAATTAACCTATTTGATTTACACGCACAAATTAAAAGTCTATCTCTACCTAAGGATGAAGGAGGTGAGATAGAGCAAAGAGT
The DNA here is from genome assembly GCA_035578905.1 of Stictocephala bisonia. NCBI lineage: Eukaryota > Metazoa > Arthropoda > Insecta > Hemiptera > Membracidae > Stictocephala > Stictocephala bisonia. The sequence goes on along the minus strand of JAQJVL010000383.1, from coordinate 23,486 downwards.
CAGCGGGCCAAAGTTGTAGATCGTCTCAAATCAGACGCATAAAATGGTGTTAGTGGTGTTGGTTTTGCTGTAGAACCGTTCATTTAGCCACTACAGTCCAATTAGAGAAACGCTGTTTTTGGCCCTAAAAGGGCTGCCATCTTCGATTTACTGAGAATGTTTCATAACCCCTTCTTATTGCACATCTACAACATAAGACCGTTGAACCTAAAAAATTTCAGTCTCGTAGGCTTAGTACTTTTTTAGTTACAGTGATGAGTGAATGAGTGAGTAATTCACCTTTACCTATACCTATATGTGGTATTTACCTTTTATAGGTATAGATGGACAATATTTTCAATAATGATAAGATTTTAAAAATATTTTCAAGTAATCTATATCCTGTATTTACTGAGTGGTGAATTAAGAATAAATGAAATAATATTGTAGGATATTGAGTGTTAAAAGATTGGGAAAATATACCTCAAAGCAAATAATAGGCGGAACTCGGTGACTTGCAGGTGAATCTGTCACTTTCATCTGCAAATTAATCTACAAATACGGCGTCTAATCTACTATAAACAAATTAAATATAGTACATAATTTTCTACTGTTATTGGTTTTCATTATTGCTTCAAGATTGAAAATAGTTACAGATATCAAGTTATACTACCGTTTACAATAATATTCGACTAACGGCTGTCGTTTTGAATTGTATGTAAAAGGGCAACGTTTATTCAATGGTCTTTGGACCTAACCTAAACAGCTTTTCTGAACTAAGGATGAAATATGAAATACAACATCAGCGTTATGAATGAAAATAATAAATAATTGAGTTTGACTCAAAAAGTAACAAAACAATTGAATACACACTTGTATGGTTGGAAATTAATGACCACATTTTCCAGCAAGTGTGGTCAGTGGAAAAATTAAGAGATAATTATTAAATACTAAATATATTCTGAAAAAACAAATCAGCAATGCTTTAATTAGTTCAGCCATCATTTTAAAGATATACTAAGCCGCTTCCTGTATCGATGAAAAAGAATTATTTACAAAAAAAAAAAAAAAAAAAAAAATACCTTAATATATACACAAGTAATATACACAAATATACCTACACACATAATACATACACTCACACAATATACATTTTTAAAAGTAATACTAACTATTATGCTATATACAATCCAAAATAAAATATTATTTAATAAAATATTAAATGAAAATAAATATTATAAAATATTATTTAATGAAATATTAAATGAAAATAAATATTATAAAATATTATTAAATGAATATTTATTAAAAATACCGTTAAGTACTAAAAATAATAAAACATAAATGTTGCTAATGTATTTGTTGTTGTTAGTGAAGGCATGTAAATTGAATAAATCTTCAATAAAACGACTTGAGTAAATAAAACAATGTCCAGGACATGTTATAAACTACAAACTATAAGCACTAGGGAAAAAATTAACACATTTTAAAATTAATTGATTAATAACTAAAGAGTCTCATATTTGCGTATTTTCTAAAAGCAAAGTTAAATTACTTATTCGAATACAACTTGTCGAAAACAAAAGAGATATACTAGAAAAAGACAACAAAATTAAAACTAAAACCTATGTAGACTGAAAGATTTAAAAATTGTTTAAAGTTTTGTCTGATTCAATTGAAATTGATTAATTTCAACATTTTTTCGTTTACAAATGCCGTGATTATGACTACAGAATCTTCTATTACACCTAACACCTATTAAATGAATATTTAACATTATTGTAACTTTAAAAATAGTTTATGAAAACATATTTAGTTAGTAACTAGTAATGTAGACGTATATAACGAATAATTAATTATATAAAAGGAAAAATAAGAAAATAAAAATAACATGTATCGATTATGAAACACACTCTCGTCTTTTGAGCAGAGTAAATGTTGCACAAGAACAAATATTAGGGCCTATTAAGTAGTTTCATATAGATTATTAAAGTTTCCATTCTATCAATGAGCTGGAATTGTATAAAGCACGATCATACCTTATTACATTTCAATACCCAACCTTGGTTCCAAGGTAGCTCAAAGTTAGTATTACTTACTCTCTTTTTCCATGTAATATTTAATTGATCAGATTAAATTACATCTAATTAATTAATCAGATTTAATTAATTATTAATAATTAATTAAATATTAATACATGTAATATTTAATTAATCAGATTAAATTACATCTAATTAATTAAAACCGATTCAGCTGATGACAGAATACGGTATTTAGTAATATAACTAAATAATACATTATACGTTAGCCACACCGTAAAATATATCTCTAGTATCAAAATGTAAACAATTAAACTATTTTCGTCTGTAAGATTACAATTTAAATGGACGAAATGAAAAATAAATTATAATCTAAAGAGGATGATTACTAAGTGATGAATTTTGAATAATTCGTTATAAATATTACAACGGGCATTGTAAAATCATATTCTGCATACTAAAGTAAAAGAAACAAACGTATATTGCCACTAAAAACTCCAAATATACAGATGGTTGTGCGGGAATGTTGAAGGATATTGTACTGTTGAACAATTTGTTTTCCGTATCACAAATGCGCTGTTGGTTCAAAGAGCTGGAAAATCCACATAACAAGGGAAATTTCATGGAGAGTGCCTGGAGAAACTATTCATGAACCCAGAACGTTTCTACGTCATTCTTAAACATTCATCATACACAAATGTACACCATTGAATAAGCCATGCAATAAATTGCAATAAACTTTCTTTTAATGGGCTAGTTCATCCTTGCAATACTTCATTGTTGTAGGTTTTGACATATATAGTTAGTAATATACTGTATATATCTATGTAATCTTTTATATAAACTGTAATAAACTACAAGTATACTTTTTTATTACAAAAATGCCAAATTTTCATAATTTTCTACAATAATATATAATATTATATTTTACAGATATATGTTATAATTTTGTCCAATATTAAACAGTTTCTTTATCCATGAGAATTTCTAATTATAGTATATTTATTTTTTAACGCGTATTAAAAATTATTTATTACTTATGTAAAAATTAACTACAATCTAAATAGTTTTAATGCAGTAGATTTTAAGTAAAACAATTTGCACAACCCACCAATAGTTCAGAGATCTTGTTATTTATGTGGTCATAAACTAAATTTATAAGTATATATATATTTATATATTTATTAACTTGCATACTTTCGAAAAATTTATAATGCCAGGTGTAAACTAAAATATAGACTTAATACACCTATATGATGCGATCACAAAATCATGTCCTCAAATCTTGGGTTATTTATAACTTGCATACATATAAATAGAAAAATATAATTTACATCAAGCACACTTTTCTAGTGATAAATAATAAAATGTACATCATGCACATATCTAGGGTTATAAATAATGTACAACCTGGACATAAATATAAGACTAAATATAATGTATATCGTGCACATATCTAGGGTTATAAATAATGAACAACCTGGACATAAATATAATTCTAAACATAATGTACTTCGTGCCCAAATCTAGGGTTATAAATAATGTACAACCTGGATATAAATATAATTCTAAACATAATGTACTTCATGCCCAAATCTAGGGTTATAAATAATATACAATCTGGACATAAATATAAGACTTAACATAATGTATATCGTGCACATATATAGGGTTAAAAATAATGTACAATTTGGACATAAATATAATTCTAAACATAATGTACATCGTGCCCAAATCTAGGGTTATAAATAATGTACAATCTGGACATAAATATAAGACTTAGCATAATGTATATCATGCACATATCTAGGGTTAAAAATAATGTACAATTTGGACATAAATATAAGACTATATATAATGTACATCGTGCACATATCTAGTGTTATAAATAATGAACAACCTGGACATAAATATCATTCTAAACATAATGTACTTCGTGCCCAAGCCTAGGGTTATAAATAATGTACAATCTGGACATAAATATAAGACTAAATATAATGAACATCATGCACATATCTAGGGATAAATATAATTATTATCGTGCATACACGATGTTGTTTGTTGGCAATAAGGAGTCAGTGTTCAATATTTGTTGTAGGTAGGACTTCTTCTTCCAAAAGAGGAAAAATAGGTTTCAACTCTGCAGCTATTCAAAGAGGCAAAGAACTGATTGCGTCAAATCCTCTTTGCACCTCGGTGGCCTGGTTTCAGGAGTCTATTTAACTCACGCTTTATAGTTCCCGTATTGGACCCACACTTCCCTGCCGAATTTGAAATCTTTTAACAATCGCAGGGATGTTCGGTATTCTTCTGTGACATCTATTTTTTAATTGTTTTTATATTTAAAATATGAATTGGCATAAGTAATATAGTCATAAAATGGATTGTATTCAGTTTAAAAAAATGTCATTACGCTAGTTCCAAAATGTAAGTTGAATAAATCAGCTGCGTTTATAAACCGCTTTATAGTTTATTTATTTAATTTTCAAATGAATATTTAATCAAACGTGGCAATGCGTTTAAGCTCATAGTGTGGAGTTCAAGCTGAAGCATCAAGATGAAGCACAGTTCTCACTATGTTTTCCGATTTGAATATAACGTCAGTTCCCTGGATTATTTCCTGAAAAAGTTAATTTTTCATATGTAAAAAATTAGTGATGGTGGAAGCTTAAGACAACACGTTAGCTCGGCTGAGGCCACTCCAGATATTGTGGAGGTAATATTAGAAATACCCATGGCCACCAATAGACAAGGGGAGTAATATATAATTAAGTCCTGCATCCTAATACGTTCAGTTACATCACTTGTTACATCCAAGTGTAGTGTTACACCCAAACATCATCTTCCCCCTACCACTCGTCACAGAGACAGTCAAGGCAATGGGGAAATCACCATCATATGGCTTCCAGGTGAACATACTTATCGGATATATTTGTACACTACTAAGTGAAGTATGACACCCACACATTATCTCCCCCCTACCACTCGTCACAGAGGCAGTCAAGGCCCTGGGGAAATCACCATCAGTTGGCCTCTAGGTGAACATACTTATCAGATATATTTGTACACTACTAAGTGAAGTATTACACCCACACATTATCCCCCCCCTACCACTCGTCACAGAGGCAGTCAAGGCCCTGAGGAAATCACCATCAGATGGCTTCCAGGTGAACACAGTTATCGGATATATTTGTATACTACCAAGTGAAGTATTACACACACACATTATCCCCCCTACCACTCGTCACAGAGGCAGTCAAGGCCCTGGGGAAATCACCATCAGATGGCTTCCAGGTGCACACAGTTATCGGATATATTTGTACACTACTAAGTGAAGTATTACACCCACACATTATCCCCCCTACCAATCGTCACAGAGGCAGTCAAGGCCCTGGGGAAATCACCATCAGTTGGCCTCTAGGTGAACATACTTATCAGATATATTTGTACACTACCAAGTGAAGTATTACACCCACACATTATCCCCCCTACCACTCGTCACAGAGGCAGTCAAGGCACTGGGGAAATCACCATCAGTTGCCCTCTAGGTGAACATACTTATCAGATATATTTGTACACTACCAAGTGAAGTATTACACCCACACATTATCTCCCCTACCACTCGTCACAGAGGCATTCAAGGCCCTGGGGAAATCACCATCAGTTGGCCTCTAGGTGAACATACTTATCAGATATATTTGTACACTACCAAGTGAAGTATTACACCCACACATTATCCCCCCTACCACTCGTCACAGAGGCAGTCAAGGCCCTAGGGAAATCACCATCAGTTGGCCTCTAGGTGAACATACTTATCAGATATATTTGTACACTACCAAGTGAAGTATTACACCCACACATTATCCCCCCTACCACTCGTCACAGAGGCAGTCAAGGCCCTGGGGAAATCACCATCAGATGGCTTCCAGGTAAACACAGTTATCGGATATACTTGTACACTACTAAGTGAAGTATTACACCCACACATTATCCCCTCTACCACTCGTCACAGAGGCAGTCAAGGCCCTGGGGAAATCACAATCAGATGGCTTCCAGGTGAACACAGTTATCGGATATATTTTTACACTACTAAGTGAAGTATTACACCCACACATTATCCCCCCTACCACTCGTCACAGAGGCAGTCAGGGCCCTGGGGAAATCACCATCAGTTGACTAGGTGAACATACTTATCAGATATATTTGTACACTACCAAGTGAAGTATTACACCCACACATTATCCCCCCTACCACTCGTCACAGAGGCAGTGAAGGCCCTGGGGAAATCACCATCAGTTGGCCTCTAGGTGAACATACTTATCAGATATATTTGTACACTACCAAGTGAAGTATTACACCCACACATTTTCCCCCCTACCACTCGTCACAGAGGAAGTCAAGGCACTGGGGAAATCACCATCAGTTGGCCTCTAGGTGAACATACTTATCAGAAATATTTGTACACTACCAAGTGAAGTATTACACCCACACATTATCTCCCCTACCACTCGTCACACAGGCAGTCAAGTCCCTGGGGAAATCACCATCAGTTGGCCTCTAGGTGAACATACTTTTCAGATATATTTGTACACTACTAAGTGAAGTATTACACCCACACATTATCCCCCCGCCTACCACTCGTCACAGAGGCAGTCAAGGCTCTGGGGAAATCACCATCAGTTGGCCTCTAGGTGAACATAGTTATCAGATATATTTGTTCACTACTAAGTGAAGTATTACACCCACACATTATCCCCCCGCCTACCACTCGTCACAGAGGCAGTCAAGGCACTGGGGAAATCACCATCAGTTGGCCTCTAGGTGAACATAGTTATCAGATATATTTGTTCACTACTAAGTGAAGTATTACACCCACACATTATCCCCCCGCCTACCACTCGTCACAGAGGCAGTCAAGGCACTGGGGAAATCACCATCAGTTTACCTCCAGGTGAACATAGTTATCAGATATATTTGTACACTACTAAGTGAAGTATTACACCCACACATTATCCCCCCTACCACTCGTCACAGAGGCAGTCAAGGCCCTGGGGAATTCACCATCAGTTGACCTCCAGGTGAACACACTTATCAGATATATTTGTACACTTCCAAGTGTAGTATTTACCTCACAAATCAGCCCCCCTCCCCACCACTGCTCCACACTTCGCAGAGGCAGACAAGGCAATGGGGATAAAGTCAGTTGGCTTCTAGTGAACACACTTATCAGATATATTTGTAAACTACCAATTGTAATATTATACCCACATCAACTCCCCCACCCCACTCGTCACAGAGGCAGTATAGGTACTGGGGAAACCATCAGTTAGCCTCTAGCTGAACACACTAATCAGGTATGTTTGACAAGTACAAACTGTAGTATAACATATACACATGATCTCCCTACCACTCGTCACAGAGGCAGTCAAGGCCTTGGGGAAATCACCATCAGATGGCTTCTAGGTGAACACAGTTATCGGATATATTTGTACACTACCAAGTGAAGTATTACACCTACACATCACCCCCCACCACCACCCCACTTGTCACAGAGGCAGTCAAGGCCCTGGGGAAATCACCAGCAGTTGGCCTCCAGGTGAACACAGTTATCGGATATATTTGTACACTACCAAGTGAAGTATTATACCTACACATCACCCCCCACCACTACCCCACTTGTCACAGAGGCAGTCAAGGCCCTGGGGAAATCACCATCAGTTGGCCTCTAGGTGAACATACTTATCAGATATATTTGTACACTTCCAAGTGTAGTATTTACCTCACAAATCAGCCCCCCTCCCCACCACTGCTCCACACTTCGCAGAGGCAGACAAGGCAATGGGGATAAAGTCAGTTGGCCTCTAGTGAACACACTTATCAGATATATTTGTACACTACCAATTGTAATATTACATCCACATCAACTCCCCCGCCCTACTCGTCACAGAGGCAATAAAAGTACTGGGGAAACCATCAGTTAGCCTCTAGCTGAACACACTAATCAGGTATGTTTGACAAATACAAGCTGTAGTATAACATATACACATGATCACCCTACCACTAGTCACAGAGGCAGTCAAGGCCCTGGGGAAATCACCATCAGTTAGCTTCCAGGTGAACACAGTTATCAGATATATTTGTACACTCCCAAGTGAAGTATTACACCCACACATCAGTCCCCACCACCACCCCATCGTCAAAGAGGCAATCAAGGCCCTGGGGAAATCACCATCATTTGGCTTCCAGGTGAACACAGGTATCATATATATTTGTACACTACCAAGTGAAGTATTACACCCACACATAACCCCCCACCACCACCCCACTTGTCACAGAGGCAGTCAAGGCCCTGGGGAAATCACCATCAGTTGGCTTACAGGTGAATACAGTTATCAGATATATTTGTACACTACCAAGTGAAGCATTACACCCACACATAACCCCCCACTACCACCCTATCGTCACAGAGGTAGTCAAGGCCCTGGGGAAATCACCATCAGATGGCTTCCAGGTGAACACAGTTATCGGATATATTTGTACACTTCTAAGTGAAGTATTACATCCTCACATCACTTCCCACCACTACCCCACTTGTCACTGAGGAAGACAAGGCCTCGATGAAATAACCACCAGTTGGCCTCCGGGGAAAATTACTTTTACGTCATTCAAAGTAGTTAATAGATTCCATACCTCACAATGGACTACATTTAGTTTTAACTGATTAATCTAGGTGTACTAATGGTTTTTGAAATATTTAGTCACGAAGACTTTTATTACATTGACTTACGTTATTGTACCAATTGTATTTGTTGGTTCCACCTCAAAACTAATATTTTCAATGATACCTGATGTAGAGTGGCTTATTTTTTGTGAAATACGTAATTTCTACGTAATATCTGTCAGTCCGATCTACGACAGTTGTTTTTCAATTAAGGTAATCAATTATTTTACAACTTTTTTATGAGAGGTATATTACGTCAAAATTAACAATGCGTATCTAATGAGGCAAAATGGAAATTTAAATATATTTTAATTTGTACTTATACCTTGGATAGAAATAAACGTTTGGTTTAAGAGTTCAATGTCTGTTAAGAAACATGTAAACGCAGTAAATACTGTTTATAATTATATCACATTGTAATGATTAACTGAATATGTTCTGCAGATGAGTTAAGTCAGTAGGTTAAACAGAAAATATGCTATCGATGAACAAATAGAAGTGTTGTGCAGAGTGCCAAATACTTGGATTAGGTTGAGTCAAAGAGTTATTAACAATCAGAGTGGTTTACTGGTGAAATATATTCTATTTCAATCACTAAAATATTTCATCGACTAAAGTGTAACACTGTATTCTCTGAGAATCCCTTGTTAGCACTGATCAAAGTCCATTAAATTAATAACATTATTTTTGAAGTGCTAAGGAATTTAAAAACAAAATTGCTAATAGTTTATTGAGTAGCCCTGTATTACTATTGAGATGCTTGTTTGAGTAGTTGCTAAGCCCAGTTCAATAAACAAGCCATCTTCAGACGGATCTTAATCAGAGTCAAAACAAGCTTTGAGATTGATCTGACATAATCCCTGGCTGGTCATTCAGTAACGGGACACAAGTTGATGATATTCTACAAAGTAAGGCCGGCCCTAGTTTGTAACAAACATTCATCAGAGCCCTTTCTAGAAAATTGTCATCTTATTCTAGATGATAAGTATCGTAAAAATACAACTGTCTTCATTACCAATTTTAATGTTATACACTGGTGATAATCAACATTTTGTTCATCGGTAAATTATTATTAAAAAACACTATATCATAAGTAGTTTGTAGGAAGGTGATTTAGTGGACTGAATGACTGTTGGATAACTTTGTTACATGTGGGTAAATGACTGCTGTAAAGGGGTGTATCTTTATGCTATTAGATTTAATAAAGAAATATATTAATTTGAAAAATAGCTTTATTTTAATATTGAAAAAATGTGAGACAATTGTATCTGTCTATGTTCGTGCAGCTATAGTTGTTGATTATAAAACATTTGAGGTAGATTTTATTTTAACGACATAGCTTTACTAAAAGGTATCCAATTATTTCAGCAATTATATACATCTAATAGTAAACAAGTCATGTTTCCCATGTTATAACTGTGTTCATTTATGACTATTGTTCATTAACTAACTGTCGAGATTTGCAAAAATAGTAATATTTTGAATTTCACAGTACCTAAATTTCACTTTCTGATATCAGAATAATTGAAACTGGAAGGGAGTGAGTAACCCAGTAACATGCATTGTTGTGGAAACCCCCTCAAGCATGCTCATAAAGATTCCTTTACATAGAGTAGTAAAATACTTTCAAACAGATCCAGAGTTGATGACTTTTTACTAGAAGTTCCAAAGACTTAAGGGGTTGCCAATAAAAAATAGTTTAAAATTTTTATATAATAAAATAACAAGTGTTGTGAAAACTCGTCAACTTTGTTTCTGTTTGGCAAGTATTTTACAAAGTTTTATCTACTCATAGATTTATGAGTTTACATATAAGAATTTAATATTTTTTACACTTACACCCATTGAAAAATTGGAAAGTAAACATAACTTTTATTTATAAAATAAATAATGAATAGATAAAAACACATTTTCTTATTTAAGTGCTTTATTGGATAAATAGACGAAGAGCATACATTTACAAAGTTTGCAGTTGTAAAAGAAGTTCACAGTAAACAGTATTTGGATTTTAAAACGTTCTACATTAAAACAGATAATCAATCAATTGTAATAATGAACCTTCACCCATCCAAATTCTCCGTTTATAAAGTATTATTTAACTAAAAACCATTAGCTATATTATCCATGGATATATATTTTTACTTCATTAATTTTGTAATAAGTAAAATATCTTTAAACGTTATAATATAATATTTTGTAATTTTTTTTAGTTTAGTGTTTATTAACGTCTGATTATGCTAAGCTACCTTGTAGGGAAAATTTCTCACAAAAATTAAATATTTAATGGGAATTTTGAGAGTTTAAAGACGGTTTCAATTTAAATTAAAATGATTTATGAAGACTAGCAAAAATGGGACTTGTTTTTACTTTTTTCAAATTGAAAATACAGGATCCTAATTCCGGGATTGGAGAAGTCTCACCTGTTAAAAACTCGTCATTCCAGATGTTATTCACCTTAGTCACGTTGCCCTGGCTGTGTGTCAACTGTATGACGGATTACCATTCCATCCACCTAACCTGGCAGCTCAGTTCGTTGTCATGTAACGTTCTCATCACCTTAGTCACGTTGACCTGGCTGTGTGTCAACTGTATGACAGATTACCATTCCATCCACCTAACCTGGCAGCTCAGTTCGTTGTCATGTAACGTTCTTATCACATTAGTCACTTTGGCCTGGCTGTGTGTCAACTGTATGACAGACTACAATTCCATCCACCTAACCTGGCAGCTCAGTTCGTTTCATGTAACGTTCTTATCACCTTAGTCACGTCGACCTCGCTGTGTGTCAACTGTATGACAGATTACCATTCCATCCACCTAACCTGGCAGCTCAGTTCGTTGTCATGTAACGTTCTTATCACATTAGTCACTTTGACCTGGCTGTGTGTCAACTGTATGACAGATTACCATTCCATCCACCTAACCTGGCAGCTCAGTTCGTTGTCATGTAACGTTCTTATCACCTTAGTCACGTTGACCTCGCTGTGTGTCAACTGTATGACAGATTACCATTCCATCCACCTAACCTGGCAGCTCAGTTCGTTGTCATGTAACGTTCTTATCACATTAGTCACTTTGACCTGGCTGTGTGTCAACTGTATGACAGATTACCATTCCATCCACCTAACCTGGCAGCTCAGTTCGTTGTCATGTAACGTTCACATCACCTTAGTCACGTTGACCTGGCTGTGTGTCAACTGTATGACAGACTACCATTCCATCCACCTAACCTGGCAGCTCAGTTCGTTGTCATGTAACGTTCTTATCACATTAGTCACTTTGACCTGGCTGTGTATCAACTGTATGACAGATTACCATTCCATCCACCTAACCTGGCAGCTCAGTTCGTTTCATGTAACGTTCTTATCACCTTAGTCACGTTGACCTCGCTGTGCGTCAACTGTATGATGGATTACCATTCCATCCACCTAACCTGGCAGCTCAGTTCGTTGTCATGTAACGTTCTTATCACATTAGTCACTTTGACCTGGCTGTGTGTCAACTGTATGACGGATTACCATTCCATCCACCTGACCTGGCAGCTCAGTTCGTTGTCATGTAACGTTTTTATGTTTTAGTGTGCTACTCAGCTTGTTAGATCACGTTCCGACCTGGCAGCTCAACTCGTTGTCATGTGACCAAATTGTCAACTCAGTCACTCTAGTTCAGCCATGAATCAGCATGCTAATCAGCTTGTTGGATCACGCTCCAACCTGGCAGCTCAACTCGTTGCCATGTAACCAAATTGTCAACTCAGTCTCTCTTGTTCAGCCATGAGTCAGTATGCTACTCAACTTGTTGGATCACGCTCCAACCTGGCAGCTCAACTCGTTGCCATGTAACCAAATTGTCAACTCAGTCACTCTAGCTTAGCCACGCGTCATTGTGTTTCTGACAGCATACCATGGCAGATTATTATCATTTACTGTCATTATGATGAGTGTTTGATATACTATAATTAAAAAATACTAAACATCATAGCTTCTATAACTTAAATTGTGAAGTTTAGTTTTTGAAATAATTTTCTAATATATGAGTTTTCGAAAGTGATATAATTAAAGTATTTTGAATGTTATCCTTACGATGTCTTAAATTATTCAGATAAGTATAGAATATTATTTATTTTGTGGCCAATATTAATAAAATATGGACGTTCAATTTAATCAGTACATAAAATCAAAATCATATTTGCATTTCTTGGTATTTCTCCAAATAGTTCTTTAAATATTAGCTGGAAAATTAGTTATAAAGTTAAAACTTCAGTTTTAAAAGTTAATTTATATTTTAAACTGAAGGGTTCTTTGCACAGTTTTTATTGTTTAATTTATTTTTTTACAGTACCTACAAGGTTGGTAAAACCCTGCCTTAACTCAAATGAAGTTGTAAAAGTTGTCTGAAGTGGTTTAAACCAGTCATACATTTATTTCAGTAAAATTTTATTCTTTCACTTAAAATAATATTGGAAAAAATACTAATCAACAAGACATTATTTATTTTTTAATCCTAACATGTTTAAGTAATTTGAATGAATATGTTGGTAATATCGTTCATTTGGACAAACGCAATAACGTATAGTTTATGTTATCATCTTTTGTTACAATATCATTAATTTTGCTTGAAAATTATTTAAATATTGCGAACGTATTGTGTAAGTTCTTGTCTGGTCGTTATTTGCGATCAGAGAATGTGAATATTTAAGAATATCCATAAGAGAATTAATTAAAAAAACAGTTTGTGACTATAAATAACTGTGTAGTGAAAAAATCAAATTTGAACTTAATAGGAAAATTAGAATTCTTAATAGCAACAACCCCCCCCCCCTCTCTAACAGCCGGTCTACAGTCTACTTTCATCACCCAAAGTGTTTGGACAAGTTTGAATTATGACCAACTCGGTTAGATGTTTCTGAATCCAGTCATTTATTTGGTTTGTACTTTTGTATGTGTTTGCAATTTATAGTAAGTTTATAAGTTCCTTAGTATAGGCCCACCCTGCTCAAACAACTGACCTTTAAACAAAACACTTGCTAGCCTAGTGGTTAGCACTTCTGCTTTATATGCAGATTGTCACATATTCTAATCCCAGGAGGTCTACTTAAATTTGACAAAGGGGTTTGGACCGTTGTTCCTCAACAACGTTATAATACAATATTAAAAATGCCACTGGCGTAGACAGTAATAAAATAATAATAATAATGTAAAACAGTAAAAATAATAGCATGTATATGTACTTTATATACCTGTTGTAGTTGTAAGTGGTACATACTTAAGTTTGTATGTATAGTTCATAGTCCAGTTGTAAGTTATATGTAATTTGTAACACATTTGTAATTTATATTATAACTGTAAGTGGAATATTGTTTCAAGTCTGTGTAATTTGGCGCATATTTGAAATTCATATATAACAAATAATAAGGTTAACGTACCTTTGTAGTCTTCAGCTACAAAATCCTATTTATTACTGGTACTCCAATAAATAGGATTTTGTAGCTGAAGACGACAAAAAGGTACGTTAACCTTATTATTTGTCATATATATGAGCTCAGGAGGCTTGAACAATGAATAGATTGTAATTTATAGTATATTTGTAAGTGGAATGTTTTTTGAAATGTATATGTACTTTTAGTCCCGTTTAAAGTGAATGTAATTTGGTGTATATTTTGAATTTATATACAGCTGTACCCGCCCGATTCACCGGTCATAATATTGAGTTTGATTATGTAATCAAAATGTATAGTAAGCTTGCAGTTTACACTGTATCCAATTTATATCCAGTTTAGAACAGCTGATGTTGTATTTGATTTAATACTGTACTCAATTATTTTTCATTTTAAAAGTTTAGCCTAAGACTATTTTATTTAATTTGTTTTTATTTAACAGCTGTTAATCAAATAGATAAATCAATTAATATAGCTCCATAAGAATACCATGAGAATTTTAGAAGTCAGTGGGATGGCGTTCTGAAAACGGAGAAGAAAATCCTTTCTTAGTGAGGCTTTAGAGGCAAGATAAACCTATGTAAAACATTTCAAGTCAGTTGGACGAATATTTTTGGAGAAATAGTGATGAGTGGTAAATGGATTTTATATATAGATAGATGTACTAGGGGACAACCATGCACGCTTCGTGGGTCAACTCGACTCTCGCTGCGCTCGATACACCTCAGCCTCCGGCCTCAGCATGTGGCTTTTGAAAAAAAAATTATATTAGATTAATTGTATAACGTAAATGACAATATTAAATTTAACTAAAAGTATTTCACTAACACTACTGCGTTGCTACCTATTTATTAGTATAAATACCCAATGGTATTACTTTGCCTATTTCAAACGTGTTCATTTAATTTGTTTTTATTTAACATCTCAAGATTAAAATTTTAAAGCATCAATATTATAATGTCAAATATACAAAATAAACATTTTTATTTATTTTAAAAAACAGCTGTTATTAATTTACTAAAATCAACCCAGTGTTATTCTTAAGAGGGGCTGTTTGTACCCCTTATTAATGGAATTTCGAAAAATCCTTTCTTAGTGTGGCTCTAGGGCATAGGACAAACATATGTACTAAATTTCATGTCTCTATCTTATATGGTTTTCGCTAGGCGATGCTGAATCAGTCAGTGAATGAGTCAGGACTTGTCCTTTTATATATTTAAATTATCAGTTTGATCTCTTAGATAATAAATTTTCAAGGTCTAGCTAGAGAAATCTGTAAGTCTACTTTTAGAGGGCACAAATTAGTATTATTTAATTCTGAATCAATAAAATATTGTGTTTCTCGCCATGTTTAGCCATGTCCTATGATCTGGCTATGCACGTTTTAAAACTAAATTATTAATTTTCCGACTGAAAACAGTTTGTTCTCCTAGATAACAATGTTTCATAGTCTAGAAAAATTTGTAAGTCTACTTTTAGAGGGCGCAAAGTACGGTAATTGTCTCTGAATTAGTGCAATATCGTGTTTCTAGCCATGTTTAGCCATGTCCTATGATCTGGCTATTCATGTGTTCAGATTACATTATATATTTTCCCATTGAATACAGTATGTTCTCCTAGATAACAAAGTTTCTCAGTGTAGAAAAATCTGTAAGTGTACTCTTAGAGGCCGTAAATTAACCAATTTGGTTTACACGCACAAATTGTAAATCTAGCTCTACCTAAGGATGAGGGAGGTGGGATATAGCAAAAATTCATAGGGCAAAAGTTGTAGATCGTCTCAAATGAGGCACAGAAAATGGTGTTAATTTTACTGTAAAAACGTTCATTTAGCCGCTACAGTTCAATTAGAACGCTGTTTTTGGCATTTAATATTTTTGGCACTATAAAGGTTGCCACCTTCTATTAACTGAGACTTTTTCAAAATCCCCTCTTATTGCACATCTACAACATAAGACCTTTGACTCTACAAAATGTCAGCCTTTTAGGCTTAGTACTTTTTTAGTTACAGCAATGATTGAATGAGTCAGTGGTATTTGCCTCCTATAGATAAGTGGGATGTTCTTTTAAATCTATATGTAGTGTATAGTCCATTTGTAAGAGTGTAGTTTAAGAGATTGGTTCTTTTTAATGTATATTTACTTCATAGTCAAGTTGTAAGGGACATGTACGTTGGTGTATAGTTGTAACCTACAGTTTTTAGAATTGTTAGTATAATGCGTTGTGAATATCTATGTGTATTTTTTCACACACATTTTTATATTGTAATTTAATTTTTTCTATTGTAATTTATCACTTATTAGCGAGTGAAAAGACTTTTAAAAGAATTTAGAGTTATAGTTAAGAGGGCCCTTCAGTTACTATAATATCCTTCAATAGCTGTGCCTCTCTATCGTCGTACTTGACTCCTGCCCTGGATATCCTGAAAGGAGATTACACTTGACACAAGTGGCCCAATCTCAAGTGTATTTAGATTATGTGATTCATACTAGCACAGTATCTAGGGGTTTACGTTGATTTAAATTGTGTTCATTGCATTCAGTAACACAAAACATGTACCTACTGGCATCTGTGTAATGCAAAAGTGCGTTGTGGTCATGGTACCCCTAGGAAAGAAGACGGTAGGTATCATGCGCATCTCCTATGACGTCACATGGGGAAAATGGCAACAACAAACACAAAAATGCTATTCTAATTCCCGTAGTTTACAATTGTAGATAATAAGTGCTAAACAACTTGGCTACTGTTAAGCTGAACGCTTCCATGTGATTGGGGGATTTAGTTACCAGTATTTTATCGAATAATCAAACCAGGTGATTTCGCCCATGTGACGTCATAGTCTACTACGCAGCCTCGTTGTGATACCTACCGTCTTTTCTAGTTACCGTGGATGTGGTTGGGTTAGGCCTGGTATTTTTTGACATTTATTTTATTTACAATAAATGTTATTCATACAATTTGAACAATAAGTAAATTGTTGAATTTGTATTTACTTATTGTTAATTGTAAGTAAAATGCCTGGTATTCAATTGAGAACTATGTAAGTTGTTTATTTCAACAGCTGATTAATGAAACTATTATAAACAATTAATTGTCAAATCGTTATTGCATTACGGGTTGTATTGATATTTCTTAGAACCACTGGGGTGGTTTTCTGATAGCATTTCAAAATAAAGATAGTCCTATGTCTTAACCCGAGACCCTAAGAATGAACATGCAAATTTCAGATGAATGGGTTCAGTTGTTTTTGCACACGCACGCGCGCACACACGCACACAATTAGATTCTTATATAATAGTAAGATTAACTTATGTTTGAAGTGGATAGTTAGTATTATTATATAGTAGTCTATTATTTTTAGCAAAGTCATTATGTTTATCATAGAAAATTGGAACTAGTTACAGAGTGAGCTTTGTAAATTGTTTTAGTAATATATTTAAATGTCGAATTATTTGACTAAACAGAGAATAATTTCGATTTTAATTTATAGTATTAAAATGTATAAGCTGATCACAGTTGCCAGTGAATAAAATTCATATTATTGGTTAAATGTACCGATCATTTTCAAATGGCGCTGTAAAATCATATTTAAAATGCAATTTTAACAAGAATCTGATCTTTTTAATTTACTGTGATCCAATTGTTAGGATATTGGTTCCCCCAGGAGCTAAACAGAACCCAACACAAAGGGGAAGCTGCCTCTTCTTTTTTGAAAGAGAAAGGCATATCATCACTTCGACCTTGAACTAACAGAACCTAAAACGGTCAAATTATAAATGTACAATTAATTGTTTCATTTTCATATTGTTTTTATCCTGTTCCATTTCCACGGCTCAAATACTGGCACAACCACAAACTTGGAACCATTATTGAAGATAATTATCATGTGGCTTTCATAATTATTTCTTTTAACAAAACATTATCTCTTCATAACTCCTAAATAATCCTAAAAATACTAATTCCCTTCTTCACTAATTTGAACTTTCGTAAAGTCAACTATTTCCTGAAATTTTTTCAATTGTTTTAAACTACATGATTTGAAAGATAGTTTTAAATGATTAAAATTACGTTTATGGGCATTATTTCGTAGGATGTATTCGGACTTTAAACTCAAAGTTGTCTCAACTGTCAAGAGACTGGAGTGATGCAATATATTCGGTTAATTGCAGATTATATGATGTGAGTTAAGAGTAAATCATCTTAGAAAATGGTAATTGTAGATGAGAAGAAAGTATACGCAGGGAAGTGTATAGTTATTTATTTAATAATTATGAAGTAATCAAGTTTTTTTTTTTTTTTGTTTAACAGAAACTATGAAAGCCACACAATTGTCACCATTATCCGTACCAAGTTAAACTAAGTACCACTATTGGTAAGTGTTTAACACTATGTGAAATATAACTGAATAAAATGAATAATAAAATCATAATAACAAAAAAATCTATTGATTGTAAATGTGAAATTTAATCGTTGTAAGTTTGATTTTGAAGAGAAGTCTTGAAGGGATGGAATATGAAGAGATAGGGAGCTTTAGATGATAATCGGTTTGTTTAGTTTCAGGAAAACCCAATCTTTTTAATAATTGAACCAGAGCATATTCAAAAGCTCATAATAATCATCCATTCCATTTATGAAATGATTCTAAAATATTATTTTGATATGTAATACTATCATAACATTTGAAAATTTATGATGTAACTAACAACATTATGTAATGAGCCAATCTCATTTTACAACTAAAATATGAAAAGCTTTCTGTAGATTTGTCGTTACTTAAAAAATATTATTAAAGTTAATATACTGTTGGTCAAATAATTAAAATAAACTTAGTAAAAATGTTCATGGGTAATTACTTAATATGTAGGTAAATTGTATGTGAAAGAAAAGAGTATTAAGAATAAAACCTAATATCAGAGTGTGCTTAAAACATTTTAATTTTACGTTATTCTATAATTCATTATTTAAACAAATAAAACGGTACTGTAGTGTTATTTAACTGTTGTCAACAAAATACGATATTTAAACTACTTGCAACAAGTAAAACCTCCCCTATTTTCATGAGTAATCAATATTCTCTGCTAAAATTAGGTTGACAATCGGTATAAATACGATATTTAAACTACTTGCAACAAGTAAAACCTCCCCTATTTTCTGACTAATCAATATTCCCCGCTAAAATTAGGTTGACGATCGGTATAAATACGATATTTAAACTGCTTGCAACAAGTAAAACCTCCCCTATTTATTCATGATTCATCAAAATTTCCCGCTAAAATTAGGTTGACGATCGGTATAAATACGATATACTTGCAACAAGTAAAACCTCCCCTATTTATTCATGATTCATCAAAATTCCCCGCTAAAATTAGGTTGACGATCGGTATAAATACGATATTTAAATTGCTTGCAACAAGTAAAACCTCCCCTATTTTCATGAGTAATCAATATTCTCCGCTAAAATTGGGTTGACGATCGGTATAAATACGATATTTAAACTGCTTGCATCAAGTAAAACCTCCCCATTTTCTGAGTGATCAATATTCCCCGCTAAAATTAGGTTGACGATCGGTATAAATACGATATTTAAATTGCTTGCAACAAGTAAAACCTCCCCTATTTTCATGAGTAATCAATATTCTCCGCTAAAATTAGGTTGACGATCTGTATAAATACGATATTTAAACTGCTTGCAACAAGTAAAACCTGGCCTATTTTCTGAGTAATCAATATTCTCCGCTAAAATTAGGTTGACAATCGGTATAAATACGATATTTAAACTACTTGCAACAAGTAAAACCTCCTCTATTTTCATGAGTAATCAATATTCTCCGCTAAAATTAGGTTGACAATCGGCATAAATACGATATTTAAACTACTTGCAACAAGTAAAACCTCCCCTATTTTCTGAGTAATCAATATTCTCCGCTAAAATTAGGTTGACGATCGGTATAAATACGATATTTAAACTGCTTGCAACAAGTAAAACCTCCCCATTTTCTGAGTGATCAATATTCCCCGCTAAAATTAGGTTGGCGATCGGTATAAATACGATATTTAAACTACTTGCAACAAGTAAAACCTCCCCTATTTTCATGAGTAATCAATATTCTCCGCTAAAATTAGGTTGACGATTGGTATAAATACGATATTTAAATTGCTTGCAACAAGTAAAACCTCCCCTATTTTCATGAGTAATCAATATTCTCCGCTAAAATTAGGTTGACGATCGGTATAAATACGATATTTAAACTGCTTGCAACAAGTAAAACCTCCCCATTTTCTGAGTAATCAATACTCCCCGCTAAAATTAGGTTGACGATCGGTATAAATACGATATTTAAACTACTTGCAACAAGTAATGTTGATAATAATAAAAAGCAATATTACCAATTAGTCCAGTTTTTACTAATGCAACAGGTATAGTTTAGTTAATATTACTGGGCCTATTTGAAGTTTATGTATCAACAAATCTCGATTATCTTCAATAGAGTCAACGATCTGTAACTTAGTTAATAAATAACTTGTCACTAGACCCAGCTGGAAACTCTCAGAGATACGCCAACCCTACAAATAGATTGCCGACAACGAGAACTAATCTTGAAATTTGCATTAGAAGTGAACGATAATGAACTCCATTATAAACCTTAAGACCAACAGTAATTACTTGTCATCAATTTTCTTTGTGTACTACAGTTTGTGGTGCACTTTATATTGTGTACACCACAAACTGCACACATTAGCATATTTAAAGTTTCAGCCTTTATGAAGTTTGTTAATATAATGTTTCGTACTGTTAGTTATATTTTATAATTAAAAATTACTTCGTCAGTGATTATATAAACACAGTATTAAAAACATGTTAACTCACGAATTAACTTTATAACAACTATTTAGATGTCATTTCTAACCCTAGACTCATTTATTAGTAGAAACAGATAAACCTTACACAAATTAAACTTTACTTAACAATGTAGAAATACTTATCCACTCTACTCAGATACCACTTTAACTGGACACTGCTAAAATATCCATCCATCCTGCATAGATATAACTTTACTTAACAATGTAGAAATACTTATCCACTCTACTCAGATACCACTTTAACTGGACACTGCTAAAATATCCATCCATCCTGCATAGATATAACTTTACTTAACAATGCAGAAATACTTATCCACTCTACTCAGATACCACTTTAACTAGACAATACTAAAATATCCATCCATCCTGCACAGATATAACTTTACTTAACAATGCAGAAATACTTATCCACTCTACACAGATACCACTTTAACTAGACATTGCTAATATATCCATCCATCCTGCACAGATATAACTTCACTTAACATTGCATAAATACTTATCCACTCTACTCAGATACCACTTTAATTAGACACTACTAAAATATCCATCCGTTCTGCACAGATATAACTTTACTTAACATTGCAGGAATACTTATCCACTCTACTCAGATACCACTTTAACTGGACACTGCTAAAATATCCATCCATCCTGCATAGATATAACTTTACTTAACAATGTAGAAATATTTATCCACTCTAATCAGATACCACTTTAACTAGACATTGCTAATATATCCATCCATCCTGCACAGATATAACTTCACTTAACATTGTATAAATACTTATCCACTCTACACAGATGCCACTTTAACTAGACACTACTAAAATATCAATCCGTTCTGCACAGATAACACTTTACTTAACAATGCAGAAATACTTATCCACTCTACTCAGATACCACTTTAACTAGACATTGCTAATATATCCATCCATCCTGCACAGATATAACTTTACTTAACATTGCATAAATACTTATCCACTCTACACAGATGCCATTTTAACTAGACACTGCTAAAATAACCATCCATCCTGCACAGATAAAACTTTACTTAACAATGCAGGAATACTTATCCACTCTACTCAGATACCACTTTAACTAGACATTGCCAAAATATCCATCCATTTCTACACAGATATAACTTTACTTAACATTGCAGAAATACTTATCCACTCTACACAGATGCCACTTTAACTAGACATTTCTAAAATATCCATCCATTTCTACACAGATATAACTTTACTTAACAATGCAGAAATACTTATCCACTCTACACAGATACCACTTTAACTAGACACTGCTAAAATATCCATCCATCCTGCACAGATATAACTTTACTTAACATTGCAATACTTATCCACTCTACACAGATGCCACTTTAACTAGACATTGCTAAAATATCCATCCATTTCTACACATATATAACTTTACGTAACAATGAAGAAATACTTATCCAGATAATTGGGATTCACTTTGGGTCCTGCCTTCTCTGATAAGGAAAAATAATTAGGGAGGGCAGAATCGATGAAGGAGGTTGCAGAGGTCGGAGGGGAAAGCTAAGTTTCACCTAACCTAAGCTGATCGGAGGGCCGCTGATAGGACACGAAACAGCTGGACGAGCGAGGTTGATATTGTTGCTTACGTTTTCTCACTCCATCAAAATTTAGCCCGTTACACTACATTTAGAGTTTTTATTGACAGTACCGTATATTACAGTTGTATTGATCCACCCTACCCACCCATAACCATACAATTGGTATTGATCCACTATTACCCATTATTATTCCCATCCATACACATACTGTGATTTTTACCCACCCCACTCACCCATACACGTACTGTGGTATTCCGAATAGATTGTAATAAGCAATATAGAACAAACTTGAATAACTTCAATAGTTAAAATACGGTGTATTACGAGTAATTACATTAACCTGCACTATGGTTAACAATAAATTACTGTAGTGCATGTGTAAGAGACATTAGGTAAATTAAATCAAGTATTTACTTGGTAATCAATATGTAGAAGGCTTATGAAAATCTATGATATTTCTCTGTGAAGAAAGCGTAGAAAATCCATACGTTTTTGTTGTAATTTTCAAACATTGCCTTTCTGTCGAGTAGGCATTGTTGAATGGACAGATAAATAAATACATATAATCCACTAATAATAAAGTAGCAATAAACTGTAATA
Organism: Stictocephala bisonia; assembly: GCA_035578905.1. NCBI lineage: Eukaryota > Metazoa > Arthropoda > Insecta > Hemiptera > Membracidae > Stictocephala > Stictocephala bisonia. The sequence goes on along the minus strand of JAQJVL010000383.1, from coordinate 255 downwards.
CATTTCTTTAGCTCACACTTGTGCATACTTATTTTTACAATATTGCTGGTTATAATGTTTGATTTTGAAACGTAAAGATTTATATTCAGTGAACGTTCTGTTAAGGTGATCTGTTAAGGTTTAAAAATATAAATTAATGCTCTGGCCTGTATTATGTACTTTATAGGCAATAATTTAAAAAAGTAAAGTAACTCACATAATCGAAAACGATCAATTAAAATTCATATAAGAAGGTTGTATATTGTGTTATAACCT
>JAQJVL010000382.1:781300-904864 GCA_035578905.1 Stictocephala bisonia | reverse complement strand
ATTCCTAGCGCCCTAAAATAGGGCTGATCCCGAATCTAGGTTTAAGCAAGACATGTGTAAAGCAACAAATTATATGTGGGACCCCAATAGACCAGTTTCAAATGCGTTTTTTGTTGCCTTGATTCAACAAAAAGAGGTATTCACTTCACTGGGAATGCAACTTTTTTTTTCAAGTCTGATTAATGTATAACCAAATGAACGAAAAGTTGGTCAGTGTATGGGAAGAAAAATAATCAGAGAAACCTGGTCTAATGATAGAAAGTGCCCATCTATTTTCAATAAATTTTAATTCTCGTTTATGTTTTGTCTCTGCAGATAGCGTTCCGAGAGCTAAAACCTCACTTGGGCACAGAAATAGAGAGGCGGAGAGAACAACGTAAGAAACACAAAGTTTCGTAGTACTTCTGGACAGCATCTTCATTAGGCTTCAGAGCCTTTTCAGTGAATCCAGTTTGCTGGACTTGATGTACCCGATGTGTTTCAACTTGATACCTGTTCGTACACAATGGTTGAGGCCTACTTAAGTTATATTATGGTACTAAGTTGCTAAATCATTACATATGTTGTCACATTTTCAATTTTGAATTAAATTATTTGCTTAGAATTTAGCTCAGTAGGAAATTTGTAATTATTGTGCCTTATAAATACAACATAGTATTCGCTGTTGCTTTTGAATTCAGTTTTTAAGTAAATACAGTGTTAAGTAAATACAGTTTATTAGTTTATCTTATTTTTGTTAATAGAGAAATAAGTCTAATTTCTTTTGAAGATGGGTCAATATTCTTACATTAATACTATTTGTTATATTTTTAGCAGAAGGTTTATTGTGTTTTATTTATAAGGCATTTATTTTTAGACTAACCTTTTTCAATATATTTAGTAGAATTAGTTTTTTATCTGATAATAAATTGATAAATTTTATTGATACTGTACTTAAATTAAGAAAATTGGTCAATTGTAAGATATATTTTGTAATTTAATAGTTAAGAACCTGATTTTAGAGTTTGGCATTGTTACGCACATGTATTGGTTTCCTGTTGATATGAAAGGCTTTTTATACACTGTTATCGTTAAATACGAATGTTTTTTAATAATGTTAGACATTGTTATGTAGTGTACATCTTGGTGTTTAGTTTTAATATATTTGATTAATTAGTACATATTATATAGATTAAACGTATTGTACAGAGGGCAAATGTTGCCATTATTGAAACACCAATTTAATCAAAGGAGTTTTATAGTTATTGCACTTTATACATTGAAATCACTATCATAAATTTATTTAAATGGCCTCAATTATTTTGTTTAAAAAAATATTGCATGTTTATAGATTCAACTGAAATTTGTTTGCTCTACTACTAGTCGTTTATTTGTCTATTAGAAAAAGAGGAACAGTATTTAAAAATCATTTTGTTAATGATAATTTAAATAGTAACGCAAAATGTTGGCACTAATTCAAACATTTTTATTAAGATCTGTTGAACCATATCAATTCCACTAAGGCATTTGTACATTACAGCTGATTTGCATGAAAATACTGTGTAATGCAAAAACAAAATGTTAGATAAAAGGAAAAGATAATATTGACTTACAATTAGGTTAGACAAAATGTTTAAATATTTGTGTATTGTTTGAAAAATGTTTTATAGATGCTAGTTTATTGTATTTTAAAATATACTGTTTCCAGATTTTGAAAAAGCACACACCCTTTTCACCTTTTTACAAAAATATTTTTATTTCCAATAAATTTAAGTGCGGCACTGACCTTAAAGCTATGTCAAATCATCATATACATGATTTTCATGCTTGAACTTGAATTCAAAAGTATGTAATTGACGTTCAAAATTAAAAATTAGTAATATGTCTTGAAAATAAAGATTTAGCAGAAGATCCTGCTTTTATAGATATTTAGAGATTTATTATTTTATATAAAAGTTATTATATTGGTGCAGTAAGCAACATGTATTCCTTGAGTAACGGGTCACATCAGAATTATTAATATTCCTGACCCAATAGTCTGTTCCTACATTAAAGACTGGTGAGAATGGTTGTTTGACACTTTAATTTCAAAGTATATATCTATTTTTAACTGTGAGGTGAAGGAAGAAGGCAGATGTAGTTAATTGTTGTATTAAAACTCAGTCAAACTTGCAGTTAGTCTGTTTTCATTTTTAGAGGATAGGAACATTTATCTTTGTTTTAATATTTAATTTGAGTGACAACATTTGCCTACTGACTTTTTATTGATGAAATGTGCCGATTTCAACTTCCTAAGACCTGTATATGTACATAAGACATTATTGTGATATATTAGTTATGGTAGTTAGTTCTAAGTCATTCCTGCTTAATTTTACTGTGGTTGTGCAGTTACATAAGTATATTATGGTTTGTTTCTTTAATGTGATCTCTACTTACAAATACTTATTTACATGTCCAATTCGATTTCCAATGTAAATCATCTTCCAACTGAAAATATGGTTGTATTCTCATTTCAACTAGGGAGTTCAATTTTTAAAGGAACATGATACTCTTAGTATCATTTTTATGATATTGTTTTGATAACACACAATATATAAAGATTACAGCACCATGGTAGACATTTTTTAATATAAAGAATTCACGAAATATTTCTGTTTCTGCGACAATGTTGGGCAAGAGCATGCGGGGAGAGGGAATAATTTAAGAGATACAAAAGCAACATAAACTCATAAAATCTAGGCCTTATAACAGTTTGTTGGGAGAGCTAGAAAAGTAGTATGCTAAGACAAGATATATTTTGAGATGTTCTTAAACAAACACATTTTATTAGGGCTGCATAAAATATTCTAAAAGAACACTATGAATACTTGACCCAGCTATGAAAAGAAGTATCAATCAGGTAGACTGACATCTTTTTATACTAAGTTAATTGCACGTCCTCCATACGTAAAACTTGATTAATAACTGAAGTAACCGTCTATTCCCCAGTTGGTCTATACACATGGTCCAACTACTGATCTGTACCCCAGTTAGCATTTGTCTGAGTGATGCACAGTGAAAACGTGTTTGTCACCCTAACAACGTGAAAGTACCAACAAAGCTCACTAGATAGATTCTCTGAATCCACTTCACTGAAGCTGGCAGTTTCAGTTTGGTGCTTTTATTACTTAGAAGAAAACTCTGTTTGGAGTTAGCTGTTATACAGAACTAAATTTAATTAACAAGTGCATAATTGAAAACTGTTTCAATTACAACAATTCTGTTCAGTTTATACTCTTTTTCCCCTATTACTTCATCAAATTAAAAACCAGAATTGTTAAAGATATTCATTTTACATCTCTGTGTTCAATATAAATTCCTTTTTATCTATATATGAAAGAACATAGTATAAATATTTAAGAATTCTTATATTTTCATTAATCATTAATATTTTTATGACATTTCAGTTTTTATTAAATTCGAAATATGAAATCACAAATTTTTTTATTTGCTCTTTATCCGTCCAGTAGCTATAGAGGTTTATTTTTCAATTTAACAAAACTAGAATTGTTAAATTGTTAAATATACCCCATGATTTTAAGTATATTTATTACAATTGGAAAATAATAACTTCTCAATTATCGTAATACTTGTCGGTAGAAATTACAAACGTAAGTGAAACATTAAATAAATTTAGTACTATACTAGAAACAGAGCCCGTTGTGGTCAAATACAACGGTCTCTAGTAAAATACGTGTAAGCTATTTCCTGTAAAATCAAAAAAATTATTTATAATTATTTTCAATATTGAAATTGTACTTAAAAAAATTTTGTTTTCTGTTAGATTAGATACTTAAATTAAAATAAAAATCAAACATAACGGTAACGTATTTATTTAGAATATTTCTTTATACACAACATTCTTTGTAAATATTTTATTAGAGTTTTTAAACAATTTTCCTTGTTCTTTGTTGGGGATAATTTTTATTTTAATATCATCAAAACTTTTTACCCTAGACAGTGCAACATACAATTGTCCATGGCTGAATACTGGTGCTGGTAGGTAGACACCAACTTTCTTTAAAGTCTGGCCTTGTGCTTTATTAATCGTCATGGCAAATGCTAATTTTATAGGAAATTGTCTTCTTTTTAAAACAAATGGCAATTCTGTGTCCGTCTGTGCTAAATCAATCCTTGGAATGAACACAATGTCACCTGCTGAAGATCCAGTTAAAACCTCTGCAATTATTAAATTAGGCTTTAACTTTTTAACAATTAATCGGGTGCCATTACATAACCCTCTTTTTGTGTTAAGATTTCTTAGTATCATTATAACAGCTCCAATCTTTAAATTTAATTTATGTATTGGCATTCCTGATGGTGATAGGTGATTTAAAAATTCTATAGGGTAATGTGTATCTGCATGGGAACTATCATCCGCTTCAATAGAATCCGAACTTAAGTATGTTTCTGGTTTTGCTTCCAGTAAGTTGTGAACAGTTTCATTTAGATAATCCACATCTGTGTTTTTTTAACATAAAATAGCCTTTTGGGCGAATTCATGAGAGTGTGCAATGTCCAACTTATCCCCAAATGTATCTCTGGCTATGTTACCGTGACTTAAAATTTTTGGTGGTATTTCTATTAGTTCTTCTGGTAAATCATATGTTCTATCAGTCAGACCATTTCCTACGCTTAATAGCCACTTGCTAAATAAATCATCCACTGATCGTACATTTTTACTCAATCGTAGGATCTTAAAGCATTCCCACAGTGGGTGAAATTTTATACTTGCTTCTATTATTTTAGTTCTGTTACCATGTCTGACAACTGGAAGAGTTTGCCTGAAATCCCCACCTAGTAACATAACTTTTCCACCGAAAGAATTCTGGTTGTTCATTATTTCCTTTAGCACTCTGTCAATGGCAGTCAAAGCAATTCCTGGTGCCATAGTTGCTTCATCCCAAATTATGATTTTGGCTGATCTAATGATGGTGGCTTCGAGAGAATTCAATCTTATATTTGAAACGGATGTTTCGTTTAAAGGGGGTACCAACTTGAATTGGTTAAAATATGTTTTACCTCCTTCCAATAAGTTTGCAGCAATGCCAGTAGATGCAATAGGTAATGCAATATTTTTTCCTCCACGCACTGTACACAGAATAGTCTTATACAAATAAGTTTTTCCTGTGCCTCCTGGCCCATCCAGAAAAAAACATGTTTCTGGGACTTCATTGTTTATTGATGCAATTATATTGTCATAACACTGTCTTTGCTCGGTATTCAAACTATTTATCATTTCTTTGCTTTTTTCTTTCTCTAGCTCATGATCATAGATATCAGTATGGTTGATTGGTAGGATATCATTTACTGGCATCGGGAGATTGTATTTAAGGCAAGAGCTATGACTTGCTTCTAAGGTGTTGTTAATTTCTATTAGAGTCAAATTTTTACAACGTTCACAGTTATCTGTATGGCCTATTTTGTGGCTGTTTGCAAAGTCTTCCCAAAGATGAGATAGGTATTTTTCAAATAATTCCTTAGCATTAGATGGGGAAGCAAATATTAGAATATATGAGAATAAGTCCCTTAAATTTTTAGGCATGCTAAAATTGACAGCTTCAGCTAAAGTTTTATCCCAAATTTCGTCATTTTTTATCAAGCCTTTTTGCACAGCCGCTTCATGAAACGTATCATAATTAGTACCATCAATCGTTTTTAAATCATCATAAGATGTAGCACCAGGTACATGAAGCAGAAGAAGTCTTAAACAATACCTTTCAGGATCACAACCCAGATTTACAAAATACATTCGACCAATTATATTATGTCTGTCTTGCTGTCTGCGAATCCATTTCCTTGTTTTTTTTATTAAAAACATAATTTTTAGGTATATCGCTATAGTAAATTAATCTAGCATTTTCATCTTCCGCGTTTAACTTAAACCATGCTGTCAACATTGTATCTTTCACAGCAGTTTGTAACAGATTGTCTGTATTTCTGTTTAGTGAATTTGGATGGAAGACAATGCTTTGATGTTCAGGAAGGTGAACAGGCAATCGTATTATAGTGTGCGACTGTTTGTGCATGTCATTTCCAAGTATTCGCCACATGGCTTCTGGTGCACTTACATATCTACTATCTAAGTGCTTCTGTATTTCGTTAAAATTTTTGTTTCTTTCTGTGATTTGTACATTTGCACAATCATGCCCTTTATACACATTTTTAAAAAGATATTTAACACTTTTGACTGTAGCACAAACTTCCACATTGATATGGCAGTTGTATTTTAACAAAAGATATGGATTATAAGGAACCACCCATGTATTGTCAATTACTTTATTTCTCACGGACAAATCATTACCATTATTTCTTCGGCGGTATTGAGGGTATCCATCTTTGTTAGCTAAAGTTTCATTTTGAAAGGATTTAGGATAGTTTTTAGTACACTTATTTTCCTTCATACACGGTGAGTTTAAATTACACTCACCACAGGGTCCATGAATCATATGTTTTGTAACAGCTGCGTGTAAAGTAGGAAATTTGTCTTTATCTGGCAACTCAGCAAGGGGAAAACACTTGTTTTTCAACTGGAGCAAATCACTATTCATAGAATTTGGTTTCATTGATTTGTGTTTGTGAGATGTTTCATGTCTGCCAGAAAATGTTGTTCTTTTTCTATTAGTTGATGGACGGCCACATTTGGGTTTTTGTAAGGTTACATCATCTTGATTATCAGAATCTTGATTATCAATTAAAACATCGTAATGCCCAGCATCCAAATTACCTGAGAATAGTAGTTTGTATACTGTTGTGCCTTCACCAACTGTTACATAAGAATCCTTGTCCTCAGCAAATATTTTGAATTGACAGTTAAGAAGTCTTGCTGCAGCTTCAATTTCAACGTTACCGGCGTATTCCCCATCTTTAGTCATTAGATCTCTGTAATCTGTTGCGTTTTGTACCGTTAGTCTATATGTCTTATCTCCTACTATAAAAGGGCAATAGAAGTCACAATGATTTACAACTTCATCAACTACTTTGGATCGTATTTCACTGTATCTAGATTGAGATGTATAACGTAAAAATGAGATACTCCTAAACAAACAGTTTCCATCACCAACTATATAATGAACCAAAAAGTTATGCATTTTCAGACCAATATATAAAAATATATACTCCTAAGTATTTAATTTAAGGTTCACAGTAATTTTCAAATAACAAATTTTGGCTGTAAAAACCACTCACCACTTAAATACACAACTTAAGAAACACACACATAACCTAAGGGACACACTTTAAACACAAATCCCAAATGTAAACAACAAAACTATGAGAATTCTTGGATTCAACAAAGCAACAATCAGCTGTTAAATTAATAATCAGCTGTTAAATTAATAACACGTGTACCATATGATTAGAAACAGAATACTGGCAAACCTACCCCTTTTCAATGTTATGTATTTCTTACGAAGAACATGTTTTTTTCACTTTTTCACCATAAATACTAACAAACATCAACCTTCCATATTTTTTGGCAAATTTACATGTCTAAAGCTTTCCAACAACACATTAATTATTAAAATCGGTCCAGTGGAACTCTAGATTTAGTTGTACAAAGTTTAACTAAAATATATCTAACTCAGTATTTTTTCAACGCAAAAAATGTGTGGTAGCTTTGGTTTTTTGCAAATAACTTTTAAACGGTGAGGAGATCGACTAAAGTGGAAGGTGATTTTCTGAAAGAGAATTAAATTTCCTACAAATGGCTACTAAGCATTTCTTGAAAAACCTCAAAAAAGGCAGCTAAAAATTAACTTAAAATAAAAAATTTGTGAAAACCCGTTTTCAATGTATTTCTTATGGAGAACATGTTTTTTGACTTTTTCACCATAAATACAAAAAAAACATGAAACTTTCATATTTTTTTGGCAAATCTAAATGTCGGAAGCTTTACAACAACACATTAATTATTAAAATCGGTCCAGCGGAACTCTAGATTTAGTTGGTCGAAGATTTTCAAAACTGAATTATTATAAGAATAGATGTTTAAAACATCTCTCCGACCAAAGGGTTTAAAAAAAGGAACCTCTCATTTTCTTTATTAATCTCTTTGGTTTGAGGACCGCAAAAATGATTTAATAATATTGATAAACGTTTTAACATATAATAATATAATAATTTAAAGGGTGAATAATACTGATAAAAACTTTCAATCAAGACCATGACTCGAACCTATGCTATCTTTAATCTACGCTATAAGTAGATTGCTCAGCCAATGGCTCTACCAACTAAATAAATAACCTTGCCATGTCACTGGCAGTCTTGAAGTGAGACTTACGACTAAGCTGCACATAATTCACCCTGCTACCCCCCACTCCTTTGCGCCCCTGGTAAAATCAGAACTTATTTTCTGGATAACCATGTTTTATATATACATTACACACACTGTCAATCTACTGAGGAAGATTTATACTCAGACAAAACATAAGTACAGAAATTAAAGTCCTTCTAAATTCATAGTAAGAATTGCTTGTTCAAAAATGATATCTATTAGGGGTTTATACAAATATAACTTTAAGAATTTGTGTTTCAAGATAAATATAAAACTGTTTAGTTACTTTCTATTAACGAAGATTTAAATGAAATGTATTTAATGTCATTCCTAAGAAAATTCACAACATCGCTTAAATAAGAATATGTTATATTCATATTCATTGGGTTTTTACTAAATACAGTGAATCAGGCAATCAGGCCCTGCCCTGGCAAAGAAGTAAATGTTTAATTAGTGTTGAGAAGTCATACATGAAGATAATAATCATTATCATTAGATAGATAATGAGTCTCTAACTGTTACATAATTAAATGATTGAAATGAATGTAAATATTATTTCTACTAAGATGAATTATAAATGTGTCCTAATGAAAACATTCCATGTAAAGACCGTAATAGTATTTTATGATGAAATTGTCATTTTTCATAAATATAGGATGTTTCTTACATTTTAAAATCCAGTACCCAATACCAACATAATGTAAGAGTTAGGTACTTTCTATATTTATCCCTCTTTCTGTGTGGTTAATTTCAGCTTAAAATGTTTTTATACCACTTTTAATAAAGCAATGTTATATAAAGGTTTGTTTTTGTTCTTCATTTTCGTCTTAAATAATTATTTATCCATTCCACGAATTGTCTCTTAACTAAAGTGAAAAACAGGCGGTGAAACAATATTCAGTATTCAACTTCTACAATTTTTATTTATTTATTTATTCATAAGACGCCGATCGTCAAGATATGGGCGAATATGGATTTCGAATGAGTGTGATGAGTGTAGATGAGCGAATGTAGTCATTGTTACAAACTAAGGCAGACTATTCCTTAGAAAGTGTCATTAATTAATAGCCCAATGACAAATGAACAGCCGGTGATTATCAGCTGATCCTTCTCAAAATGTATTATGACTCTGATTGGGATCGAACTGATAACTTTTAGCACATGAAGCTGGGATTGAACCAACTACGCTACCGACCAATTATACCAATTCAAATATAACAATGACTGCAAAGGAGCTAATTCAGTTTTTTTGAAATATGAAACTTTTACTGACAAACATTAATGTAAAAATAAAGCCTACAGTAAATTTCTTATAAATAGCAGAGAGACTGAAAAATATTTCAATTCCGTACTTTAATAAAGTCAGTTGTGAAGTTGTTCTACTCACCTCTTCTGGTGGAAGTTTTCCTGGATATGTCACTTTCTTTTTAATGTACAGATTTTTAATATTTCTGTCCACTTACAACACTTGTCTTTCTAGTTGGACTCTTTCAATTTTCCTTTCCTGACACTATTCATCCTTTTCTCATTGCGAAAGAATAACACCAACATGACTGACAACTCATCACTTGCAATGTTGTTCTGGGTGCGCCACCAGTTTCCCGCTCCTTTGGCAGGCTCTCATTGCTGCCAAACTCAATATTTCTAAAAACTAAATTGCTTTAAAAAGAGAATTTAACTCAAAAGGACAGGCTTATAAGGGCTCAACATTATGTCAAGTTTGTTTTTTTAACTGAAGCATTCCAGTTTGAATTCTATGGAAAATTAAACAAAAAAGAAGGATATGGATTATGCCAGAGTATTTATGCAAGAATCACCTGGTGTCAGAAAATATGCCAAAATTGATTACATAGATGTTATAAATAAACAAGATCATGTCTAAGTTTGACTTACCCATTTTGCAAGACCTATCCCTGACAGAAAGCTGGTTCAGACCACATAAACCAACATGCTCAGCTTTCCCGTTACAAACAGAAAACTTCTTGTCTAATACCAAATTTTGCATTATGTATGAATACTTCAATGGACGGAACGAGCATTTAATTTATATATATATATATATATATATTGTATAGTTTGTTGTCACCTACCATTTGATAATTTTAAAGCTACAATATATATATTTGGATAAAGTCATGATGGTAGTATATTCATTGATTAAAAATTAAAAGTGATCTCCTGTAACAAAGCTAAGTCCAATCCATTGAGCTATTTAAGACCTGCCTCACTGATTCTGTGTATGCTGGCTAATCCCTCCGTAAAAAAGCGCTGGGGGCACTCTGTAACTATATGATCCATTATTGGGATAGACTCCCCGCAATCACATAATTGATCTAGTGTCGATCCCCATTTATACTTCCAGTAATTGCATCTGACAACACCAGTTCGGAACCGATTCAAGAGTGTCCACTCCCCATTAAGGAGGTTCATCCCACCAACAGGTATTGACGGATCATTAATAAGGAACTTATTTCGTCCATGAAAACTGTTCCATCCACGCAACGGCCCAGCCGAAAGAAGTTTGATCTGCTCAAATTGAAATAGAGGTGGATTTCGAGATTTTAAGTAACCGTTCTGACATGGGTGATCCTATGTAATGGGGAGGTGCGGGGCAAAACAGATCTTATTGAATTCTTTGAGTAGTGCCTCCTGATGTCTTATCTCTGGATATTGCACAGCACCAGAAGCCAAGAATGTGGAGTTGATATGAGAGTGCCACTAATAGCTCTTATTACTCTATTAAAACACCGACGATGAGAATGGCAGAAATCTTGCTGACTGAGCTGAAATGAATAACCTTTTCCTGATCTTTGATGCTAAACATTCAGCCGCTTTTTATTCAGCTCGTTGGCATTGAGAGTATTCTCCTGACTTAAGCTTCTGAAAATGTGAACGATCATCAAGACGAAAGCCAATTAGGAGAAAAGTTCTTGATGATTTTCCCTCTGTCAACATAGACCAGTACTGGTTTCATTGGGGATCCAAATTCCCATAATTCGATCTTTTCCATGGCCTAGATCAAATTTCAATGAAGCACACTGGGAGGCCTTTACCACTAGGCTTGACGATAGAATTAGGTTCATTCCTCCTACAATAAGAAATTATGATCGTTTTACAAAGCTCGTCTCGTCCATTACTAAAGCTTGTATATAAAGGATACAGAAAGGAGTATATACCTGGATGGAGTAAGGAATCAGATAACCTTTACATAGAGTTTAATGTCATCAAAAACTCCAACACAGCTAACCTGCTGCTTTGGACAGTAGCAGAAGAGAAAAGTGGGTTAAAACTGATGATGATAAAAGTGACCATGGCAGTAGAAAAGCGTGGTCACTTTTAAGAAAACTCTCTACTGGTAAATTTCCAAATCAAAGAGAAGTACTCCGCCCGAAGGCCTCTAATATAGCGAAACGGATTGTCAGCTTATAAAAGTTAACCCGCCATCCATCTGACAAACATGTGCTTAACAAGTTGAATGAAATTTAATTTTATCAAACAGAGGAAGTCAATAGTTTACACCTTCCTTGAAAGGAATGGATTCCACTGAACCGAAATCGAACTGGGATTAGTACATATCACTTATAGAAGATGGAGTGAGGTACTGACTGAACAATTAGTCTGTGTGCATGACAGTGTTGCTACTAACCGTATTGATAACACATATTACAATAATAAACATCAGCTGATTAATAATATTAGATATTAAAACTTCTTTAAGACAAATGTTTGAGTAGCCTAATGTTTCACTCCTCACCTTTGTCGAGCTGTCACTGGCCGTACGCAAAGACTAATTGTTCAGTCAGTATGAAGTAAGACCACTCATGTGATTGTGGTGTAGTTTCAGATTATGGAACGCATGGTAAGTGACTGCCCATTACATTTTTTATCTGAAGGTATTGCTGGTTCAAACATGATGACATGAGTTCTTTCTATTCAAGAATGTTAGATTTAACAATTTAAAATTATTCAGACTAACCTATCAACACTTCAAATGTTGTGTTTGAATTTTGTGAATGTTGTGATGTCAATGTTTTATTTTTTCATAATTTATTTGTGTTGATTAACCCCGCTGGAACAAACCTGTGCTCATCAGGCAAAAGATGGTTCTTAAAATGCTTAAATACTGGTTTCTGAATAATTGTCTCAAAATCTTTAGCCAGAACAGACAGATACTGGTCTATGATTTTCAGCCTGACATTCTTTTCCACATTTTACAGAATTTTAGTAGAGTTTAGAGAGAATTTATTAACGTAGCTCACTTGTTCATTTACACTCATCACACTTATTCGGCCATATCTTGACGATCGGCGTCTTATGAATGAATAATGAATAAGATTCCCTCTTGGGGGCTGAAAGTGTTCGTTTGGGTACTACGCAGGACTTCTCGCCGAGGCAGGATTCACACTGGCAACGTAGTCAAAGATGCTGAGATAGTTCGGCTTCTATATCTGCATGGCAGAAGAACTGACTACATCGACAAGTTGCATCTCCAGAAGTGACCACGATCCATATCGATGGATCGGCTTTCGCAGAACTGTCTATTTACTCTGCCTTCATACAACCTAATCTAATACATGTGAGGTACATGGAGCCTCAATTAGTGCAGCAGATTACAGTCACATTTTTGGATGGATTTTGATGGAATTTGAACAAGATTGGTGGTAGTGGCCTACCCACCTATTCACGTTCAGTGGTAATATTTAATTTTTTCACAAAAATAAAAAACTTACACTAAATTTAAACTATTGACAGGTTAGTCTAAATATTTTTATTATTTACAGTTTATGAGATATAAATTATGAATTCATTAACAATTAAGCTGTTATAATGAAGTTGTGGGTAGACCTGATGGCAAAGAGAAATTTCTGATCAATGTGTTCTGTGCCTAAGATGATATAGATACCCAGTGTGGACCCTCATCCAAATATCTTACTTTATATTACTTCTATCAGGGAAAAGCATGAATACATTGCCACTGAATTCAGCAGCCATTTTCAACTAATCGTAAAAACGAAATGAAAAATATGGCAAAATAATAACTTGCAACAAATTAGAGAAGCTTATAAATAAAAAAGTAAACACAGATTTATCTAAGAAATCTGGAGTGTATAAAATAACTTGTAATGACTGTGATTAATTTTATACAGATCAAACAGGATGGCCATTCGATAAAAGGTTTAAAGAACACCTTTACAAAGCTGTCAATACCCAGAAATCAAATTTTGCTGAACATCTTGTAAACAACAACTATAATTACTCTTATCTCATCAAAACAAACATAAAACCATTTCATATGTGCAATAAAGGACGAAAAATGACAGCTCTGAAACAATTTGAAATATATAAATCAACAAAATCCCACCCACATGACCTACTGAACGATAAATTACCCTCTAATCAAACATATTATTTGAAACTTTAATTAAAATAGAAGAGAACCAACAACTATGATCAATTTATAATCAAATAAACCTACCAATTGTTTTTCAATAGGTATTTCATCATTCGATGTATGTTTAAATGTATTTGATGATCAATGTTTTTTAAAAAAAACTTTGACAAGACCATAATGGATAGTTTAAAAAATGTTTCACGTCTAACAATCTGATGATGGCATAAAAGCCAATTCGCGTAATCCAACAGGATTTCCGGGACCACTGGCAGATTGCAGGTAATTAACCTTTAAGACATTCATCAAAGTAATTTAGAAAAACAATACAAAAATGAACTCATATATCTGTTGACAAGCAATGTTGGGCTTAATTACTGCACCACACAATTTGGGTCTTATACTTTGAGTTCTGAAAAACATGTAGGTTACATTAAAACTAACAAATCTAAAAATCAACACTTATTTAATACTTTTCTATGATACAGAAATTAAATTGAACAAACAGTTCTCAGTCTTGATAATATATATCTCTAACATACGCTGTGTCTTTGATAAAGCTAGACAAGTTACTGATGGCCATTGGATCTGGCTCAATCACAATATCCTCTTCATCCTCCAAACCAGTTGCTGCAACTGAAAATAAAAACAGAACATATTAATTAGTTAAATCATTGACAATTAATAGCTGTTTTTCAATACTTAGAATGAATTTGAACGTAAAAGATCACCTCTTACAGAACTACAAATGGATATGAGGGGGAAGAGCTTCCAAAATTGTTGCCGTTATCACTACGAATATATCTTAAGATGTCCAGTGGATGCTGAGTCAATTTATATAAAAGTGTTATATCCTGGATGCATGGTCACGGTTAGACTCTGGCAACAGAGAAGAAACGAAGCTTCTCACATAGTATCTAAAACCATCATTTTGGTCTGATTCAATCGGGAGATAACCATTAAGAAAAGCAGTAATTAAAATATCTGGGTGAGCCATGATACAAAACATATAATTAATGCTCGAAATCTAAAGCAGCTAACAAAGTGGGTAAGTTACTGCCTTTTTGAACAGATTGTATCTATGAATGTCTTTGGAAGCATAACAAACAATGTAGGAAATAGATGATGTTTGTTACTCGTTCCAAGCGAAATATGGGCAGGTAGTTTATGCTTAGCTTGCTAAAGGAAGATAGTTGTGTCTGTAAAATATACATTTATCGTAAGGCTTAAAGCCAGCCACAAAAATAAAAGGAGGAATAAAAATTAATTAAAATTATACAAATAAAAAGTATCTAAATGAAATAAAATGTAATGTACAGAGTACTTGTGTCATGGAGTTTAAATTTTGATGTCCCATCCTAGAGCTAAATCCAGGTTTCATAACAATTCAATATTTGTTTCTCCAATTGAATGAAGACCAGCTAATCCCCCTTGACAAAAATGCAAGTGAATTTGCATTTTTGCATTAGGGAAAGAGCAATGGTGAGAGGATGAAGAAAAATAGAGATGTTCAACAAGACTATGATTGATAATAACAGATGTTGTTTGCCCCCGCAGCAATCCTTAAGTTGTACGAGTACCCTGGGTTGTGCTAAACGAACGATTTTGGTAGCTGAATTGTGACCTGTATGACTCCCAGCTATGCCAGCTGCCAACCAAACCTTTGGTCGTTTTCAAGGCCGGCAAAATTATAAAGATATAGGTTATGTTTTTAATATATGTCTGTTCAAAGGAAGAATTAGATCAGCTTAAGGAACTATATCCTTGCCTGATTGTGGTGGCAAGAAGGAATTTTCAACAAGCAACTATCCTGTGAGTTAAAGCAAATACATGATGAGGAAGGAGCAATCACCTTCCCACTACGGATGAGTGTCAGTATTGTGAGAAGATAAAGAAAAAGACAGATGGTCCACAAGTCTGATATGTGATGTACTACTTACTGACAGCTGAGTGGGAAAATATGAAGTTTTATCTCGCAAAGTCTCTTATGGATCAATGTTGTTTCTGATCTTAACTCATTAAGTTGAAAGCTTAGAGAGTTAGAGAGACTCTAAATTAACTCATAACCTCTACACCTCTTCCCATTGTAAATTACAGAAGAAAAACAAATACTGGATGTGACTATGGGTAATCTAATCCCTCTCAACAGACTAGAACCTGGAAAATGACCTCCAGCCATCAAATTGATAGAGCAGCCTTTCTTAACTTAATCCTTTTCTTCCCAGACATTTTTATAGAAAATGTTCAAAAAATTCCAGCCTTTTTCCCACTAATGTTGAAAAAAACCTAGACAGATTTTAGCAGTTTTGCAGAGTTTTATTATAAAATAATTGTTTATATAGATATACTGACAGTCTTCATATTGTTTTACTTCTATATCTATTAAAAAATTAATATTATGACAAATATCATGTAAACATTTTTATTTTACCATGATATATACAGGGTATCCCTGAACTCGCTGAGGATCTTTTTAGTTATTGATTGTTGTGGGTCAAAAACAAGACATAATATCATATTTAAAATTTCCAAATCACCTCCGGTACCCGTACAGCCACAATTTAGTATTTTTTACAAATTATGTTTTATTTTTAAAACTATTTAACCTATAGAGTTAAAATTTGGTATACACATTAATAAAATATTTTCTTACTGAAATAAAAAAATCAAAAACGTTTTTTAATTATTTTCAAAATGGCACTTTGAAATCTTTTATCCTTAATAACTTTTGAAAGGTTAGGAATACAAAAAATCACAAGAATACATTTTTTTTGAAAATTTTATTCTCAATCCAAAAAGTAACGTTGTATGAAATGGGATGACAAACAACTGAGATTTGAGTATTTTTGTATTTAATCATTTATGCGTGAATATATACAGCCAAGGTGTCGTGACGTGCGAGTCAAGCACAACAATAATACATCATCGATCTATTCTGATTACTTTCATCCAAAACACTACAATAAAGTGATTTGTGACATTATTGTAATGAAAATTCCTCTAGCAGGCAACGGGGAAAAATTGAAGATGATTTTTTTGTTATTAAATAAAAAATTAATTTTAACCTTAAGTAGTTCCTAAAAACTAGAATTGTTGTAAAATTTATTTGTGATGCAAAGCAGGTTGTAGACATAAAACAAGTAAAATAAAAAAAAAAATTAGATTATAAATTGAAACTTTAATTACATTTATTTTCATACTACAAACGACGCTCAAAATTTACATTGTTTTCATTTCAGTTTAGCAAAGGAAAAATTATTGGAAAGTGACTGGCATACAGCAGCAAATTCATTTTTTTTCTTGAATAATTCCAGCACCTTCAACAATTCTAAAAATCTAGAATTCACACATTTCTAGTTTTTAAGGGACTACTTTAGGTTAAATTAATTTTTAATTTAATAACAACAAAAATCATCTGCAACTTTTTCCTAGTTGCCTGCTAGGGGCATTTTAATTACTATAATGTCACAAATCACTTTATTGTACTGTTTTGGATGAAATTAATCAGAATATATCGCTGAAGTATTGTTGAAGTCAGCTGGCTGTACACACACACACACACACACAAATTATTAAATACAAAAATACCCAAATCTCGGTTGTTTATAATCCGATTTCATACCATGTTACTTTTTTGGATTGCACATTGTATAAATATATATACAAGACATTAAAAATAATAATGTAAGATTAAATTAATAGTGTAATTTGGAACATGGATATATGTATATTGTCCTTGGAGAAAGAGCCTACATGTGCAGATGCCTGTCATGATAAAAGCATCAATTATGTTATTAGTTTATATAAATTATTGACTGAATATCAATCATTAATAAAACAGTGAAACAATGCCAGTAGCAATAAAATTATGTAAATTAAAAATGTTCAGAAACTCATATACCTGTTGAAACATTTGTAGGTTTTGAAAAAAAAGAAGATTTGTGGGAATGTTTCACAGCCAACAACCGAAGACACTTCAGTTCTGCCAACATCTGAAATGGAAATATATTTTGAATGCTACTTGTTATTGTGTATATATATCGTATGGTTTTTGTCAGCTACCATTATTATTATTATTTTTAATTTAAAATTATGTGAAAGCTGAGTTTTATAGTTGGACAAAAAGTTCAAAAGTCATTATACTATTATAAAAGTTAAAAATTAATAAATAAATAACAAATGATCTCCTGTCACAAAGCTAAATCCAGTCCATCAAGACATTTCAGACCTGCCTCACTGATTTTATTTATGCTAGCTAATCCCTCTGTAAAACAGCACAAGGGGCACTCTGTAACTATGTGATCCATCGTTTGGATGGACTCCCCGCAATCACATGACTGATTTACTGTCAATCCCCGGCGGGCGGGCGTGCGTGCTTGTGCGTGTGCGTGCGCGAGAGAGAGAGAGAGAGAGAGAGAGAGAGAGACGATATATTGGGCAGGACAGTGCTGGCACTGGAGTTGATAAATTAGATTGGTGGAATCACAGGAGTGGTTTCCAGGTATCTTGTAGGTTAAGGAGATAGTGGAGCTGGTAAAATATGTGGCTGGGAGATGAATAGGGCAGGTTTTGCAAGATTTCTTGTAACAAGGATTAGAACCGGGTGGTTGCTGGTCTTTAGGACAGGTCAGGATGTTGGGATCAGGTAGTAAGTTTAGGATGGACCAGGATTTGGCGGAGGTTTTTTTTTTTGTCTGAAAGGAAAATGAGAAACTGTCAACTCTTGGGAAAAGTTACATAAAATTTAGCCCATAAACAAATAATAAAATGCTACTATTGACACGGTATTGAATAAAGGGTAAATGTTAGAAACATTAAGAACTGCCAAATATTGCTATCCAAAAGGTAATGAGACTAAAAGAAAATTATAATATAATTAATATAAAAAGAGTAAAACACATTTAGAAAAGGGATTAACAAAGCATCAAGGGAGTTTATGAATTTTGAAAATAATTCTGGGAATGTTCTCTGGAATTATAAGTTTTCTGAAGTATAAATTTTCAGGAAACATCACTACTACCACAGCTACTGACAAAGAATGAGAGATATGGGCTACTGACACCAGTCAGTCTTTACCACAATATTGATAGAAGACTCCAGGTATAGTGAAGGCTTAAAATTCATTGGTATATAAAATTAAGTGTGGAACCAATTTTGACATGCTAAAGGCAAATTTACCTCGACCAATTCTCGAGTGTGATGGGGTTGGAAGGCAGGAGTGAACCTTTCTTGAACCATTTTCAGAGAGCAGAGAGGCAGGATCATAATGTGGCCCAGGACAGATGTCAAGAACTTATCCAGGACCCTGCGATTCAGTGAACCGTTGATTCTTATCCAAGGACGCACACACACGTTCAGATTGCACTTGGTCCTGAAATTCAATAAAGGCAAAATATATTTTAGTATGAAGATATTGTGGCACTTTATTAAAAATCAAGAAGATGGGAATTACAAAGGTCGTCAGTCATAGTAAACATGGCCTATCCACAATGATGGAGTGGTTTGTGTAGCTCAGAGAGATCAAGTAAATAACATCATCTTGTGCCGTTGTAAAATTTGCTTAGTATAGAGTACTCTCTATCTTACTTCATTCTTCCATCTTCTTTCTTCTGAGATCTTTCCAATGCCTCTCTTTAGATCATAACACACTGAAGCGTTCCTTCCTTCAATTTTTGTCTTATCCAATCTCTAAGGTCTCCCCTGTATCTCTACTCTAATAACATTCTTTGTACCAAATTCTTTTTATTCTTTTACAAACTCAAACCATTTAAACTATAGTATGTACCAGGTCGTTTGACCGGTACATTTCGTTTTTTTTTCGTCGTGGTCTGCCGGGCTGCCTGAGACCGCTCGTGCCCGGCGATTCGCTTACTTTGGTGGCCGTTGGCTCGGATTCGTTCGTTCCGTGTTCCAGCTCTGGTCGGTCAGGTTGGCCGTCTGTTGGTTTCTTCCTTGCCTACTGAAAAGACCATGCACGGCTAGAGACTCCAAAACTCCAGGGTCCTTGAGCAGGACGTTTCAACCCTCAGCCTGTCGTCCGGGCAAAGTTCTACCTACCACACTGCGAGCCTGGCCTGGGGACCATGTGATTGAGCGAGCTCTGCCCCTCACTGCCCTCTCTACTTCTCGGGGCTATATTCTTCAGTCCTCAGGTCAGTGCGTTCCATTTTGTTCCCGGCGGCTGAGCTGGCTGGGGGTTTTGATGTGGATAAATATATTAAAAAAAAAAAAAAACAAAAAAAGGAGGTGAAATATAAAAGAAGAAAAAAATGTTTGTGGAACACTTTAATGTGGCCTAGGCCTAAAACGTTACAGTGATTTGTGCAACACAGCCATGGGGACTTATATGTATTTTTTTTATTAGAGGAAAAAAACTTTTAAAGTACAAAAAGAACTTTTAGTGTTAATACTTATTGTTATTTAGTTTATTTGGTTGTTATATTTTTTTAGATTTTATATTTGTTAGGTCCCTATGGTTAAGTATGTTATTTATTTATATGTTTAGGCCTAGTGATGGTTATTTATATTTTTTCGTTAAGTGTATTAGGGGTGTTTTGGAAGGGACTTTTTACTATAACGGTACCGTGTTATATATTTTTTTTTTGAATTGTGTAATTTTTAAGCTTTCACCAAAAGGGGATTATTGTTCTTTTACTTAACTTCTTATTCGGAGCTGCCCAGGGATTCCGGCTTACTCCCTGGCCTCGGTGGAATCATGGGATGTGGGCTAAATTGCCGGGGTTATTTGGGGTTATCTAAATTGTTTCTAAATGTTCCCTCTTAAGTTGTTAATAAATTTCTTACGTTTTGGGTGTCTCAGGCTAAACTGCAGATAGGCCATGTAGTTGTTAATTGTTAATTTTGGTATTTATAGAGTTTGGTGTTTTTGTAGCTTTTGTATTATCTTGTTAATGTTAGTGTTTCTCGTTATTTAAGTGCGAATTGATATTGGGGCCTTCTGCAAATTGATATTGTGGCCTTCTGCCTATTTATATTATAAAAACATTCCAAGACAACATTATTCCAAATCGATGGATGGGGAGAAGAGAAGACAATCTTAATTTTCGACGCCAGGCTCCCAGATCGCCAGTTTAAGACCCATGTGATTTTTATCAAAGACAGGATTTATGTTCCACCTTTGCCACTTTGACCAATTTATATCAAGAAATGGACTACCATTTCCATGTATGCTGAGCTACACTTGGAGCCCATGTCAAATGCATTAGACCTCTGTAAAATAAACTTAAAATATTCTTCTATTCATTTGTATTTTGAAATAAATTGCTAATTAAAGTTTTTTGTCTCTTAAAAGAATATGAAATCTGCTTTTTCATATTAAAGAGGATTAAGGGAAATCCAGTTTTGGCACAAAATATATTTTATTATTTCAAAACTTTACTCACTTGGGATCAAAAGGTGGTGCTTTCTTAATCTTCCGGAGCGCTGTTATAAATTTTGCTGACGATTTCTTGCCCTGACAATCAGCGGTGCCTATATCAGATGTGAGACTGTCAAACTGAGCAGGTGGTCTCCTTCGGCGTGGGGAGAGAGGTGGAGAGGGGCAATTGCTAGTGGAAGGAACAGGGTCACAGGACAAAGAGCAGCTACTAGTAGAGGGAACAGGATCAGAGGGAGAATTATTGGTGAAGGGAACATGCTGGGAGGGAGAGATGCAACTACTGGTAGAGGGAACAGGCTCAGAGAGAGAGATGCAACTACTGGTGGAAGGAACAGGCTCGGAGGAAGAGTGACAGCTACTGGTAGCGGAAACAGGCTCGGAAATAGATTGGCAATTACTGGTGGTGGGAACATGCTCGGAGGGTGACTGACAACTATTGGTGGAAGGGATAGATTCTTGAGTTGCAGAAGAGTGACCGTTGGTAGAGTGTATGGTTTGAGATGGAGAGGAGCATACTTTTATGGAGGAAATAGAATGAGTTGAAGAGCGATAGTTACTAGTTGAGGGAATAGGATCAGTAGCAGATACATTTTCAGGAGAAAGACAACTGCTGATTGAGGGAGTGGACTGAGGGAGGGCAAGGGAGGAAGGAGAACAATTATTAGTAGTGAGCATTGGCTCCTCCTCCTTCACAGCTGTAATATTAGTCAGATCTTCTTCTTCTTCTTTGTTTTCAGTTTGCATTTCAGCTTCCATTGAGAGTTTTTCTTCAGTTTGCTGCATTGTCTTGTCTGGAAAAATACTGTTAATGTTAGTAAGAATCTTTAGACAAAAGTATATTGTTGAGATAAAAAAATTTTATTTGGATGATTCAGAAGAAGAATTATTAGTTTTCAAAACATCTAGCTAAATATTGATAGTTCATATGTTTATTAATGGGTTTATTCAGATGCATTGATTTACAGTGACTTAAATAATTATATTTTATTTTATTTTAAATATCTGATTCAATTTTTTAAGTTTATTAGTTATTAAACAAACAATGAACAAGGAAAATAAAATTTAAGAAATTGATCTTATAACTCCATTAAACAGTTAAGGCCTTAGAAACACCTAAAATGACAGTAATAAACAGATCCAAGGAAATGACAACACATCCACACAAGGACCTCAAAACAGTACCTTGGCTGTTTTAACTGATGACACTTTCAACAACAGCATGATACAAGAAACAAATCTCATTTCTCAAGCTAGCGTTAGTAATATGGAGGACATTCATATTAAGATACAAAATAACCAAGATGCTGATCTGGAAACATCTCTCTCCTTAGCTGCTGAGATAGGAAATGCTCTTCTCACTGAAAATAATAAACTCAAACATGACTTACATGACATATCTCAACAAAATGAAGAATTGTTCAAACAAGTAATGGATTCAAGTAATTTTGGACATTCCCAGTACCAAGACAGAATAGAAGAACTTGAAAATGAAAAATACATTTTAATAGATAAGAACAACAAACTAGTTTAAACTGTAAATGAAGTTGAGAAGCAACTAATCAAGTAAAAGAAATTGCGAGATGATCTTTCATCCATGTTTGAGGATCAAGACAAGGAAAAAGAAAACACTGTAAATAAATATGAAACAGAAATTGCAAGACTACAAAAAATAATTAGGCAGATGGAAAGGGAGAATAAAAATACACTTGAAGAAACACCTAAAATACAGAAAAATTCAGAAACGCAAACCATTCATGCTAATGTAGATGGAAAGGGAGAATAAAAATACACTTGAAGAAACACTTAAAATACAGAAAAATTCAGAAACGCAAACCATTCATGCTAATGTATATGGAAAGGGAGAATAAAAATACACTTGAAGAAACACTTAAAATACAGAAAAATTCAGAAACGCAAACCATTCATGCTAATGTATATGGAAAGGGAGAATAAAAATACACTTGAAGAAACACTTAAAATACAGAAAAATTCAGAAACGCAAACCATTCATGCTAATGTAGATGGAAAGGGAGAATAAAAATACACTTGAAGAAACACTTAAAATACAGAAAAATTCAGAAACCCAAACCATTCATGCTAATGTAGATCTACTTAATCACCCCACTGGCGTACATCTCCAATTGGCTCAACTGAAGAGTCGCCGAGACCAAATGGAGCAGGTCATAAATAAAATTAAAGAAGACGTACACACATCTTGTGAATTGAAATACTCTTCCCCTTTTGATCAGCAAACACCTCATACTAACGTTCGAAGTAAGGCTTTCTCTAAACCGCATCCTTCACCAAAAATAAAAAAGAAAGAAGATAGAAAAAAAAATGTTTTTAGCATCTCACTACAAGTAGCCAAAAATAAAGCTTTCTAAACATCCCAAACAACAGAATTGACCTCTAAACAACCTGATGAAAACTTAATCACGGTGGGAATCAGTCAAACCCATACAAAAAAACTGTCAATCACACCTTATGACCAGGGAACTAACACGACTACAGATAAGTCACTTCTGACATCAAATACCACGGAGGGAAACAGCCAAACCCCGACCAAAAATCTGCTACCTGAACTGATAGTGGGAACCAGCCAAACCCAGACCAAAAAACTGTCACCCAAAACACATGACCACTCAGAAATAAACATGACTACAAATGATTCATTTCTGACACCAAACACCACAGAGGGAAACAGCCAAACCCCGATCAAAAAACTGCTAACTGAACAGACAACGGGAACCAGTCAAACCAGACCAAAAAACTGTCATCCAAACTTCAAGACCACCCAGACACAGTATTGACTAATAATAACTCTTTTTTTACCTCAAGTTTTACGGTGGGAAACAGCCAAACCCATACTAAAAAATTGCAACCTGGAATGACAGCGGGAATCAGTCAAACCCAGACTAAAAAACTGTTCTTCAAAACCCCACAGTTACAGACGGAAACAACAAGACAAACATTGAAGAATGGAGGTTTTTTAGGGAAAAGTCATTGGATAGAAAAGGCTTACAGAACAAAGATCTACATCAACTCAAACCTAACCACAGAAGAAACACCCAGGAATTTTTAAAAATATCACATCAAAACATAGACCGTCTTTCCAACAAAATTGAACAAGTAACTCACTTTCTACATCAAAATGACCCAGACCTGATAATTTTAACAGAACATGGACTTAAACAAGCAAATCTGCAACATACTAACTTGACAGACTACTCACTAGTAGGAGGTTTCTGCAGGAAACATCACTTGAAAGGTGGGGTAGCAGCATAATATGTAAAAGAGGAGCTATCAGACAAAGTCAAGCTAGTTGGCACAACTGATGAGGCATCTTAACTTAAGTGTGAAGCAGCACTATATGAACTCCAGAATGGAAATGAAAATATCTTGATCCTTGGAGTATACAGACCACCAAACTCAAACATAAATGATGTCCTTGATATACTGACAGATATGCTGGATCAAACCTTAGAAAAAGATAAAAAGCTGCTAATCATGGGAGACATCAATATCAATGAAAAGTATGATAAAGTTGAATCTACTAAAATAAATGATCTCCTTGCTAGCTACAACATTGAAAGACTGAGCCTGCCTCCTACAAGAATTACTCCTATATCCAAAAGATCTATAGACTGGGTATGCTTAAACTTTGAAAAAAATGATCTCAAAGTGCAGGTGACACTGATTGGCCTCTCAGATTATACAGCGCAGACAGTCACCATTAACATCTCCAAGCAGCCCAGTGTAATTCAAAAGGAAAAAACACGAGTTTTCAGCAACCGCAACTTAAATAACCTTAAATCTCCTAAAACAACAGAATTGGGTTTCAGTACTCAACATTGACAATACTAATGATGTCTATTACAACTTTAATGAAGCTATACAATTTTCTTTAAACTCAACGTGTCCGTAAATTTCTAAAAGAGCAAAGCCAAAACAAAAAAGTGTCAAATGGGACAAAGAAACTGAAACTCTAAAAAAAGATTATACCAAGGCATTGGAAAAAGAACTGTGCACTGGACTAGTATGTGACAAGAAGGAAACAGCTTCAAGAAAAAAAGCGTATGACATGAAATTAAAAACTCTAAAAAAGCAACAAGTAACAAAAACAATTGAAGATTCAAACAATAAATCAAAAGCTTTATGGGGAGTTATAAATAAGGAAAGAAGAGCACAAAAAAATGACAATAGCCAACTCACTCTGAACATAGAAGGAAAAATTACTGACGACCCAACAAAAATCGTTAACCATTTAAACCACTTTTTTGTGAATACTGCTGAGGAAACCTTAAAACAGAATATACAGAACCCGCTGTACAAACACATCAAAATCACATGGAAAACAATCAATTGACTTTTACACCTGCTACAGAAAACGAAGTGTTAAGTATAATTAAAAGTATGAAACCCAAAACATCCAGTGGCTTAGATGAAATCTCCTCAAGACTTGTAATAAAGTGCAAAGAAGAACTCACTGTCCCATTAACACATATTATAAATTGCTCAATACATGAGGGCATCTTTCCAGAGAAACTTAAAATCTCAAAAGTATATCCTAAATTTAAAAATGGCTCTACCACAGAAGCAAGAAGCTACCGCCCTATATCATTAACATCAACTTTCTCCAAAATTATTGAAAAGGTTATACTTCACAGACTTATGAACTATCCGATCCACAACAACCTTCTGACTGACAACCAGCACGGTTTTTTGAAGGGAAGGTCTACAGTAACAGCCATTATCCAACTAATCAAGCATTGACCAAATTGAAAGTGGAAAACCGTCACCAGCCTGTTTCTTGACCTCAGCAAGGCATTTGACTGTCTCAACCATGACCTACTACTGAGAAAATTATACAACCTAGGAATAAACGGAATATCAGGAAATTGGTTTCGAAGCTATCTTACTGGAAGAAAACAACTTGTTGAACTAAAACACAATCTAAATGGGACCATCAGTAAGGTTAGATCTGCACCACTTCATATAAAAAGAGAAGTTCCTCAAGGATCCGTCCTTGGGCCAGTCCTCTTCCTCTTGGTCACAAATGATCTACCAGAATTCATGGACAGTCTCTGTCAAACAGTAATGTATGCGGACGATACAGTTCTTACACTGGCCCATAAAAACAAAGAACAACTTAGAATAGAAACAAATACGTCCTTTGACTTAGCTAAGCAGTTTTGCAGATCAAATGACCTGGTCTTAAATGAAAATAAAACTGTACAGATTACATACAGCACAAGAGGAAGTGAACCAGATGGCTTACCCAATGTTAAGGTAGAAGCAAGTACGAAATACCTAGGCATCACACTCGACATGAACATTAAATGGAATACCCACATTGAGGTGTTGTGTAAAAAGCTTGCAGCCGGTATATACGTTATCAGAAGAATAAAGCAAATATGCGGAACACCTGCAGCAAGAATTGCATACTTCTCTCTTTTTGAGGCCCATGTAAGATATGGCATCTCGGCATGGGGTGGAACAACCAACTACATTATGGAGATAGTCCTCTTGCACCAGAAGAAAGCAATAAGAATCCTTGCAGACCTAAAATACCTAGAGAGCTGCCGGCAAGCTTTTCAAGAACACAAAATACTTACAGTACCTGCACTGTACATTAGTGAGGTAATCCTACTTGCAATCTCAACAAATAAAACAAAGCTTGGAGACTACCACCAGTATAACACAAGAAATGCTTCAAACTTCTCACTCCCGATACACCACCTCAGTCTTACAGATAAGAAACCAACATACAATGGAGCACTCTACTTCAACAACCTGCCTGATCATCTTAAACAAGACACTGGAAGGCTATTCAAGAGAAAACTACTGAAATGGCTTGAAGACCACCCTTTCTACACTGAAAGAGAATTTTTAGATTGGAGAGATAAAAGACTTCATTTTCAATTTTTAATCCAACCATTAAAGTTCATGCTTCAATTTCTATTTCCAACTTTTTATTTTTAATTTTTCTCTATTTTTTGTAGCCTTGTTTGCATTGTTAATACTTTGTATCTATTGTACATTGTATTTTTGACGCCAATACCATTCTCAATGTTTGTGTAAATAAAGAATATTTGTCTATTGTCTATTTAATTTTTAATCTCAACAGTTTTTGTATAAAATAATGAAAATGTAAGCTCAGTTATTTTAACATCTTCTATGAACATAAAAAGTATTTTACTTTCAAGTGCAGTTTCACTGGCTTCTCCTACATTGAGCATTAGGCATCTGCCTCCTGGATTTGGAATGCTCTCTTTTTGGAGCCGCAGCAGCTTATAGGAACGGACCACCCAGGGCCTATAGTAGTCCTGATGCACCCAGTGAGTTTGGGTTACACCACAGCAGAGTAGGACTTGCGCCTCCTTCAGTGACTTTAGGACTCTGGCTACATTCATGTCTGTTCCATATGTATCCTATAGACAAATTTTAAGAGAAAATGTTTAGTGAATATAAACTAACAAAGAACTTTTATTCAAACAAATGACAAAAAAAATTCGATGGAATAATATTTATATCTCTGAGTTAATTAAAATCTGATAATAATTGTTTTGCGTTAACATACAAAATAAATACTAAATCATAGTTTTAACTTAGTTTTTTTTTTTAAATAATACTACATCATAGTTTTTTTTTTAATACAACTAAATACTCACAATTTAATTTTCATTGAGGAAGCATTTTTTTCACTTGATGACTTTTAAATTACAATAGTGATTAGTAATATTAATTATATAAGAGATTTTGACGATTTATGGTAAATAAACATCTAACAACTATCTTAGTAGTTAGTATATAAACAATTTAGTATTAGACACTATTTAATGTACCTCAGATGTACGATTATGAATAAAGATATTTGAATTACTGTGTCGCTAAAAAGTTTAGGGACAGGCTTAAAAAAAACACAAATTTCTGACAAAAGTTTATTTTTAATGGAAACAAATATTTAAATTATACAAAATAGTAAAATGGACATGAATACATACAAATCAGTAATCAATAGGTCCTCCATTAGCTTTATAACATTCTTTGATCCGTTTTGGCATCGAATCAATGAGTGTCAGACAGTCTTCCTTCTTGATACTCCGCCATATCTGTGCCAACATGAACTTCAGTTCAGCTTTGTTCTTGGGTTTGTTCTTCGCTAGACGACTGGCCATGGTATTCCATAAATTTTCTATCGGATTAAGATCCGGGCTTCGTGGTGGCCACTTCAGAACCTCAACATCATGATTACTGAACCATTCTTGTGTGTGTCTTGATTTGTGGCACGGTGCATTGTCTTGTTGAAAGATGTAATTTTCACCAAGCAATTTATTGGCAGATGGTAACATGAATTCTTCTAGAGTTTGACAATATTTAATACTGTTCATTGTGCCTTCAACGAACTGAAGCTCCCCAGGACCCTCACTTGAAATGCAACCCCATATCATCACTGCTTCGCCACCGGCCTGAACTGCAGGCGCTACACATGCTGGTAGAAATTTTTCAGTATTGGTACGTCGTACCCTAACTCTGCGCCTTGGAAATAGTTCAAAACGGCTTTCATCAGAAAACAAAACACGCCGCCAAGCTTCTTTTGTCCACCCTAATCGAGCCTTGCACCAAACTTGGCGTGTCTTTTTGGCCTTGTCATTTAACAAAGGTTTGCGGATAGCGTAAAATGATTTCATACCTGCATCTCTAAGTCTGGAACTCACAGTTGCTACACTCACATTGTAACGATCATCATCTTGTTTCATGCTGCTTAGTAAATCAGGTGCACTTGCATTTCGGTCCTTTTTGCTCATCACGAGTAGCTTACGATCCTGCCGAGGCGTGGTTTTACGTGGCCTACCACTCCGCGGGGCATCAATCACGGTACCGGCTAGGTTAAAACGTCGCACTGTATTTTCAACACATGTTTTAGACACATGTAACTTGGATGCAATTGTTCGGTATGAACTACCGGTTTTATACATACCGATAACTTGCCATTTAATGTCCTCGGACACAGATGAGCGGCCCATAATCACAGCTTTAACTTTCACAAAACAGCGAAATAAACAAATCACAAAGAAGATTGCAGTACAACTGTCACAATGGCAGTGTGGAATGCGCGCGCAGGCTTGTTTCACAAAACAACCGCCAGAGGAACAATGACGTGCAGACCGCATGTCTGTAAATGAAGGCGTCTACTTGTAGAAGCGAAATTAAAACTCACATTTTTTGTTATAAAATGTTCGAAAATAAAATTTTATTTGTACCCTGACCAGTTGAGTACAAAATTTATTTGTAACATGACATATTTTTTTAAATGATCATCATATTATAATAAAAGTACTGTGCAAGTTTCATTACAATATGGCAAGCCGTTAAGAAGTTATAAAAATAAAATATCTAAAAAACAAGGTTTTTTTGGCAGTTCCTTAAAATACATTAATGCATGCTTCTTCCACATTTTTGGAGATAAAATATTGAAATTTTGAATAAAAACTTGAATTGATGTCCTTAAAACAGCCAACAATCAATAGCATTGAGAAATTAGTTAGTTTAGGGCCAACTGTAACATTTCTCTTTCAGACAGGTGTCCCTAAACTTTCTAGCGACACTGTAAAGTAATAGCAATAATACATACAAAGGTACATTTGAATTCTTCAAAAAAACATCTAAATGTTGTAACAGTTTGTTATTCAGATGAGATTTAGCTTCAGATGTTGAGATGGAAATATAGGCTGTAGAAAGAACCATATGTAGTAGTAACCTCCACGGATTTACATAATAGAGTATGGATGTAACATGCTCTTTGTTGGAATCAATGGAATTATTCCATATAGTTGCTGTTCATAGATCTACGACTGATGATGGAAAAAAGTGATTGACATTGAATTGAAACAATTATGTAGATATCCTTGCACCACTATTTGTTTAGTTGCCTGTTTTTAGCTTTGGAGTTATGTTATGTGTTGTTATGAGTAGGTGCATAAGTAGCATTTCTGCCACAAAGCCCAATTGTATTTTTTAAATTTTATTTACAGAGAGTTTTTCACTGATACATCAAACACCATTACAACATGTTACTAACCATTCACATTCGAGGATAGTTCAGCTGCTTTCCTGGCAAGCATGGAATGTAATTATTTTTACTGCATTCATCAATACCACTGCACGAAAATGGGTGGGCGGGTGGGTCACTACCACTGCACGTGTATGGGTGGGCGGGTGGGTCATTATCATTGCATGAGAATGGGTGGGTGGGTGGGTTATTACCATTGCACGAGAATGGGTGGGTGGGTGGGTTATTACCACTGCACGTGAAAAGGTGGGTGGGTGGTTCATTATGGCTGCACGTTTATGGGTGGGCGGGTGGGGTTTACTCTCAAAACTAACACCTTAGTAGTGTAAGTTCCATCTTGTATCCGCTGATTAGTTTGGACTAAAATATTGATGCAATCATCAGAGATTTTGTATATCTATCTACAGACCCAATTTTATGCTTAATTTATATTTCTTTTAAGAATATTTAATGGTTGAAAAAAAACGAATTATAAAATTCATAAAAATAGATCACATTTTCTTGGTTTAGTGATCAAAGATCTTCCGTAGCAAACTCAATATCAATGGAAACAGCTTACTGTACCATACACGAACAATTTGTTTCTCTTGTACTAGTATGTAAAGATAATATAAATAAATTATTTTGACCTTGGTTTTTGTAGTTATCTCCTAATCCAACATTAACACTTACACAGCACTTAAAATTATTAAACAGCAATGCTTGATTGATAGTAATGTTATACTGTTCATGTTTACTAACCATCTTTCTATTTTAGCTGAAGTCTAAGAGAAATAAGAGACCTCCTTAGTTTTCATTAGTAATTGGTAGTAATATTTTCATTTTCACCATAATATTTCTCCTTTTTACTGCTATCGCATATAATTATTGAAATTAATTATATTTTTTCAAAAATAAAATCCTAACAAGAATACAAACACTTTGCAGGTGATTTCATTCCATTCTCATTGTTTTTTTTCCATTCTCATTGTCTCTCTTATCAATCATTCTCGTGATTGATAAGAGAGCTAAGGCATAAGATAAGATCGAATTGATAAGGATTTCATAAAAGAGGACAATCTTGGGCGAGCCAGTGATCGAGCAGTCTATGGCGGCAGGACTTTGAGCTTAGGTTAGAGATAGCGCTGGTTCAAATCCGGCCTAAACTGGAAGATTTATCAGTAATATTCACCTTCTAGTGTACTGGTTCGGCCCTGGTTCTGCTGTCTGAATAAATTCCTCGCACAGATCAATAGTCTATGGGAAATTGGCAGAGTAAGGTTAAGAAGGAGATCGGCCTCTCCTTTAAAAGAAAAAAATATTATTTTTAGGAACATCAGTCAACCTATTTTTCAGGTATTAAAAGTGATGATTCATACAGCCTAAGTTCCCTGACTTAACCAAACATCTGCATAGCAGTTAAATACATTCAACTCCATAGTGTCAGGAATTCCAGAGGGTTCATTTACTGGCTAAAATATGTTTAATCAACTTACTCTTATATCATCCATAGTAGCTCCTAACTCCTTTTTATCCTTAATGAACTCCAAGAGATTTTCTACATACTCCTGACTCTCTCCAAGCTCGGAAATGATCCGCGTAGTAATGTCAGGATCAAATGCACTCTTCTCTGGGAATACAGCCAATCTGAATTGTTTAAAAACAAAGTTACAATACAGCTGTTTAAAAGGAGGTCATAATTGAGCATCTATGTTATAACACAATACTATCCAGCTACTCATGAGCTTGTGATGTATTTTTACAGAAATATAGGCAACTGAAATTGTACAGTAAAACCCAATTTACTGTACAATTTACCACAATCATTACCACTGTACGTGTATGGG
The DNA here is from genome assembly GCA_035578905.1 of Stictocephala bisonia. NCBI lineage: Eukaryota > Metazoa > Arthropoda > Insecta > Hemiptera > Membracidae > Stictocephala > Stictocephala bisonia. Next base: position 872,884 of record JAQJVL010000382.1, on the reverse strand, counting down.
TGGGTGGGTGGGTCATTACCACTGTAAGTGTATGGCCCCTTTAGCACTTTTTCGATGAAAAATCTGAATTTTTTCTATTGAAATCTTAACTATACGTATTTGTTCAGAATGTCTAGCTGGTCATGGAAAAGAATTAGGATGGCCCGTAAGACGTCTAGAAACCGAGAGAATTTGAAACAAAGTTTTTAGCAAATTCGCCCTGATTGTGATGTTTAAATTGCCTCTGGAGAATTTATTGTAAAAGTTGCACGAAAACAAAAGACATTTCCTGATTCAGTGTATAAATCTACCCCAGAAAAGTGTGTGTGGAGTCCTAACACCCCCACAATGGGTGGATTACTGTTTACCAAAATATGTTAAACTGAAACTCCTTTCTTAATGAGCCTCTAGGGCCCAAGATAAAAGTACCAAATTTCCTGTTTTTATCTTTTACAGTTTTCTATAAATATTGATCAGTAATTCATTCAGATTAGTTCATAGCTTTTTTAAACTAGCTATGAATGAGTTGAAAATATAAATTAAGTTACAACCAAACTCAATGAATATAAAATGTTCTTATCTTTAATAATATTTGACATTGTAATTGCTGAAACCAACTTTTAGCATTCAATACTTATTGACCATGTTATTGACAAAATGGTAAAATAACTCAAAATTTTGTGTAGGTACTCATCAAATTAGAAAATAGACTTACAAAATTAGCAGTAAAATATTCGTTGTATCATAAGGTTTACTATTAATTGAAACAAATTATATATAACAGCATAAACTTTATAAGTTTGAATATCTTGCCTTTTAATTTTGCTCAAAAGTCGATTTACTATCTCTTCTGGAAGTGGTGAAATCTTCTCTACAGTATCTCCTTCATTAAATTTTTTCCCCAGGAAACGGCAGAAAACCTACAAAAACATATAGCATTTATACAAGGATGATTTTTTTTCAACCTCCGCCAATAAAATGTGTCACCAAAACGCCTGTTGGCTGAATTCCGCCAACTTTGCATCTGGTGACTAGATTGTTTTCACAGTGAACTGGTTCACGTAACCATGATTCATCAATGGAATCGTCAATAGTCTATGAATCAAATGGTGTATTAGTTTGTTTCTATGACAACTGGAAGAAGATAAATTGGAAGGGAAACAAAACACAAAGCAGAGAAGATGAAAATGTCCATACACGTTCTTAAAAACTATATAAATAGTTATATTTGTTACCTAAGGGAGCCCAGATAACAGATTTTACTACATCTTCAGTAAAACTGGAGAATTATTTCTGTACCTGAGTATGAATATATTTACTCTAGATACCTAAAAATTTAACTTCTCTGCTTTGAATTTTATAAAATTGATGATTATATTAGAATATTTGGTCGGGTGTTTAGCCCCAATAGAAGGTGTGATAATAGCAATTTAACACTTTTAACCCTAGCTGTACCATCTGGTTTTACCTGCAATACACACCAGATTTGTGTCACTTTGTAAGTCTTGGGATTATTTTTTTTCACCTACTAATAAATATCAAACTATATGTTGTTATATATCATTATTTTCAAAACTTCAAAAATTAAAATAGCAAAAATTGCAAAATTTTTGAATTTTGTTTTCTTTTTACCCCTGAAATGTGATAATAAACAAATGTTTCCATGGTAACCGATATGTTTTTTCTATAGAACAGTTTATCTACTTAAAAATTACGTATAATATGATATACTTTATTCAATGAATATTCTCAAAATATTGCAAAACGACTTGCAAGCAGTAAACACAAACAATAACACAAATCAGCTGACGAAAAATACTGTTGATGTTGTAGCAAAGAAAAAAATAGCTGCTTCACTCAAATTGTTGTCATAGAGTACCAAATTAAAGTATGCTTCTTTCTGCACATTTTGAGTACTATAACAACCGTTTCATACCAATAGATGACTCAATAACGGCAAATTACGAAAGGCATGCACATCGACGTCAGAGGCGTTGACGGTATTGGCAAGCAGATGCCGATCGACGCCTGAGACGTCGTTGGTACTGGTAGGGTTAAGGTATTGCAAAATGAGGTATATAAACTAAACTGACCTATAAATGATATGCAACAACTTACTCGTGTAGCATTCACAACAAAGAAGTCGTGAGCATGCTGCATTTCATTCTGCTCCACTGACTTGTCACACTCTTCTTTCTCTCGTGTCAGGTAGAGAGCTATTCTTGTTGCTGCTTTGGCAATAGTGTTATGCTGCGGTTTGGCATCTTCCCTGCAAATTATATGAAATTTATTTTTCAGGTAATTAACTGTGATAAAATTAAAAATTATTTGTTGTTTTGATTGTATTCCTAGGATGTAGAGTTAAACACAATTCGCTGACCAATGATTTTACTATGCATTATCACATTTTCAAAATAATAGTTCTTAGTAAAAGTATAAGGTTTGGGTTTTTTGACACGTCAAGCCTAACATTGAGCTTAATAAAACTGACAATGATGAGCCTTACATGGATAGATATCTTAAAAACAGATAACACCTTTAAAAGTTATGGTAGTTACATTTATTTTCAAACAAATAAAGAGGCAAATGTGAACAAAAGTAAGTAAAAGAGATAAATGTAGAGAAGTAAAAGATAATAATAAATTATGAATGTATCAATCTATAGTTTATTTCCATAAATATACAATACAAAATCCATTCTAAAGGCATGATGAACTGAAGTTACTTTGCCTTTATTGTAATACTAAACCAGAAGAGATCAACAATTAACCTTTCAGAGCCGTCTGACGTAGTATTAAGTCATGGCATATTAATGCAAAAATGCCAAGACACGAAGCAATCTAAGATGTTTTACTCTGGCCATTTAAAACACTAGGAATCATCAGTTCGAATCATCAGGAATCATCAGCTGTGGAGGTACTTTTTTACGTGCAGCTTGATAGTGGTAGTGGTGCCTTAGTTGCCTTGGCATAATAATAAATTACCCTTTCTAAGGATAAGTTGTTCTTAATGAGAAGTAATTACACTAAATCACAATCAAAATATTTTCATAAATTTACAGTTTGATTCATAATAAAGTAATATAGCAGTAAAATAACTAAGTATTTACTTATTTGTGTGGCAATTCATATAACAGTGTAAACCTGCTTATCCTAGGATTATTTGGTCTCCATTTTACCAGCTCAGCATCATAATACAAAAAAAATGTTCTTTATTATAAGATAAAATAGCAAAATATAGAAATACCTGCCACCTACCTGACACAATCTCCATTGGCAATGCTTCAGTACAGAATATTGAATATTGCTACACTACATTTAAGCTACAGTAGTAATATACCATTAACGGTTGGTTCTGTGTTTTGTACCTGAACAATCTGGTAGGTAAAATGCCTTATTTTGTAACAACACGGTTGGACGACTCCATTTCTCATGAGGTGTGTGGCAAGGCATGGCAAGCTGAAATGTTAAGTCTGTTTGTTGATTGACATGCATTAGAGAAACATTCCTGTTATTTTAAAACATTTATAGGCTTATTTGTTAATCAATACAAAGAAGAAATTAGTACTTACGTTTCTTGGGACTGGGTAGTGTAAGACTCGTCAAACACAGTGTTCACCGAGACTTGGTCGGTGTCTTTACAGTTTGTTAGGATATCTTGATACCTCTGCAAAGCATTAACACATGGTTAGAGTATTTTTTTATGTAGGCCAGCTTACTTTTAGAAGATATGAGGGCTGTTCCGAAAATAATCTCCGTTTGTTCACTGTGGGGAAAGTAGAAGGGTTAGGGCCGCCATCTTGCGCTGGCACACATATCAGGTCAGTGGGCACCCAGCCATATGAGAGTGAAGGTTGTCCTAGCACTAGTTTGTTTTCAGTCACTTGTGGAAATGTATGCTGCAATAAAAATTCCTGCAAAGTGTGAAGTGCGTTCTGTCATTCGAGTTTTGCTGTTTTCTGAAAGAATTTTCGGTACCCACCAAGAACTAAACTTTCGGTAGCCTAATCTGTCAGTCACTACCTCGTACGAAACAGTAATGAAAATTTGTGGAAATTCTTCTGAAAGTTCTGAGATGATGAAGCATCTGCTGTCACAAATTTTTGCGTCAATTTTCTTAACCAGATCATCAGTGATCACAAATGGCCTGTTGACATTTATTCTGTCATTTTTAAACTTACTTACTTACTTACTTACTTACTTATCCGGTCCCGTTCCAGTCAATCCTGGGTCTGGGTTGTCACCAAGCCTCTCCATCTTCTCCTGTCCCTCCACATCTCCTCTCTCACCACTTCCCCCCACACACTCCCTCTCTTTTCCACGTCTGTCCTCACTCCATCCAGCCATCTTCTTCGTGGTCTTCCTCTGGGCCTCCTTCCCTCCATTTCCCATTCCTCCATCTTCCTCGGCAACCTCTCTACACTCATCCTTTTTACGTGACCATACCACCTCAACCTTGCTTGTTCCACTCTTTCTCTTATACTCTCCTCCACTACATCCTTCCTTATCTCACTATTCCTAATTCTATCTCTTCGAGTTCTTCCCTTTATTGCTCTCAAGAACCTCATTTCCCCTGCCTGTACTCTACTCCACTCCCTTTCTGACATCCGCCATGTCTCTGCCGCATAAGTAATTATAGGCCTATAGTAATTCTTGAACATCATTACCTTGGCCCTCCTTGGTACCTCTTTGTCCCATACTAGGTGTTTCACCGTCCGGAAGAATCCCGCTCCCATTCCTAATCTGGCATTTATTTCCTGTTCCATTCTTCCATCACTTGACACCATCGTTCCAAGGTATTTGAAATCATCTACCTTTTTTAGTATACTTCCATGTTCCATGTATAACTCTTCTACTTTCCCCCCCCCCGAAGGTATCTCTGCCTTGACGTGGCGGGGGGGCTTGCGTGCTTCCACAACCCCGAGAGCTATGCCGGCGGTAGCTTGCTACCGGTAGGGTCACCCAAGCCGGACAGGTCTTCGTGGGGTAGAAGCCAGACTAAGAGAGATACCAAACAACAGCTATGTCAGGCCTAGCAAGCCGATAGCGAAGTTGATATTGCTTTCAAAACAATAACCAAGCCTCATTTTTAAACATTTGAACCCATTTCCACAAAACTCCTGCACTCATTACCCAAACACAGCACAAAGTCCTCTATGAATTACTGATGCCGAATACTGTTTAGCTACGAACAATCAAATGACAGAACGAACTTCACACTTCGCGGGAATTTTTACTGCAGCACTCATTTTGACAAGCGACTGAAAACAAATTAGCGCTAGGGCAACCTTCACTCTCATACGGCTGGACGCCCACTGACCTACTGTATGTGCCAGTGCAAGATGGTGGCCCTACCCCTTCTACTTTCCCCACAGTGAGCAAACGGAGTTTACTTTCCGAACAGCCCTCGTATAATTTCATTAAATTATGATATTAGAAATATACATTCCTCTTGACTGTTGATGTGTTTTATGAGCCGACTGTTAAAACTAATATACACTCTGAACAGTCTTTTCAGCTGTGTTCTATAAAAATATGTAACAGAGTCAATTGTAATTAGGAACACACCAACGTATCAGTATGTTTGCTTAATAGATCATTTTTATACTAAATCAGGAAAATTCAAATTATATGCAACTTTGAATAGTGACAAACATGTCATTAAGTATGTCTTAATTATTATTTGATTTTTTATTATTATTATTATTGATTCAAAGTAGTTTAAATTTTTTATCCTTATTGAAATCTGTTTACCAATGAATATTATTGAAAAAGGGTAATAAATGCAACTCGGCCTTAGGTAACTACCTTACGTGCCTAAAATCTTCTTATTTTCACTAGTTCTAAATAAGAATGACCAATCAATATTAAAACATTTTGGAAAATTACATTAAAAAATGCCAGCTAAGTATTAAAGTCAAACAAGGTGACAGTGAAGAACAATGAACATGGTAAAAAATAACTACGAATAGAGTATTTTAACAACCATACAAACCTTCGTCACTTACTCTCTATCATTTTACAAATTCACATAAAAAAATTTAAACATATTTGAATTTTAAAAATATTATTTTCAAGTTTAAATTTAGGTGGGGAACCAACCAAAAAAAACCACCCTTTGGTGCATAGTAGCAAAAGAACTTGGCCATCAACCAGCATTTACGTAAGATATTTTCTCTCAATCATCAAAGTTAGAACTTGCTTGTTAAAATCAAAATATTAAATCTCATATGGAATTCAATTATTTTATATTTATAAGATTTTGATTTATGGTAAACAATTACAGTCGACACTCTATAATAAGATAATTACAAGATCAACAACCTATTTATACTGAGTGTTTGGACTAAAGGGCCCACTTATATTCTGTATATTATGTATGTATAGATGGGTCATTATAACTGTAATAAAAAATATGACACACTTTAGACATATTGTAATAAACAAACTAAATAAAACATGGAATTTATTCCTATTTAAAATGAAAATTTTATACAGAGATCATTACAACATTACTGAAAGAAACCAATATTAATTTAAAATTGAAACAAAGATTCAAAAATATTCCAGGATCAAGAATATGGTTATTCTATTTTGTTTTTTTTTTATCAATATGCAATTCACGCTTTAGTACAGTACTGTACATTATATGTAATTATATTCAAGTATGGGGTCCAGTAGACTATACTACCGTATTGTCTCCATACAATATATGTTATTTGCAATAGCAGAATTCGCCCACAACTTCGAAATTTTTACCTACAACGCATTGTGTACAATTTATTTCGGGTAATGGCCGAATCACGCTACCCATAACATGTAGTGGGCAATACTGTTTGCTCAGTACCAGAAACTTGGCCAGTGAGTAAAGATAAAATACCCACAAGGCGAACTACGGTACTAAGGAAAAACAAATTAATATCTTAATATAATACTTATTACTGTCCTGTATAGTATTAACTTCGTGTATAGCTTTTTTATTTTACTAAAATATGAGAAAATCACATTATGTCAAGAAACAAGGCATAACAATATGAACTGATATTTTAATTTGACACGATTACTAACTGGTCACAGCTTGTAATACACTGTGTGTCAGACTAGTAGGTCTGTTGGAGTAGATCCGTCTGATAACGGATAATTAACCATACTGGATGAATGAAAGAAAGTTTATTGTTCGAAAAATTACAAAAATTTTGAGACGTACAGTATAAGTTAAGTGAAAATAAAAAATAACATACCTAATACATATAATATATTAAAAATAATAGTTAAAATCAACCATTCTTTAAAATTAATTTTATTTATTTATTTTATTTTTATTTATTCATAAGACGCCGATCATCAAGATATGGGCGTATATGGATTTCGAATGAGTGTGATGAGTGTAGATGAGCGAATGTAGTCATTGTTACAAACTAAGGCCGACTATTCCTTAGAAAGTGTAATTAATTAATAGCCCAATGACAAATGAACAGCCGGTGATTATCAGCTGATCCTTCTCAAAATGTTGGGATCGAACTGAGAACCTTTAGCACATGAAGCTGGGATTGAACCAACTACACTACCGACCAATTTCCTTATAAATATTAAAATATCAACAAACTCAAAATTTAGTCTGAGGAACAATACCCCTAGGTTATAACCTGTAGGGGAAAATCACGATTTTGCTCATGTTATAAACTCGGAGAAGAAGGATAGATGGTCAGCCAGACCTACAACTTCAAACTACAATTAATTACAACATCTCCATACTCACTTTGACGATCCTGGTGTATGTTTCATCTTTCTGAATGACATTCGGGTCCATGACAATAATCTGCTCTGGTATATCAAGCTTGAAGTCAATCTAAATTTAAACAACACCTTTAAATATCATTTACAGAGTAATGGTATTGGACACTGCTATAACTAGGTAGCAGTATATTTTACTAGAAATAATAAAAATGAAGTCACATAATCTTAGGATTACTAAACAACCATCATATTCTTAATGTTCAGTTCTAAATTAAAATTGAGCAATAAATCAGTAATATTGAAAATATATTTTTAAGAGTTCTTACCTTCTTTTATTTGTTTTGTCTGTTGCTAAAATTTTATAATGTCCTTTTTCAAAAGACAGTATTGGCACTTTACGTAATGTTGTAAAAAGTTGTAATAAAAAAGTTGCAATAAATTATTTATTGCGATATAAACAAATAAAAATTTAGGTGAAAACTCAAAAAGATTATACGTCGATTGGTACCGTCTCGAGGAATTTCATGCTGTAGGTTGGCAATAGTTGCATGACGAACTATTGGTAGGGCTATATAAATTATTGTTTGCACATTGTAGCCTAGGCTAGGCCAGCCTAGCCCTCTATTTCACATAACTTGAAACTTACTTTTTTTTCCAATAATAGTTTACAGACAAAAAAATATAAATATGGTAAACATAATTTCACGTAATAATAAATAAAAAATAATTCACTGTAATTCTAAACACAAAAATTAAATAAAAATGCGTGCATTTGATTAGCCGTATTTATATTTACTATTAATTCACCTTGACTCTAAATTATTTTCTTTACTATAATTATTATAATACAAATAATATAACTGTAGTGGATAGTAAAAATATTTAGGCTAAATTACATAGGCTACTTTTAGGAATAGTAAACATCATTCTTCGATAATGGTGTTTTATTATTTCTAACCAAATATTTTTATGTTATAATTTAGAACAATGTCTAATATCGTCCAGTCCGAAATGATCCTCTGCTAGACAATACTCTTGACTCTGATAATAATGACATTATGGACAATCTCCAAAACCTCTGCCTTCTGTTTGATACTCCCAAGAGCACCTGCAGCCCAAGTCACTGACAAACATGTCATACAAAGACTCCCTCCTAATAATCGAAAGAAGTGCGGTGCATGTGGCAAATGTGCGCAATTCTGGTGTCCAGGGTGTAACGTGGAAGTGCACGAAAAATTTTAGCCACTCCTTCAACACTACAAGTGGAGGAAGCAATACAACAGGAGGCACGACAACTAATAGTGAGTGAAATATTTCATTTTATTTTGTAGTAGTAGTAGTAGTAGTAGTAGTAAGTATATTTTTATTGTTTTGCATTTGTCGTAATTTCAAGGTCATGTATATATTTATGTAGGTACCAGCCTAAACATTTATTTTTTATCCAATTTTATCAAACTAGATATCTACGGATAGGGTATTAGTATAGCATACTCATAATAACCTAAGATCTTAAAATTAAAATAATGTGTATGATTTCTGTTCGCTCAAAATGACGGTTTTTTTATATTTATCCGACAATATGACGTAGTATGTGATAATCGTACATAAAAACTTTATTTATTACACAAGTACAATAACTGTTTTATATTTCTAGTCAGGAATATCTGTTCTATCAATTTTTATCCACAGAAAATATCCTTAAAAATGATTAATATTTTTTACTATGATTACAATATGCACAATTTTTCAAATGCTGTTCACACAATTTGCACACACTGACTTATGGTGTTATAAAAGTACTATGCTTTTTGGAATATTTTCATATATTTTACATTTTCTTGTAGCTAATAGATTGTACTAATAAAGTACATATAGCAAAAAATTATATTAAATTATACATACTCCCTAATTATGGATTGTTAGGTAATTTTTCACAGACTTGTTTTGTTCCTGTGGTAAGATTTTTATTTTCCCAACAATCTAAAAATATAAAAATTTATGTATGGGTACAATATGACTATTTTTCCTAAACAAATTTGTCTTGTCTATTCAATGGTAATTTTTTTGAATTTTTACATGTACTGTTTGATTACCTAGAATGATCATACTGTAACTTTACACATTTTTAATTTTTGCGTTTTATGTAAAGAAACACTTCCAAATAAAACCTTGTAGTTTATCTAAAATGTAACAACATATTATTATATGCACTAAATAATAAACAATTTGGCTATCTTAGAATTATTTACAAAAATCGTTTAGTGCTTCTAAGGAGGGTTATAAGTTATAATTTACATACAAAATTTTAACATTTTTTTCAATCTTGTCATGACAATAATTATTTACTAATTCAATTTGTAAGTTTTGATGGTAGTATGTGAAAGTACAGTTTTTGAGAAGAAAAACGAAATGATAAAATTTACATTTAGAGTATATTTAGTATTTTTTATGGTTTTTACAAAAAAGCTTGTGAAGCGCCAAAAACAAGCACTGTGCAGTTGGGAGTTCATAATAGGTTGCCTAGTATTCACCATCTAAGGTTAAACAAGGTTAGTAATTATGTTTGATACACACAACAAACAAAAAGAGCCTCAGCCTAAAAATTGTATTGACCTTGAACTGTAGAGGTCACTGCTGCGTATTTACTTTAATCTAGCTTTATAAATATCGACTTACGTAAATATACGGATACTGAGTTACGAGCAATTGTACACATACACATATATTCAAATTCTGCCTTTCAAGGGTTAAGAGATGCCTTTTTTATTTGTTGTTCTGTTCAAAGTATGGTGAAACTAGGTCGAACCAAATTAAATTTTTGTTTTGAACTTGCTCAAAATGATAAAAACACCCATGACTGCAAGAAGATGATTTGAAACGTTAATTTATTTAAGGGGAACATGATTTTTTCCACCTTTAATTTATTGGTTTTTGATTCGAGTTAAGTAAATCAATAATTTTGCACTCCACTGAAAATAAATTTGGAAATATTAACTGTTGATTTGCAGATCATATACACTAGTCAAGGAGTGTTTATGGCAGGTAATATTAAACTTTTTCCTTTGGGGGAGTGGGAGTTCCATTATATTTTGGCTTTTTCAACACCTGATGGTATATTTGGATTCAGAAAAAAAATTAATTTGATCCACCACTTGAGAGTACTGCCATAACATCTTGACATGTTCGTAACTTTGTGTTTTTTATGCTCAAATAAAAATTTTTTTAGCTTTTAAGCCAACTATAAATATGAACTGTGTATTTATGACACTTTAATCCATGTCTGGCAGACTGAAATTCCTGTACTGATGTCCCTTTCTAAGCAATTGTCTACTCAGACATTTGAAATTCTGCAGGAGAGAATTGTATGATATAAGGTTTTCATAAATATTTAAGAAAATAATAAAATGCACAATAATTTATTTTAAAAACATTTCCCTTCAATTTAGTAAAATTATATAATGTACGTGAGAAGGTGAAAAAGATTGTATGCCTTAAAAATCTTAAGAAAGCAAAAAGGGAGTATTTGAGCCTGTTAATTTACATGTCTAATAAATTTGGCAATTACTCCTTGACAGGAAGTTCCTTAGAACAGTTGCCCATAAAATTGCCCTTTTTGTGTCAAACCTTAGCCTTGAAACCAAAAAGAAATTAATCATTAATTTTTCTAAAGGTTTGAGCCCAATATATAAATAAAAAAATATGGTTCCTAACTTGTTGGGAAGTTCTTTGGATTTGTGTCAGTGAGTAAGTAAGAACCTATGTTCACTGGCTTATTACACTCCTTTTCCTACTAAAATTGCATCATCTACAACAATAGACATGGAACAAATATTAGAAACCTACCAGATCCTGGGAGGAGAGCTCAACTATACATGCTGCGATGCCTCCCTTTCCTGCGACCACCTCTTCGTAGGAGTCTTCCCCTTGTGGCGTGACCAGTTGTTGGTACATGGCCAAGCAGTCTCCGTATAGCTCTGATTGGTAACGAGTCATCAAAAGATTGATGTAACTACCCACATAATTGATCAAACATTACAGTCAACCAGGTATTAAAATATGAATGTGATACATTAACAGTCTTTGAGTAATAAAAGTATAAATATGCACAGTAAAAACTAGTTAAAATTCTAGTTCTTTTTTGTTCCAAGTAGGATAACAATTATTAAAACTTATAATAAAATTTACAGATTCATATGTCACAATGTACAATTAAACCAGGTGTGATTGGATTTTACATAGGCCTCTTACTTTCTTAGTAAACAACCTTCAAACTCGGGCATACATAATTTTTGCGCCAACAGTAGACTAACAGCTTTGCAACAACTTTTGCTGTTTAATGTTCACTTTACTTAAGCAGTTGATTATGCACTGAGGTGAAAGCGTAATTTAAAGTATAAACCTTAAGTGTTTATTTTTTACTTAAGCAGTTTTATGGTTTGAGTGTCCTAGACATTGAATTAAGCCAAAGAGTTACAGTAGAACCTCCGTTAACCGAAACACTTTTAATCGAAATACTGATTAATCGAAACGGCAAAATAAATATTGTAAACACTGATATTTTGCAGCAAGCGCCAATACTATTGTCTATGCCAGGCCGAATCCTCAAGTGCCAGCCAAGGTCATCGCCCTCCACTTTGTTGTCTGTCGCACCGTATCTATCGTTAGCTTACTCACCGGCCCAATCCACGGAAAAACCTGGCCGCGCCTATTAGTCACTGTCAGTCAATACTGAGGTTCAGTCAGTCTGTGTGTGTTGTTCAGAGTTCTTGTGTCGATCACGAAATTTAGTGTCAGTGATTTCCGAACTGTTCAGTGTTGTTGTACTGTATTTTTTACTGTACATTATCGTTTTAGTACATTGTGTGCTACAGTATGTCTGTGAAACGGAAGAGAGTGGTAATAACAATTGAAGAGAAGTTAGAAGCGATTGGAAGAATAAAAAACTGTGAACTTCTGAGAAATGTTGCAGCTGATTTGGGTGTCGGAGTTTCAACGGTTTGTGATTGGATGAAAACAAAAAGAAGTTTGAGGAACATGTTTCAAAGCAGCCAAACAGGAAAACCATGAAACTGTCTCAAAATGAAAAAGTAAATGAGGCCACTTTTTTGTGGTTTACTCAGCAACGGGAAAAAGGAATACCGCTGACAGGACCAATAATCCAGGAAAAGGCTCAACTGCTTTCGGAAATTATGGGGGAGGCAGGTGAGGGATTTAAGGCTAGTTCAGGTTGGCTAGAAAAGTGGAAATCTAGGTACGGCGTTCATCAAATAAACGTTTGTGGAGAGAAGCTGTCTGCTAACGCTGATGCGGTAGATGTTTATAAAACTGAATTGGACGAGTTTTTAGAAGATTACACTAAAGACCAAATATTTAATGCTAACGAAACAGGCTTGAATTTTAAAATGCTACCCAAGAAATTGCTTGCATCCAAAAATGAAATGTCTGCTCCTGGACACAAAATGTCCAAACAAAGACTGACAGTTATGTTGTGTAGCAACGCTTCTGGTAACCATCGTCTGAAGCCTATGGTGATAGGCAAATCAAAAAAACCTAGGGCGCTAAAAGATGTTGCAGAAAATGCTTTACCAGTTTTCTATCGTAACCAGAAAAGTGCTTGGATGTCGAGTGATCTCTTTACTGAGTGGTTCAATGATCAGTTTGTTCCTATTGTTGAGTCATTTTTGGCATCAAAAAGTCTCCCCAGAAAGGCTGTGTTGTTAATTGATAAAGCTCCAACACACCCACAAAACCTTAAGAATGGTGAAATTATTGTAAAATTTCTTCCCCCCAATGTGACGAGTCTGATTCAACCTTTAGACCAAGGTGTAATAGAGTGTTTCAAGAGGCACTATTGAGCATACTTTTTGAGAGCACTATTATTGGAGACAAATGATTCGAAAACTGTCCCTGATATACTTAAAACCATTAACATTAAACATGTGGTTTATTGGTGTGCACAGTCATGGGATAAAGTAAAATCATCAACTCTTCAAAAATGTAGGAACAAGGTCTTTGATGTGTTGTTATGTCAAGACGATAACAGTGAAGAAACTGAAAATGTCGAAAACATACAGAGTCTGGTTGAAAATATATCAGGATGTGAAAATATCAGCGATGAAGAAGTAAAAGAGTGGTTGAATGGCGATGACTCAGAGATGGACTTCTCAGACCAAGACATTGTTGATATGGTTCTGCCCAGTGACCAACACAATAGCGATGCAGACGATGAAGATGGTGACGTAGCAGAAAGCAGTAGAGACACAGCAGATGACATCTTCAATGCACTACAGGTACGGTTGTATGTTTTAATTTACTGTAGGGGTTAACAAATCTTTAAGTTTCATGTACCGTATGAACTTAAATGATAACCTACTGTACTGTATATCATTCTAGGTTAAGTTGTTTTATTCAACTGTCCAATTTAAAAAAAACATGTACTGTATTACTGTACGTATTTCTAGGTTCCTCTGCGATTTGTGGAACGATCGGACGAAGCTACACCAGCTGACGTGTTACTTATGAAACGTTGGAGAGACATTGCTGCTAGGAATCGTTGTCAAGTGAAAAAACAGAGAAAGATAGAAGATTTTTTTAAAAAACAGTAGTCCTACTTTATTGTGTTTACATATAGTACTGTAATTTTAAATTTAACATTTTTTAGTGTACAGTAGGCCTAAGTGTACAGTACTGTATAAATAAAATAAATCTGTCATTTTTAATACGTTGTTGGTCAATTCTTTTCATTTTAAACACCGGGTACACCCTAACTTTTTAACCGAAATTTTCGTTTTCTGAAACGACCTTTCCCCCCTTTATTTCGGTTAAGGGAGGTTCTACTGTATTCTAGTGTAGTTTTTAAAAGTGCCCTATATCTGGACCTGTAAACAGCACTGATTAACTTTACATCCACAATGTTAAAAAAACAGATCATTAAGTGATATTAAGTAGGGCTTTAACATGACAGCAATGCCTACTTGTAGGAGATACACTGGAGATAGACCCAATCCAGACATAAAATTGATGTCACATTAAATTTAGCACCAGGATAAAAACCCCGTCTTGAATTGAATGTTTGCGATTTTTTATTGACCTACTCATTTATAGGCATCACAATAATAAAAAAAGAAATAACCCTTGAATAGCCAACGATTTCTTGTTATATTTAGCTTAAAATTAGTTGTATTGATAGAAAGATAATTTTTTACATTTAAAATTTATACATATATATATATATATATATATATATATATATATATATATATATATATATATATATATATAAAGAATAACACTTAGCAATTTTTGTGCTTTTAATATTCAAAATCGATTTCTGTCTCGAAAGACCATCTTCAGTTGAACAGAATGCAATAAGGTTATAAAAATATTTAACTTTAGAATAATTAATTCAACAGCTGAACTATAAAAATTTAAATAAAAATGTAGATGGATAAGTTGTAGATCTTGTTAAATTTTATAATTTTGCATCTTCATGATAGAATCAAACATAATATTTGATTGAAATTTTATTTGATCGTTGAGTAGTAATGATGGGTTTTCTTTTGTGTTTTTGTATATGTAAATTTTTTCAATAGCATCTAGTTTTTTACTTTTAGGTGCAAAGTGGATAATGTCTAAATTTTCTTCAATTGATGAAATATTATGGTTTCCTTGAATTAAATGTTCAGCAAATGTTGATAAATTTTTATGTTTGTTTTTTGGTACATGTTCCTTAAATCTTTTACTAAAACTTCTTCCTGTTTGGCCAATGTAATATTTAGGACAAGTTGAACATTTAATTTTATAAATTCCAGAATTATTGTATTTGTTTTCATTATTTTTAGTAGAGTAGTTATGTTGTGGTATATTTTTGATGCTGTTCTTTGTTCTATATGTAATTTTATATCCTTGTTTGGAGAATATGTTATGTAAAGATTTGTTAATATCTCCATGATAGGTCATTTGAATGTAGTTATTTTTTTTTTTTTTTTAGTTTCAGAATTAAGAGTTTTTTGTTGTGTTTATTAATTAATTTACTTATTAAATTTGGCTGATATCCATTATCGACAGCAATTTGTTTGATAATGTTGATTTCTTCTTGGTAATCTTCTTCTGAAAGAAATGTATTCAGTAGTCTATGAATCATACTGTGGAAGGCTGCTAATTTGTGTGAAGTTGGATGATTGGATGTATTGTGAATTATTTGATTTGTTGATGTCGGTTTACGATAAATTTTGAATTTTTCTTTTTTGTATAGTATTAAAATTTGTGTTTTTCTTTATTTGTATAGTAAGCTTAAGTTATCTTTTACACCCTAAGGAGCAAGGAATGTTTAACTGTACAGTATAAGAATTTATAAATATTTCTAGGTTATTTGTTTGAATAAATCTTCAAGCTTTTTTTGTATTTGCAAAATAAATATTATTTGAAGATTCATTTTTAAATATTTTACTTCTCCTTATAAAAATGCGAATTTCAGAAGGAATTCAGAATTAAATATTTGATTTTGCATTGCTAATTTACAAGACATATCTAATCATCTCCAACAAACCTGATGGATAGCTGGTAAGGACTTGACGACAAAGGTAGGTAGTCACCAGACCTTATGTGGGTGCGTAAGTAGTGCTTGCGAAGTGATACCATCTGGTCTGCTCGTGTCTTAGCCATGACTGTGCGCAGTAACTTGTCTGAGTACTGCTGGTAGATACTAAACAGCTGGTAAGTCCATGATGTCTTGTCTCCCACACAGTTCAGGGCACTCTGACAACAACAAAAATGAATGACACTTAATGCTTAAATACATTACGAAAATGATTACTACTTAATACCATAGGATGCATACTTCTTGACTCAAATTAAAAGTACTAGTCAAATGATTAATTTGACAGTGTGAGTAAAATTAAAATATTTATCAATCAAGGGAAGTCCAATGATGAAATAAATTTGTTGCATATAAAGGAGACCACCTACACTGTAAAAAAACATCTCTAAGGTATGCCTCTGATAACATGCATAGTTAAAAACAAAATTGTTTACTGGCATAAGAAAAAACTTTTTGGAGCCATTAATAATATCTTAATATCTATCCCACCAAATAAACTAAAAGAAAAAATTGTTACATATAATAACTATTAATTTATATTTATTATATTTTTAGTACTCAAAGACTTCCTTATGAAAGTTCATATGTCTTTGTTTTGTTTCACATATGTTTTCTGTTGTCATGTTTATTATTCTTACAAAAGGTACTGTTGCAGTTAATTTCTTGATGTGAAGTATATAGTTTATTTTTTTTTTTTTTTGAATCATTAATACATGGAAGTTTGTTCAAGTGTTCTTTTCAATTTTATTCTATTAATTACCTTGTAACAAAAGTATTTTATAACAGGTTATGGGCCCAGACACCCTTATATTGCGTGTTACAGGTTTAAAATAGAATCAATGTTTGCTTGAGATAAATTCTTTACTATGGAATTCGTTATGCAGAAAATGGAATTGCTGCATGGAAAGGACAACTGGGATGATTGGAAATATCTAATGCAAATTAGGTTTAAAGGAATCCCAGATGCCTACGAAGCCATTTCTGGTAAAATGAAATTGCCAGAGAAGCCTAAAGATGAAACACAAGCTGCAGAAATGAAAGAATACAAAATGAAGATGGAGAAGTATAATAAAACACAGTCAGAGGTAATGTTTATATTAGTATCTGCATTAAGTAAGGAAGTAAGAGCTCAAGTAAGAAACCTAGAAAAACCAGATGAGGTTTGGAAAGAGCTGCACAGCCTATTTGCAGAAATAGAGGAAAATAAGGCCTACGATATATGCTCTCAGTTCTTTACCTACAAATGGGATCAACACTTGGATATGGCTGGGAACCTATCTGCAATAAAGTCACTATGGGGAAAGCTTCAAGAAGAAATTAAGAAAATTCAAGACAAGAAAGAAGATAACTTACCTCAGATATTGTTGATTTGCAAGATTTTTGAAATCCTACCAGTAGAATATTCAAACTTTCAGACAACTTGGTTAATGATTCACAAGGATAAAGCAAGAAACCTTGACAATCTCACAAATTGGCTATGCACAGAAGCAAGAAAGCTAACCTTAAGGGATAAAGAAAAGGAAGATACAGCTTTAATAGCAGTCAACAGGACTAAAGAAGCTAAAGGTAACTTAGGAGGCCTACAGAAAAACAGCAAGAACAATGATAAAAGGAAAAAGTTTCCATGCCACTATTGTCACAAGAAAGGACATTGGTTGCAAGAGTGTCAAAAATGGATAGCAGATGGAAAACCTGAAAGAAAATGTGAAAATAAGAAAAACTTGGAAAAAGGATCCAACCAAACCACTCTAACTATTGTAAGCAATTGTGTTTTTCAAACTCAAAACACTACCATATCGCATGATTGGTACGTGGACAGTGGTGCTACCAATCACGTTACACATTGTATGGAAATTCTTACCGACTTTGAAAAATTTGAGTTACCTTATGCAGTTACAATGGCAAATGGACAACAGACAAGTGCTATTGGTAGAGGAACCATTTTTATGGAATCGTATTTGAATGGTGTTTGGAATCCAGTAAAGCTAACCAATGTATGGTATGTACCTGATATTTTCGTTAACTTATTTTCTGTAACTGCTGCTCAAGATTTAAATGTAAATAGTAAATTTGTTTCAACATCTGAGGGCTGTACTTTGTTTGATAACAATGGTAAACCGCTCATCAAAGGACATAGAAGTCGAGGCGGCGGCTTGTTTAAGCTAGCAGTAAGAAAATCAGTAGGCCTAATGGCTGTTATGGAAGGGGTTCCAGCTGATGATCAGTTGCAGTTACTTCATGAACGACTAGGACACCAAAGTAAAACCCATGTACAAGAAATTGCAAGGAAGGAACTGAACCTTAATCTCAAGCTTGACAATGAGGTATGTGAAGGTTGTGCTTATGGAAAAATGCACAGAACTCATTTCAGAAGCAGAGATGAACACAGAGCTTCAGTGCCAGGTGAAATAATCCACTCTGATGTTTGCGGACCTTTCTTTGAGTCAATAGGAGGTTCAAAATATTTTGTATTGTTTAAGGATGACTTTACTCGCTACCGCAGTGTTTACTTTATGAAAACAAAATCTCAAGTTGTAGAGAAGCTCAAGCAGTTTTTTGCAGAAGTCAAAGTCACAGGCCATATAATATGCAAGTTAAGATGTGATGGAGGAGGTGAATTTGACAACAGAAGTATTAGACAAGTTCTTCAAGCTAATGGAATACAACAGTTGATCACAATGCCATACACCCCACAACAAAATGGATCTGCAGAGAGAGAAAATCGAACTATTGTTGAATGTGCAAGGTCAATGATGCATGCTCACGGTGATCTGCCTCAAGGCTTGTGGGCTGAATTAATAAATACCGCAGCCTATATTTTGAACAGAACTGCCAAGTCATCAGTTGCCGGCAAGACTCCATATGAATTATGGTTCAGAAAAAGTCCTTCGATAAAACATTTACGAGTTATCGGGACTACTTGTTTTGTCCATGTTCCGAAGCAAAGAAGACACAAGTTTGACAAGAAAGCAATGAAGTGCCAACTTATCGGATATGATGGTAATGATGGGTATCGTCTCTGGAATTCAAGGAAATGTAGTGTCATTCGGTCTCGGGATGTAACATTTCTGAAAGAGCCTATTAGTAAATTCAAAGTAAATAGACCCATGTCTTCAGATGAAGAAGTTCCCGTTAGAACAGAGGAAAAGAGCTGTTCAGCCTCTGTAGAAGATAACGTTATCATTCACTTTCCTGAAAATAAACCGGAAGATGATGAAACAATAGATGAGGACGCAGAACAACAGGAAGAAAACATCGTGCAAACTCACCATCTCCGAGATAGATCAACGGTACGGCAGCCTGTTCGTTTTGAAGATTTTTTGATGAGTGCTGTTGTCGAGAATGCACATTATGAACCAAATACTTACATGGAGGCAACAAACTCTGAAGATCATTTCCACTGGCAAAAAGCGATGGAAGATGAGATTAGCTCACTTAACATGAATGAAGTGTGGACACTTACTGAACTTCCCAAAAGTCACAAAGCCATATCTTGTAAATGGGTATACAAAATAAAAACAAATGCGGATGGATCCATCGACAGATACAAAGCTCGTCTAGTAGTCAAGGGATTTTCTCAGAAGAAAGGAATTGATTATAATCAAACCTTTAGTCCAGTAGCCAAAATGCCAACAATAAGAAGTGTCATTGCAGTAGCTGCTAATGAAGGTATGAAACTTACACAGTTTGATGTGACTACTGCCTTTTTATACGGAAAAATAAATGAAGAGATTTATATGCATCAACCGGAAGGATTCAGCGATAACAGTAATCGCGTTTGCAAGCTTAATAAAAGTTTGTATGGTTTAAAACAAGCACCGAGATGCTGGAACGAGAGAGTTGGAATAGTCCTAACAAACCTGGGACTGAAAAAAAGTGATGATGACCCATGTCTATTTATCCGCAATTACAATGGACATAAGTTAATCGTTGTTCTCTATGTTGATGATGGACTCATTGCTACGACTCATGATGAAGATTTAAAATCATTCTTAGAAGAATTGAAGAAAGAATTTAAAATCAAGTCAAAACCAGCAGATTATTTTTTAGGATTGGAGATTTCAAAATCTGGCGAAAATATCAAATTAAGTCAAAAGGGATATGTTTCAAGAATTTTGGAAAGGTTCAAAATGGAAAACTGCAGATCAGTCCCAACACCTATAGTAAAATCTGACCTAGAAGATAACAGAACGGAGACATCTTTTCCATATCGAGAAGCTGTCGGAGCCCTCATGTACCTCATGGTTAGTACCAGACCGGATATCGCATACGCAGTAAGTGTAGTGTCCAGGTGCCTAGAAAATCCTACAGCGAATGATTGGTGTCGAGTAAAGCGAATACTCAGATACCTTCAGGGTACTAAAGACAGTGGAATCGTGTACAAGAAGAACGTTGGAAGTGGCGTACTTAATTGCTACAGCGATTCAGACTTTGGCGGTGACCATGAAACCAGGAGATCTACAACAGGATTACTGACTCTGTACGCAGGTGGAGCAATATCATGGATAAGCCAACGACAGTCTTCTGTTCAACTTTCAACTACGGGAGCTGAGATAGTAGCTGCGAGTGAGGCTGCCAGGGATGCAATTTGGTTAAAGCGACTACTAAGTGCACTAACTGAACTTAAAAGCACACCTGTGATCTTCGTAGACAATGAAGCCGCCATATGTCTAGCACAGAATCCAGAGCATCATAGAAGAACCAAACACATTGAAATCAAACACTTCTTCATACGAGAACAAGTGACAGCAGGAAACCTCGAAGTAAAGAGAATTGACACTAGTGAACAACTAGCTGATATGTTTACAAAACCTCTTCTTGGACCAAGGTTAAAGATTTTAAGACAACAAATTGGACTGACCTAAATTTCCTTTGAAATCTAAGGAAGCCTTGAGTAGGGGGAGTGTTACATATAATAACTATTAATTTATATTTATTATATTTTTAGTACTCAAAGACTTCCTTATGAAAGTTCATATGTCTTTGTTTTGTTTCACATATGTTTTCTGTTGTCATGTTTATTATTCTTACAAAAGGTACTGTTGCAGTTAATTTCTTGATGTGAAGTATATAGTTTATTTTTTTTTTTTTTGAATCATTAATACATGGAAGTTTGTTCAAGTGTTCTTTTCAATTTTATTCTATTAATTACCTTGTAACAAAAGTATTTTATAACAAAAATTGCTTGAGTAAGCACAAGTATATGTCCAGATATATTTCACAAGTATGGTCCAGATAATAAGTCTTTACCACATGTCATAAAGATCTAGCCTATGCCAGATTATTTATGAAATAATAAATTCCTCATGTTATAAAAAATATGGTTTGTTAAGAAATTTTTATTTTCCTCTTATTTTACCAATGAGTACTAAGGGAACAAATGGTGTAATTAATTTAAAGAGCAATTGTTTAAAGTAGCCATTCACTTCTGAGATATCTGACGTTTTCTTATTGGTAAATTAAACAAAACAAAAAAAAGATGTATATATATATATATATATATATATATATATATATATATATATAATGTTACCTTTAGAAAATATACTCTGAGTACAATTTTTATCTCATAACAGAAGTTAGAAATATAAATCTGGTATGTATTATATACGTATGGAGCAAATATCTAATGTTTAATAACAGTGTCGTGATTAATTGATTAAACTAAAACTACATTAAATTATTTTTATTGTTTATTAATTAATACATTAATTATAATGTCACACGTATTTGTTGAAATTCACAGTAAAAATAAGTTCAATAACAACAACATTATATGTCAGCAGGTAAACATTTAAACTTAAACAATTAAGAATAGCATTTAAATTAGACAAGATTAGATTTGTAAATATTAAAAAGCCATATTATTACAACTAAATAATCCCTGTACACCATTACATGCTCACTGCAGTATGCACTCAGCGGGGCGGCAGGGACTGCTAATACGTTGACGCTTTACTGCAATAAGTACACCATCCTAGTGGATTAACCTGCACTCTTATATTTTAAAAATTTTGTATTTTTAAAAAAGTTGTGTGCTCTTTCTTTCCCACACAAAACGGTCATTCCAGGGTGTAGTAAATCACGCCCTTTCCATTTCAAGAAAAACCATATGCTTAAATTAGAGAATAAGGCACAGTATTACACACATACAATCTTCATACAAACAAGTGTTTTTTATTTAAAGTACTCTAAATTATATCCTGTACCATGAATCACTAAGCTATGGTTGTTAGGATTAAGTGAGGAAGATATAGTATTATAAGCTAAATGACGATAGAGTTTGTGTTTTATCTCATACCACAGCATATATGAGCATGTTATAATCACGAACTATCGTCTACATTTTTACTAGTTAGTTAGTCAATAATGGAACTAAAAATAAAAAAACTGTGTTTATAAGCATAAATACTGTTTATCTAAGAATGTTACAATTTTATATTTAATTCATCAATTGTAAATCTAGTGCAAAAATCACATTTAAATTTAAATTAAATTTTGAGACTGTACCGGGTCTTTGACCGGTACATTACGTTTTTTTTTGTCGTTGTCTGCCGGGCTGCCTGAGATTCGCGTAATTTGGTGGCCGTTGGCCCGGATCCGTTCTTTCCGTGTTCCGGCCTTCGACTGTCAGGTTGGCCAGCAGTCTAGATTGTTCTAGTAGAGTTCTACTCGGCCGAACCTCCTTACCATGCCAGGCTAGAGCTCCTAAAACGTAAGTGTTCATTCTGTAAGTTTTAATATCTAATCACCCTTTTGGTGAAAATACTTTTGTTTCATTGAAAATATTAATCGGGCTTAGTTGTGTTTTCAGGGTTTTGTTAAATTTGTATTTTCTTTGTCTAGTTTGGTTAACCTAGGTTTGAGCCATGTGCTCCATGTTATTTTTTTTACCGTTAATTGCATTTTATATCTGCCTTTATTTTCAATTGTAATTCTGTATAATGTTCATTGAGCCTTTTTTCAGTTGGAGTTACCGATATATCATATTTTTGTTACTTGACAATAACCTAGCCTATCTTTAGTTTGATTTTCATGTTATAACATATTGCTCCTGTATCCATAGCCTAGTATTCAGTTTGTCATTTTTTTTGTTCCATATACGTAATTTATTCTTTGGTAATTTGTCAACTTGTAATTGGTTTTAAATCTGAGTTTGCCAACATAATTATTCATAGCCTAAAGTTAAGCTTTCACTGTCTTGTTTGCTCTTCATGTCCAGTTTTGTTAAATCATGCACCCTTATATTTAGTGGTTATGTGTAATATTTTGTTGTGATGGCTGGACTGTGTTTAATGGCTGTGTTTGACCTTGCAGTCCAGGGTCCTTGAGTGGGACGTTCAGCCCTCGGCCTGCCGTCCGGGGATTGTCTACCTTCTGCACTGCTAGCCTGGCCTGAGGACCATGTTGGAGCCTGGAGTCACCCGTTACCCGCTCTACATCTCTGTGGTATAAGTCTCCTGTCCTCAGGTCAGTGTATTCCATGTCGTTTTTCCCGGCGGCTGAGCTGGAGGGTTTTGGATGGTCTTATTTTTTAAAGACAAAAAGTGGGCTATGAAGAAGAAAAGAAAATGTTGGTGGAACTGTTTAATTTGTGCCTAGGCCTAAAACTGATGGGACAAAGTGGGCAACACAGCCATGGGGACCTATATATGTATTTTTTTTATTTAAAGGGGAAAAAAAACTTAAAAGACAAACAAAAGGAACTTTTTGGATGTTAATATTTATTTATATTTATATTTCTTGTTATTTAGTTTAATTAGTTTATTTTGTTGTTAGATATTTTAGAGTTTATATTTGTTAGGTCCCTGTTGTTAAATTGTGTTGTTATTTATTTTTATGCTTTAGGCCTAGTGATTTAGTTATTTATTTTTTGTTAAGTGTATTAGGGGTGTTTGGAAGTGAATTTTTACTCGAACAGTACCGTGTTATATTTTCTTTTAAATTGTTTAATTTTTAAACTCACCAAAAGGGGATTATTGTGCTTTTGCTTAACTTCTAATTCGGAGCTGCCCAGGGATTCCGGCTTACTCCCTGGCCCGGTGGAATTATGGGCTGTGGGCTAAATTGCCGGGTTTATTTGGGGTTATCTAAATTTGTTTCTAAATGTTCATTTTTAAATCTTTAATAAATTTGTCTTACGTTTTGGGTGTCTCAAGCTAGGCTGCAGATAGGCCATACAGTTTGTTAATTTTAATTTTGGTATTTGTTGAGTTTGTTGTTTTTGTAGCTTTTGTGTCTTATCTTGTTAATTTTAGTGTTTATTGTTATTTATTAAGTGAGAATTGATATTGTGGCCTTCTGCCTATTTTATATTGTGGCCTTCTGCCAAGTCTGATTAATTTCTTTTTGTTTATTTGGAATAAAATCTAGTGTTGCTCAGCTGCCGAGTTTTATTTTGACCCTCCAACTGCCACCCGTGATCCCATCGCTCGACTTCTTTTGAGCCATCCCCCGGTTGGCACGCTTACCAGCTTTGGTGGGGGGATGGGTCTCAAGACAAAAGGAAATATGTGAACTTCACAAGCCTAATCAGTGATAAATTCATAAATATACGCATTTAAAAATGTCAGAGCACAAATAAGTAACATTCAAGATGTTTTAGAGATAAACGAGAAATCAAATTAGTGAACTTATAATCTCACATATTTAATTTAATATTAATTACAAATATGGTTACACCTTAAAATCGCCAGATCTTATTTCACACAAATTTATTTTATTATGAAATTATCACCAGAATTGTTTACTTACAAGAATTGTAGAGTTAATAATGCCCATATGAATATCAGTAATGTTGTTGATAGCATTAAAACCTCTTTTCTTCAGCTTCTGTGGACGTATGATTCTGTAGTTCTCACTACAAAAAAGAAAAAAACTCAATTAAAAACAATCAAAATATTGAAAAAATAATGGCTAAATTGTTTAACATAACAAAACACACTTTCATAAAGGTTAGCAGAAAAGAATGTCCATGGTAAATGGCCATTGTGACACCCGATCAGTAGACCATAAGGTTGAAACTCCAAGGATTATATGTTGTTAAATTTGAAGGTTTAGAAAATATAGAATACAAAAGATTTTTTCACATGTTCAGTTTAAAATTGAAACAAATGGAGCAGCTGTGGTAAATACTAATTAAATAATAGGTCCTATTTTTATTATTTTTTCTCCTAAAATGATTTTTAGTTGTGTATAATAAAAATATAGTCAAGGTAAACAGATTCTGAAACCTTAAACATTGATTATTTTTAATATTTATTCAAATGATTTCTAATAGAGGATGATGAATAAGACTTACAAGAGTTCTTTGACAGTATCTGGCAAGAGGAAGCCTTCACAAAGGCGGGACAAGTCCTGGCTGTGCAGTTTCTTGTACCTCTCTTGTAACAGTAGTACCAACTGCTGAAAGCTGTTTGCTAACTGAGCTTCACTATCCCGTGTCTTGCCTTCCCTACTCATCTCTTCAACTAGATCCTGTAACAATAATTTGCCCTTGGATTAATAAATAACATCTAAGATTACACTGACAAAATAATAACTTTCATGCAGCTAACCTAGATAATTTTTAAAGTAATTCGATCACTCTTAAATAATCACATCTAGTGTGTGGTTCGTTAGGGATGACTGAATTAAGTCAATTTATTCTTTGATATCTATATAAAACAACTCTAAGGAAGTGTGAGAGAGAATTATGTATCTACGGTATCAATAAAGAATTTTAATGTTGAATTTAAAAGTGAAAATCCAGTACATAATGTAAATATTGCCCATCAACTAGTTTATCTTTTAATTTTCATGGTATGAACTGATTTTTTTATGCAATGAACGTGATTTAACTTTATTTATTCACGACTTTATTTTACTGTTACAAGTCTCCTTAAACGTACTAAAGATATTTGTTTAAGTGCTTATATGTGTTTTTACAAAAGTTTCAATTCAATTCAATTCAAAATATCTTTATTCATAAATATACATACGTAATGTACAATGAATAGTATCACTTAATTAATAAATCTATAACTAAGCAATATCATGTTATATACTAATTAATCCCATATATTATCTTAATACAAGTAGTGTTACAATTAAAGATCATTTAATATTAACAAATACTTTATCTGTTGAATAGGGAGAGATTTCAATGAGATAGTTTTTAAGTTTCTTTTTAAAGTTTGTGTTGGATTCCTCATTTTTTATTGAGTCTGGCAACATTCTTAAAAACCTTAGCCCGGTTGAACTTGCTTTTTTCTTTGCGAGCTCTAGATTGCACCTTCGAGTTTCCATAAAGGCTTTACCCCTTGTGTTATAATTGTGGCTATCATTACACAGCTTCAAGTCAACATAACTAATAAATAAAATATAATTTAAAGTTTCAAAATACAACCCCTTTTCATTTTTTATTTTATATGTGAATAACTTACTCATGTCACTCTTACATTAATCATTTATTTCTTGGCAAATAATTTGAAATAAACACGAGGAATAAATTGTAATTCTGAGCCAAAATAACAATTGTTCTTAAAGTTATACATAAAATTGTGAGTAAGACACTAAAAAAATATAAATTTAAATCAGCTTACTTTCAGGTAAATATATATTAAAAACTTGAACTGACTTAGGGTCTGTAAAACCTAAATCCTTAAGAACTGTAAAATGCATGATAAAATGTTGAATAATCATAAGTAATCCAGAAATACTTGAATACCTTCAGTTTGTTCATAACTACACTGTCTTGTTTCATCTCTTCGAAGCAGAGGTGCACACTTCGCTGCGTCTGGCTGTTTTTCATCATGTAGTTAAGCCTTCTCTGACATGCCCGAGAAGTTTTATCAGTAGCCTCCTGAAAACAAGAAGTAAACTCTTAATTAGTTAAAGGTAAGTCAGATCAAGATCCTTAATGGAAACAGCTTAATTGATTTTATACATTAATTGATCATTAAAGTAACAACAGATATGTAGTTGAGAAGAATAAATACAGGGTGGTTGGCTCTTGGTGTGAAAATTTTTAAGAAGTTATAATATAATGTGTTATAATATTGTGTTACATTTGTAACACAATGGTGTACAAATAAAAGTCTAGCTCTCAAAATTTGCTTGGAAATTAATTAATTTACATTTTTTTGAAAAACCAGTGTTTTTTAACAGAAAAACACTGCATTCTGAAAACACTGCAATTCCTCTGCAATCTAAAATCATAAGACCGAAAATGACATCATTTTCATATTCTCCATTACATTTTCTATCTGAAAAAGTCATTATTTTAAATGGTCATATTACAAAATTGATCCTGAGGTCAATTATTTTCATAAAACCCTGTCTACAAGAAGGGATCAAGTTACATTAAAAATGTTGCCATTTAATAAGCTTTAAAGTGATATGCCACATGACTATGTTTTAGCATTCAGTGACCCACTTTTAGCAGTCACAAAACTATAATACATAGCCAATTAAAAATCTTTAAAAATCAATAGTAACGCTTAACTTTGATTTTCATGTAATTTTAATTGTGTGTTTAAACAAAGAATTAAAGATTATGAAAGTCAAGGCAGTTTTAAATAATTTGTAGATGTTAGTGAGAGATGAATGCCATTTTATTATCAATGATTCAATTTCTTTGTTATCTGCTTCGCTAGAATGGTGCATTCATTCCTTATCTAGTTTTGTTAACACGTTGACTGCCAGCGTAGATAATTTATTGTGTCATTCTGAGGCCGCCGTAGTAAAACTGTATGTCCGCCTGACGCCATGAGGGCCACCGGTAGTCCACATCATACGTGCCGCTGTGCGCCATGTGGGCCACCGGTGGCCCCCGCATCTTTTATAAATCAAAGATAAATTGTAGCACCATTTTTAGTATTACGTAATTTTAATGATATATTCTGAAAGCTCATCAAATGTGATAGAAAACGATCCTCTGGTTTTTAACTAAGCAGCCCTAAATACGTTTTTATATATTTGAAATAGTTTTTAAGACACTTAGACAGACTAGTTTCTGTCACAAAAAGAATCATTGTCACTTACTAAACACCTAACCTCAAAAGCTGATCAGTGCGCGGGAAGAAAATATAAACATCACAACAAAACAGCTAAAACATAATATCATATGGCATATGTAAAGTTTTGCCCCCACGCCATGAGGGCCACCGGTGTACCTCATCAATAACTTCACAAAATGGCGGCAAAAGACCGGATGTCGGCTATTTCTGTACTTGGGGGGGTCATTTCTGGTTGTATAGAATACAGAACTCGGAACAATGAATATTGAACTTTACCGTAGAAACAGCTGTGGCGCCAGGCTGAAATCTAGTGAGGGCCACCGGTTGCCCTCATGGCGTGAGCTAAAATTGTTGTGTGGGCCACTGGTGGCCCTCATGGTAGTCAACATGTTAAACAATGCCCACATGAATCTACCCCCATCAAATAGTTATCTACTCAAATTAGTCAACTGTATGTTGCCATGGAGTTTCAGTATTAAAACTAAAAATCTTAAATTATGTTATAATTCAATAAAAACTCTGTTGAGTCATAGAACTAAATAACATTTAATTATAATATAATACATAACAACTATTATACACCAATATACTCACTGGAAATTGTTCATGAAGAATCTGGCGTACAGTTATCAAGTTGAAATAGCGTTTACCAATGTGTTGAAATATGAGGAAAGCCACTTTGCACAATAGAAGCAGGTTGTCTTCCTTAGCTGTCCAATCAACTCGACTGTGAACATGAAAATTAGTTATCGTAAAAAAAATTAAACTAAATTTAATTTAGTAAATGATATAACTTCAATCCAGAATGAAAAGGAATTTTGGTAAATCTGTTTAATGATAACAAAACCTAATAACTCTCCACAAATAACAAAACTATATTAAAAAACCACAATAAAATGAGGCATATATTTCTAACTAAAAAAGTTGTTAATATTGCTTATTTGTAATAGTAGGCAAGATCCTAAAATATATTTTTCCAAAAATATTTTATCATAAATTTTAACTTCAATTAAAATAAAAAATTAAGAGACTGTGTAAATAAAAAGTATAGTATGAAGTAAATAAAGTAATCTAATTAGGCTATAAAAACAAAATTGTGCTACATAACTATCGTCACTGTATTTCTAATGTTTACATTCAGAAAATAAACCAAAACTTTCAAAAGCAGTAAATTTACTAACAATTTAGTAAACTTATATTGTAAATTCTACATTAAATGTTCACTGCTTGACTGAATAAATGTATTAAAATGCTTGGCACTTAGGAGAAAAGTACTCTGCCAAGGCTCATAACACTAGTAATTATTTCAATGTTTTTTTTTATTTTTTTGTCACTGACGTCACTGGTTATATAGATAATAGATTAATGTTGCCAAAAAGTTGTCCCTAAACATTTTATGATACCAGCATTGTTGTTTGAAAGCTACTTGTTGCAATTGGATTGTTCATGATTGTTAATTTGTTATAAATGTTCCAAACGTTTAAAAAAAGTTAAAACATGTTTAAAACTCTCCTCATCTGTAGATGTTACTAATTTAACCTATATTTCATAATAACTAGAAGTTTAAGTGTAACTTAAATCATATCAGTGTAAACACAGAGAAGAAAGGAAGAAGTTTCATCCAATAGAGCACCAAAAGGGTCTAGAGTTATAGAAACTTGATGTGTTGAGTACTTCCTTCTCCAGTTCCCTGTGCAGATAGCAGGGCCTATACCATTGTCAGTCCCCCCTTATTCCTCTCCAAATCTTGAAGGATAAACGTAGTAGTTATTACTACAGATCTACATTAGTGAGTTATGGCATGTCCGAGTATGATTGGGAAAGGATGTTCGTAAGTGTACAGCTCATTTAGTTGCTATGCTTGTGTTTGTTTGTATCATATTGTAATTTATAATTATTTGACTTATGCCAAAACATGAATATGTATCTATGGTGTCAATAAAGTATCTGATTTTTGAATTTAAAGAGCTAAATTGTTCAAGTTACCCTCAAACTGTAACTGAGGTGTTTGATTGTTTTATAAAAAACAACATCTGTTTTTTTTTTTCTTTTTTTTTTTTTTTTTTTTTTTTATTTATGGTGTAAAATAACAACAAATAATTACAAATTAATAAACTAATATTGACTCTATCTAAAATATTAGATCTTTTAACCAGCAATTGAAACAGCAAAACACTAAACATTACTAACCAATAGGTAATGCAAAATTATTAAAACGTATGCAATTAAACTTAAGTAACAACCGTGTGTGAATTCTGCTGAGTTCACAAGTTAACACATTCGATGCTGAAAAAATATGTTAAAAACATGTCAGATACTAAAATAATATTTTGTACCAAAACAATACCTTATATAGTCAGGAAACAGGGTTGATACACCAAATCCAGTTTATGGCCTCAATTCTGGTAGATCGGGGCTTCCGAAGTGATCGTCCACCGGCGGTGGAGCCGCACATCGCAACGAAACCCATGCGCGCCGCGAGACGCCTGCCGCAATTAGTCGTGGCAGGTCGCATTCCTGAAGTTGAAATACGCCATACAGGAGTATCATTTCCGATATCAGAATCATCAGATTCATAAGAATCAGAGTCATCTGAAGCATTTCCCATCATCTGATGTTGGATTGGGTCATCAACTTTACCATCACTGTCGGCAGGACAAAGTCAGGAACCGAAGATGGCCCAGGAGTTGGTTGAAACATTGCAGAAAAGAATAAAACGCACTATACAAATATATTTACAATATAACACAAATCACAATACAATATAACACAACACGATACTAATGTTTCACTACTATACACAAAAATAAAATGGTAAAACTCCGATGCAAGCGAACTGGCTCAAAATGGCACGATCCACGAACGGCGAACACCGAAACGTGACGCGAGACACAGGCAACAATGCAGTGCAAATCCGACCGTTATAAGGCAAGTGGCTGGACCACACTAAATTCCACAAACAAGCATTGCTTCGTCAACCGCTGGCAACACTTCCACTGCGCGCGCAGGCACGCTAACCCCCGCCAACTGGCTCAAAATGGCGCGATCCACGAACGAAGAACAAGGAAATGTGACGCGAGAAACAGGCTATAATGCGGCGCAAATTCGACCCTTCTAAGCCAAAGGGCTAGGCGACACTGAAGCGTACAAGCCGGTATTGATCCGTCCACCGCCGGCGACTTATCCGCTGCTCGCGCAAGCACTGCTATCACCCGCGGGCGTGTGACCCGCATTCAATGTGTTAAGTAGGATCAGGAACCACTATCTCACAGATGAAATTCACAACTAATGTCAATCATACACTAAATCTTATCCCACTGTCTAAAAATCTGTAGAGAGGTGGACAAACTTATTTTAAGTTATGCACCAGTGGATTGATGATGGGGATAATTAGGTGAGAGGAGGGGTATATTATTTTAACGTGCAGTTTTCCACCTTGGTTTGTATGAATATTTGCTGTTGTGTTTTAAAAAGTGTTTTATTAATGTTTTGCTTCGTAACCTACCTAAAAGCTAAGTTTTGAGGGAAAAGGTAAACTTTGCATAGAACGAGTATAAGTGTAAAGAGCCTGATGATTGCTTATGAGTAATTTTCAACATTCTTACTGTCATGAAGAGTTAATATAGGTAGGAATATGTAAAACAGAAAACTTATGCAAAAGAATCTCTTCTAGGGCTTTTTGCCATGAAGAGACTTGAGCAAATAGCTGTTATTAACACTTCAAATGCAGCGTATTTTGGTCTTTGTGAGTCGCATATAAGATACAGCTTCATCATCTGTGGTGGAATCTCACTTGGGAACATAGAAAGAGTGCTTATTCTGCATAAAAAAGCAATAAGAATCCTGGCAGAACTACGGCATTTTGAATCCTGCCGAACCTCTTTCCAGGACCTGAGAATTTTCTACATATTCAAGAAGTTCTCCTGTACAGTTGATCAATACCCTCTACACAACGAGAACATCCACAGCTAGAACACCAGACATGCCTCCAGTTATGCAATACCTCAATATCTTATAAAAAACAACCTCTGCATATTGGACGCAAGCTACAAAATCACCTTCCTGAAGATCTGAGATGACTACAAGGGCAAGACCAAATGTGAGCTACGCAGATAGTTGACTGACAGGCCTTTCTACAACTTGCCAGAGTATTTTTATTCCAAGGAATCAACAAGCTAAACTAATCAATGTATTGTACATTTTTTGACACCATTGTATTTCTCTATGAAATTACAAATAAAGTTGTGAAAATATTTGATGATTTATAATGTTATGAATAAAATTATTATTATAATGTTTCATATCACCAAAGCAAAAATAATAAACCTGTATTGTATCAGTAATTTTATTTTGTAAATTCTGATTAAGAAAATAAATGAAATGAAGTGTTGACTCACAGTTTGCTCATTTTTAGAAGTGCTTCACGGTCCACTTGATCGTAGTAAGGTTTGCGACCAGCGCGTCGTCGCTGTTGCAGCATCCTAACAGTGCGTTTGGTACTTAATTGGCGCTTTCCTTGACGTCGCTGGTTCTCCTTGGACGAATCAGTAGTTCGGTCACCACGTCGACCTCCTCCACGACGACGGGCACTGCTGGTTTCGGAGATAACACGTGCAGGCTTCATTGGAGCTTTGCGTTCTTCCTTCTACAATATTGGTATCATAAACTAAATTTTATTTTATAAATTCGAGACCTTATTAAAAATATACCAAACAGCTATCATAAAATATGACTTAACTCTTGAATGTTGGATAATGAACATGGTTAGTACAAAATTGACGGCTTTGATCTTTTTAAAAGAAACTTCGTTTTTCTTGGCACACTAAATCAATTAATTATACATCGCTATAAGAGTTAACAGTAAATTTAGTCTGTTACTTTCAAAAGTAAATATCACAATTGCTCATCAAAAGGTACTTTATTCATAAACAACAAATTTAGAATAAGTGTTAAAATAAAGACAAAAATTATAAGGTAACGAAATAAAGATCACAGATATTTAAAAACTACATCCACTTTAACAGAGAAATGAGTTTTATCAATGCTGCACAAAGGGCTTAGGTAGTTATGGCTGCTATCACTAATAATTTTGTCATTCTTTTAAATACACTATATACTAAAATCATCGCTAGTTTTAATGCTTACTAAATCATAGTTAATTTTTTTGTTCAATATCATTAGGTTACAGGGCACTAGGTGAGATATTCTCCCCTCACACCTAATGAAGATATCTTTAAGGCACTGAAGATTAACACTATGAGTTGTTCCTACATATGTTACTATGTATTTTGTTCGAGGATTTGTCTTTTCAGGTAAGTTGACTGTTGCCCTAACTCTCCTATTATATGAACATTTTTTTTTTTAATAACTGGGGGGCACCCATGTACGCTCTGCTTTCAAACCCCATCACTCACTGCGGTCAATCTCAGCATGTGACTTTTGACTAAAAATAATAGTAGATTAACTATTATTTTTTGACTAAAAATAATAGTATGACGAAAAAATGACAATATTAAATTTATTTACAATATCTCACTCACACTACTTGCATTACTACCTATTTATTAGTACAAATACCCAATGGTATTGCTTAGCCTATTTCACACGTGTTTATTTCATTTGTTTTTGTTTAACAGCTAAAGATTAAACTCTTAATGAATCAATAGTATAACATCAAACAACAAAATAAACATGTTTATATATTTACAAAACAGCTGTTATAAATTTACTAAAATCAACCCAATGTTATCCTTATAGAACAATCTTTTGGGGCGGTTTCTATCCCTTAGGAGTATTTTATCAAGTTCTAAATACTTCAGTTGTCCTATTTAAGACCTAAAGAAACATTGTAAAAACCTCTCTACATACATGGGAAGTTGGAAAATTAGTGATAAGTAAGTGAGTGAGTGAGTGAGTCAGCGAGGCTTTACCTTTTAGTTTTGGATAATCTCTTTTTTGTCATACCAATTTAGAGTATTATTGACAATGTCAATTTAAAGGTTATGGCCTAATAACATAGATAATACTTTAGTAATATAACGTAGGGAATACGTGTAACCAATCATGGTGTAGGTTAAACATAACCAGACCCTACCTTTACCCTTATTAGGGCTAAAATAAGCACCAAAGAGAAAAAAGTAATTGTTGAGTAATAGACAGCTACAATACACTGTAGAAAGATATTTAAAAATTAAAATTTTTTTCAGAACAATAATGTTCATAGAATAAATAAATCACATTTTCCAATCACACAATAATCTTGACTCTAGTGTAGATGATAATTACTAATAAGAAAAAAATACCGGTGGCTTAAAAATGAATAATTTAAAAAATTGTTTAAAAATATATAATGCTGGAAAATATTGTTTATCTTAAAAAACTTATAGAGCTTCCAAATTTAGCATTGCTCATTAAATTTACTATCATTATCAAGCTATAAGCAAACATGTATATCAAATATCAAGAAGTGTAAGCATTTTTTTAAAAATAAGGACTGTTGTGTCATACATAGCAGCCCTACATGACAGTGAAAAAGCCCTATTGAGCCTGACTCTTAGTGGGGTTGATAAGCACAAAATTATGGCAAAACATTTGACAACTGGCAACCAATGCGCCCTTTTCAACTGAGATAGTAGATGATTGGAAGAGTCGAAAAAGCCCAGGACACAAATTTTCTGCCCCTCTGTCGCTTTCTATGACGCCATCAACATGGCTGCCAAAAGTTTTTGACATGCTTGTACATTTCCCTGCATAACTCCTTTTTGTAATTTTATATTTACCTATATTATTAGTGATTATTATATAAAAGAAAACACGCTTTCAAACGGTATACATTACATTAGTGTTTACTTTAAATATACAAGAAATATTTGTAGCTTTATTTAAACAGTTGTTTTTTATTTTGATTTTTTTCGATACATTTTGCTAAATAACATGAAATTTGTTTTCTTTGGGTGAAACATGTTCTATACATTTTTGTTTGCTATATAATTACCTTTTGAATGATATACATAACTTGTCCTCCATCATATATAGCTTGTAAATATATGTCAAAGCAAATTATCCTTAGGTAGTAAAATCATTATGTAACAATATAATTTGTGTTTACATAATGATACCTAAATAATAGAATACCTTTAATACATTTCTTAATAATTTGTTGTACGATGTACATTTCAACTTCTATGAAGTGATCTTCAGGTACATGTAGGTTATAAAACAATATAAATAAACCAATTATGATGTCCAAATTATTCACAGCTGTTATAAATTAACCTACATGTACCAGAAGATGACTTCGTAGAAGTTGAATGTACATAGTACAACGAATTATTAAGAAATGTGTTAAAAGTATTTTATTAATATTTTATTTTACTATACACTTTCTAGATGCTTCAATTTAACTATAATTTGTGTATTTCTTGGGGAAAACAATATAGTGACTTATGAATCTTGAAATACCTATCAAATTATTATAATTTTCCTATTTATGAATAAATTTTGACTTTTAAAGTACTGTGTAAGTTTTATTTTCGTTTAAAAATTAACACTAACGGCATATTATTAAGATAAGTTTTAACTATTCATTACAACAATTAGAAGGAAAATAATGTACAGTACAATAATATTACAATGTAATACAATAATGCAATAATATTCTATACATTGCCAAATATATATTATTGCTAAATATAGTACTCTTTGCCGTAGAAACTTTTAGACATCTTGGATATTTGAAAGATATGAATAAATTTGATTTATACAAAAATAATAATAAATAACAAGATTTCTTAAATAGTACTTATTATAAAAGTAATAATACAGACAAGAAACTAGTTCCAGATGTGGAAGTACAAAGAGGGGCCAACACAGGCTCAGACCATTACCTCATAAGAATCAAAATCAAACTCACACCCAAGAGAATATACAAGAAGAAAACACACATACAGAAATATTATTCCTGACACAAAAAATATTAAACAATCAGGCATTACATGAGATAGAGAGAAAGAACGAGCAAACAACTGGGGAACAATCAAAAAGAAAATTGCTGAGAAAGCCAAAAAATATATATATATTAATACTACTAAAAGAGAACACCAAACATCCAAGGTGGAAGAGTGATTGTGATTGAGCACTAGAGAACAAGATAATGGCATACTAAAAGTACAATAGCAATAGAACAGAAGAAAAACTACAAGAATTCAACAGAATAAGTGGATAACATTGAAACAAATCGGGTAAACAAAGAGAAAACACAAGAAAGAGCAAATTACTCTCAAACATAGCAGAAGACATGATAAAAGAAAGGTTAAAATTCTATGGATAAATTAGCAGACTACCAGAGCTCAGACTAACGAAACAGATATTCACCCTCAGTTCCAATATTGGAACACAGTAACCAAACTGGAGTCTCTTCTTGTGCAACTTGTATGGAGTATTTGTACATCAAACTTTGCAATGCACATCATTTCTTGCCAGATGTGAAAGATGTGAAACTTTTTTGTGCTTAGCGACCCCACTATCTGGTCAACTGCTAGGTGACATGAGAGGTGTATCATAAGTGGAAAACAGTAACGCTGCCAATGAAATACTACTACATTCATCATTTACTTAATTACTAGTAGTTTATGAACATTAGTGTCGAGTTCATGGAGTCACTACCCTGTATGAGATAACATCTGTGGTACAGGAATACTTTGGCCTCTGTTATGGCAGAAGGGTATTTTATACTCTGCAAGGTTGTTTAAGTTATCCAGTCGTTCGAACTATCAAGGTTCAGGTATGCAGGACTACTGTATTCTAGTTATCATCAAAATTATTCTAGTAAAGTATAATACCTGTAATTTGAAAAATTACATTAAATGAATAAAATAACAATTTTCCTGGATCATATACGAGGGCCGTTCGGAAAGTAACCTTCGGTTGCTCATAGAATAGGATGTGGAGGGGATAGTGCCATCATAGTAGCGTTGACGCGCAGGTCTCTTCAGTCGGCATCCAGCCGTGGTACTGTGAAGGTTGTTCGAATGCTAGTTCGTTTTCTGTAGCTTGTGAAAATGGCGTCTGTCATAGAAAGTCCCGCCAAATGTGAGGTGCGATCAGTCATTAGATTTTTTACAGCCAAGCAGTATTCAGCGGCAGCCATTCATAGAGAATTGTGCACTGTGTATGGACCGGCAGTAATGAGTGAAGGAGTTGTTCGGGAATGGGTCAGACATTTCAAAAATGGCCGAACTAACGTCCATGATGAAGAGAGGAGTGGCAGACCGTCTGTGGTTACTGATGGACTTGTCGAGAAAATCAACGAGAGGATTCGTGACAATCGACGGTTCACTATCTCAGAGCTTTCGGATGAATTCTGATTTCTAGGACTGTTTTGGACGAGATAGTGACAGAAAGGTTGTCACGAATCCTCTCGTTGATTTTCTCGACAAGTCCATCAGTAACCACAGACGGTCTGCCACTCCTCTCTTCATCATGGACGTTAGTTCGGCCATTTTTGAAATGTCTGACCCATTCCCGAACAACTCCTTCACTCATTACTGCCGGTCCATATACAGTGCACAATTCTCTATGAATGGCTGCCGCTGAATACTGCTTGGCTGTAAAAAATCTAATGACTGATCGCACCTCACATTTGGTGGGACTTTCTATGACAGACGCCATTTTCACAAGCTACAGAAAACGAACTAGCACTCGAACAACCTTCACAGTACCACGGCTGGATGCCGACTGAAGAGACCTGCGCGACAACGCTACTATGGTGGCACTATCCCCTCCACTTCCTATTCTATGAGCAACCGGAGGTTACTTTCCGAACAGCCCTCGTATAAATCAAGATCAAATAGAATTGCCACAATTTAATTATTCACAAAAATACAAATATAGATATTACTTACCTTGGACAAAGATTTTATTGGCTGAAGATCTGTAGAAGGAGCC
Source organism: Stictocephala bisonia (assembly GCA_035578905.1). NCBI lineage: Eukaryota > Metazoa > Arthropoda > Insecta > Hemiptera > Membracidae > Stictocephala > Stictocephala bisonia. The sequence continues at coordinate 834,626 of JAQJVL010000382.1, read as the reverse complement.
TGAAACAGAGGAAGAAAAATAAATGAAACAAAATTAAATAACCAGTACATAAATAACCAAATAAAATAAGAACATTAATTTTAAATGTTTACAATGTTACAATTTAAACAGTTACATGAACTTTTAAAAACAGAAGAAACATTTACTCAAAGAAAGTCACACCTGTTGTTAATTACTTATGCTACTCCTTACTAACAACATGACCTTTGTAGACTCAAACTACCTTGAACAATTTCTGAACAACTTTCCTACATCCCAACCAACAAACCTCCCTCACAAATCATCTACTCAGCAATCTTCCACATTTCATGTACATCATATATAGTAAAATAAAAGCCCCTCCCATTTTCCTCACATATTTTGAGTCAACCAATTTAATTCAATTTAATTTTCAATTTCTTTATTTTCATATACTTAAGTTCAGTAATGTAGGCAAAACAAATAAATACATAGTTATCTTAAGCTAAAATATTATAAATTGCTATCTTTAAAATTACTTACATGTATCAATATGTCAATCTGTCCACTAGAGAGAACACATTTCAAATCAACAGATTCATAATCATTCCTGTCTGTCACTCACCCACAGGACTGTATACGTACGTGCCGGTGCATGGTTTTATATGTGCAAACTTTGTATCGAATAATTGTCATGTAAGTTCAACTTAAAATAGATGGAAACACAGTTCTTTCTTGTGGACAGATTGACTGATTGATACACGTAAGTAATTGTTGATCGCCTGTCAGGGCCTAAAATGACTGATTTTAATATCTTTGAACTATAGTTCCGTATGTCAGTAGTCACTAATTCTGGATTTGAATAACAAATTCGTTGAGGGTGTACACTGAATTGTTCATTAAGTATTTATGCAGTTCTTTCTGGAGTGTTTTCCCCATCAGATATCTAAGATTATCTAACAGCATATGCTTCAGCTTCCATCCCATGTAAGATCCATATTTCTCATAAAGGGCAGTGCAATGCCTTGGTAGAATGTAGTTTGCAGCATGCCATTTGTTGTAGCTGTGTACATCCTGATTTTTTCTAGGCCTAGGCTGTCTGCATGCAGTTTTAACTTGAAGGATGTACAGGGTTGGTGAAGTAAGTATGCCAAGTTTTATATGATTGCCAACAGCTCTCCTCCTGTTGTAGGTCAGCGGGGGGCCCCTACACCTCATTTCTGGTGTATAAGAATACTTTGCTAGAAGGTGCCCAAGCTGCTAGTCCAAATATGATATGGGAGTCTCCTAAGACATATTGGACAATTTCAGCCGTTTCTGTGTCAGCAATCTACTTTATGCGTCTAACAACATATACTCCAGTGGTCTTTCTTTGCAGATGAATTCTATCTGGTTATTCTTTGAGGCTTATTGTGAGGACAATAACTCAAAGAAATGTTGACTTGTCCTATGTTTGGATTACTGGTATACTGTGAGAGTCACCATGTTTTTTAGTGAAGTTAAGATGAGTTATTTTTTAGGGATTCAATACTAGATCATTCGTATTGCAATAGTTCCCTGTTTTTTATTTCTGAGATGGCATTGTCCTGTAAGCCATGTGCTGCCTTGCTCTTGACCGACAATATGGTGTCATCTACTAATATAATGCAGGTAGTGCCTAGGTTATTTATGTAGGCAGGAAGCCATTGAATAATAATATATGTATATAGTACTGGACCAAGAACAGACCCTTGAGAGACAGCTCATGTTTGAAAGGGGAGGGGATCTCTTGAGTTCTTGTACAGTTGTCCAATATGTGTTAAAACTTCTACCAGTTGTTGTTGTTCTTCCAGGCAGCTCATAAACCAGTTATTGGCTGTTCCTCGCACTCCCAGTACTTTTAACTTTTATGAGATGAGTTTGTGTCTGAGGCCTTATTGTAGTCTAAAAAAAGGCCAGTAATAAGGTTATCCTAGTAATACCTCGGTAACTTCTGGCTATTCATTAGTAATGTGTTCTAGAAGATCTTTGATTTCACAGTTAGTTGACTTGCTTTTCAGACACCCATGCTTCTATTTGGTGATTGGGTTGTTTTGATTGAGGTTGCCTATAAGTCAAAGGTAGTAATTTTACAATGATGTAAGAAAATATTTAGATTAGAGATATAGGTCTGTAGTTTGTGTTGTTTGTTGTTGGCCCATTCTTTTATTTAGGATATACCTTAGATAGTTTAAGTGCCGTGGAGAACTGCTCATAAATAAAGGATTTATTGATGATGGAGACTGAGGGAGCTGTACGTTCCTCTGCACAGGCTTTTACCACTGTTGAGCTGTACTACACCACTTGATGTTTTGGGCTTAAAAGAGTTTATTATATCTGAAACTTCTACTCCAAAAGTATGAGTCAGCTTTTGATTTCCGGCCATCACAACTGTGGAGGATGGTCGTGTATATTCCTAACTCATTATTTTATGTATTAAATGTATTGTTCTGGAAGAAATAAAGATATATTTTCATTTCAATGCTCCAGGTCTTGATGGCAGCATTTCATATGTCTGAAGTGTATCTTGTATTAGTATTATTGTGTCTTGTAACAATATTGCAGTGTCAAGGGGCTTGTTTGTTGTTATACTGTCAGCCAAGATTTAAAGTTGGCCAGCAGTAGTTTTAACCCTGCGCTCTTTGTTAATTACATTCCATAAGACTTTTGTTTTATTGTCAGCCTGAGCAATATGTAGAGTACTTGAGTTTTGTTAAAGGTATCTTAGTTTACTGTCATACATTTTCTTATTTACTACCATCATTTCTTTATCTTGATGAAGTGCTATGGTAGGTAGTAAACCATTCCCACTATAAATGTCCAGGTGATGTCAGTGTTACCATTACTGTACTTGTCATGGTGGATGGTAGGAGAGTCACCACTCTTGTACATGTGTGGTGGAGTTAAGGTTGAGTGAAAGAGAGGAATTTACACTCCTAACTTTGCCTGATAAAAACACTTTGTTTTTATGCACTTAGGAGTATTTTCTTCAACTGTTGGTCCTGCTTTAGAGCAAAAATTATTAATTGGATATATTCATCATAATTGGAGTTTGTACCAATGCCTGATGTGAAAATACATCTGTCTATAGTGTGCAGAGTTAAGCCAAAACAGGCTTATAATGTTTCAATATTACCTGTTATTTCTTAACATATATCATAGAAACTAATTCAAAACAAACTATGCATTTTCTCACTTTTAATTGCTCAATTTTTTATTATTTGCATAATAAGGGAGATAAGGCAACAAAAAACATACTTCAGAAGAGTAATCAATCTTTCACTCAACTAAATTGATTTTTATTTCTTTGATGGTATTTAGTCATAAACTTACGGGTGCTGAAGATGACTGATAGCCTGTATGAGATTTTGTTGTGTTCCAGTACCAGTTTCTCTTCAGATGTCTGTAAAAATCAATGGAACAAATTAACACATGGCACAGATTTATGAAAGAGAGGTGACTAAAAGAAAAGTGAAGTCATAGTAATGGGGAATAAAGACAAAGCCTTAGATGAAACAATCAAATACCATTGAAGTTTGTAGCTGAGTTTTCATACTTAGGGATATTCAATATAAGCGACAGTATTATGATGTAAATTAAAAAATAACTCACGCAAACATGGCTGAATCAAACCCAGCAGCACCCAAATGGTCACCGGGGAGGTAACCAGTGTCTCGAAGTGGTGCCTCATCCACTCCTCGTGACTCCAATGCTAACAACATCTCCGGCTTGGTCTGGAGCCCTTCCACCACCACCATCTGACCATCCATACACATTCGGCCTCCTGTGGACATATTCATAGTTTTCAGGCTCATAGAAGACATTCTTGATATTTTTACAGTAAAATATGATCTTATATTTTTTCCATAAATGAAAAATAAATAAAATTCATATTTATTTAAGCAATATCACCTTTAATAGTTAGAAACTGTTAGTGCAAAATAATATATCAATACCTCAATGTAAACTTATAGAATATATCAACTAATTAGAATAATATATAGTTTATCAATACCTTGTAATATTAAGTCATCTTGATCAAACAATTAATTACCAAAAATATATTAAATTAACTTTTTTGAATTTATTACAAAATCTGAAGCTCTAGACCACTACAGGTATAACTGACTGGCATGCGCAAAAAAAAAATGATTGTACATTTAGATAAAATTCACACTCAAATGTACAAATCATACATGTCTTGAGGTTGCATGATCTAGTGCTAAACAAAATCCGCTCAATGTTTGCCAACGACATGGACACTACTAGAGAAGTCTGAGGTGTCCATGTTGGATGGTAGTCAAGGTTCAGATGTAGTGTAGGAAAGACAACTGAGTGTCAGACTTGTCAGTTAGCTGAAAATCAGACCAACAATACATGGTTCGGATTCCACATAAAGCTGTAAGTCCCTTAGTTGCCCTGGCTATTGGACTATTAATAAATAGCTCTTTCTAAGGACAGTCAACCTTAGTTAGTAACAATGATTATACTTGTTCATTTTCCCTCATCACACTCATTCACCTATCATTTCGCCCATATCTTGAATATCAGTCTTAATAATGAAATCTATTAGTTCTGCAGAGACCGCTTCTTTATTACATTTACAATCATAAACTAAAATCAATTAAACCTTTTTGACTAACTTATAGGATAGTAAAGACATTAAAATATAATACACTTATCTTTTTAGGTTAATATTTCTATTGAGTCTTCTTCTAATTACTTTCACGTATGTTATTTACTACCAACCCGACTTCCTTTGTGCAATCCCAGCTTCATGTGCTAAGGTTCTCAGTTCGATCCCAATCAGAGTCAATACATTTTGAGAAGGATCAGCTGATAATCACCGGCTGTTCATTTGTCATTGGGCTATTAATTAATTACACTTTCTAAGGAATAGTCGGCCTAAGTTTGTAACAATGACTACATTCGCTCATCTACGTTTATCACACTCATTCGAAATCCATATTCGCCCATATCTTGACGATCAGCGTCTTATGAATAAATAAATAAAATAAATAGAAGAACATAAAACGAAAACTGCATTTATAGATTGTTATTAATACTATAATATAAATTAAAGATCATATCAGACAAAAAGCTCAGCCTTCAAGCCATAAGAACTAAAAAGAAGAGTTAAACATGTTAACTCATACCAAGCATGGTGTGCATACAGAAGTTCCAAAGGTCGTACCAGTACTGCTCTACATCCGCCATAGAGAGGAAGTGGTAATGGTGGATAGGGTAGTCCTTGTCCTTGGCTATCTGATGGTAGCCGACTGGGGAAGATGTGGTATCCCACAACACAGCGTGACGGTTGAGGAACACAAACACCTTCAAACAGAGTAGCCTTATACATACTGCCCAAACTTACGAGCAATTCTTGAGCAATTTAAACAGTTGTGGTGTCAACAACTTTGCCTCTGTAGTTGTGCAATAAGGTTTTAATTCTTCAATATTTTTACTCTGAAGAACACGAGAAGCTCTCAAAGTATGTTTTTCGGCAATAATAATAACATAGGGAGATTTAAATAAATTGAAAATTAACATCTGTTCAAATGTAAATAATGATATACAAAAAAGTTTCACAGCTGTTGAAATGTAAATAATGGTGTTTGTAATATTGAGGAGGTTATACATTTTATAATGATAAAACATGGAAGGTAGTAAGCATGGTTTTATTCACATCCGATTGTAGAGCTCCACATTAGATTGAAGGTAATGTAATGCAGTTATTTTATTAATTTTCAACTGTCAAACAACAATAAATGAAATGAACATGTTTGAAATATGCTAAGTACAAGTGAGTGTTCAAATGAATAGGTAGTAAAAAAGTACTGTGAATAACAAACTTAAATAAATTTAATATTGTGATTTTATATGTTACAGTTTCCCCACTAATATTCTGAATCTTTGTTTTAGCCTAACTCTGTCAAAATAGGTAATTAGATTTTGTTTAGCAATCTATTACACAAATGACATTCTGTGGCAACTGTGGCCTTTTAAGGCCTCTTCACACCAAACGTATTAATACTCAGACGACATCACTGTAAGACGTCTTAAACGTATCTCGAAATGATATTTAATGGGTACAGTTTACACCGAGTATTAGTATGTTTGGGACAAGTATTAATACGGAATGGGAAAATACCTCGGCTAGCTACGCATTGCTCACATATTATAACTGGTGCATACGCAAAAGCCAATCTTGCCACGTTGTTCATTCCCCCCATCCTGCATAGTAACCTTATTAATTGCGAGCATTATCTTTGATGTAGCTTTCGGTGTGAACAGAGCACGAAAGACGTAGCCGAGGAATTAATATGGCTGAAAACGTATTAATATTTCGGCTACTTTGGTGTGAAAAGGCCTTCAAACAGCTATTATTTTAAATAATTTGAAAGCTTTAGACATTTTATCTTTTGGGAATACAGAATTAAACTTGGAAGCGCTGTAAGAAGTCAATGTTTTATTTAAATATCAGCAACTTTGAAATTTTACAAAGTTGTCGACTAAGTCAGGTGCCTTTCCAGCTGAAACATCTTTGTCCACCTTGTTTAACTCTTGAAGAGTGAAACTCATTGAAAATTTTCAATGGTCTATGTGTACTTCCTTTGTTTTTATCTAGTCTGTATTCACCCCTCTACACCCTTTTTATGGGTGGCCTACCCTTAGAAAGCCACCACAGTCTAAATTTATCTATTTTCCTTGTAGGTAATGTCTTGTTTGGATACTAATGGCAAATATATAATTTATTTATTTTGTTTTTACTCTTAATATTAGCTGTTGAGACAATGTGCGTCATTAAGATTTATTTGGTTCAAATTTAAGCACACTGAAATATAACGTTTTACTGCCTAAATACAACACCGTCTAAACATTCTAAGTTTATATTTTTGCCCATAGCAAAGCGCAGTTACAAAGATAGAGAGTACTATAATTGTTACTTTCTCCCATATGCGTTAAGCATAGAGGAAGTATTGTGATCGTCCAAAAAATCTTTTTTACAAGTTGGTCTAAAAATACATTTTAGGGTCCCCTAAACCTAAAAAAAGTGGTTTTTCGAAACAAAATTTTGTTGTCTGACTGTATATGTGTCTGTCTGTGCCTATGTACAGTTCGCTGGAGACCAAACAGATGGATAAATTTTTATAAAATTTGGTATGTAGATGTATTTAGCCAATATTTCCAGACTATTTTTTCATTTGTTTGAAATTTTAGTTTTTATTTATTTTTATGGGCAAAAACATATAAAAATGGAATTTTCTCTAAAACGACTCCTAACGTTTATTATTAAATTTTCAGAAAAGATGTGAATTACAATTTTAAATATTTTAATAAAAATTGCATATCTCTAACTTGCATAACCTAATGATCCCACCCACTTACTTGGTCCTTTTCCTTGAGCCGTTGAGGTCCCATCTGTAACAGTCCTGTACAGCAAAGTCGCACCACCTGCTCATGCACAGTGAAGATATACCTATAACAGAAACACTTCTACTCTCACAAGACTCAACCTGTGGTTTATCGTACTTCTTTCGTTTTTAATAACATGGAATTATTGTATGGAGAAAGCCTTGTAAATACTGTAAGAGTTATTCCTAAATTACTTTAAAAAAATCACAAATACATAAGAGTACTTTACAGCAGTTTCAAATATGACTTTTTCTATGATCACTATCTAAAATACGTGCTATAAAACTTATCTACATCTGATCTTCAAAGAGTAAAATCTGTTAAACACATAGGCCCGATTTTGGATCAAAGCCTCTCCTGCAACAATTGCACTGATCATCTGATGTTGTATTTATGGGGCAGTGGGTAAACAACAGTTATTTTATTCATTGGGTCGGCGGATGGAGCATCAGTATCTGTAATCGTTTAGTCGGTCTGTGGGGCATCATTAGTGGTATTTAAGGGAAAGTGGGCGGGTATCAGTAGCCGTTATAGTTGGAGTAAAGTTCTGTGGCCTATTTTAACTGGCTAGTAAAGGTTTTTTTATATAAACAAAAAATGTATCTGATCTAACCTAACCTTTAGTGGTTAGGTTAGGTTAGGTTGGTTAAAGGCTCAGTGCTGCAATCTTTGTGTTGAAGAGTAAAACATTAATTTTTAAACATACATTGGTACAATACCTGTCAAAACAGATCTAATGTTAATGAGTTTTTACTATATGTCTCAGAGTTAATACTCCATCTTCAGGTAAAAAATTAATAAAATCAGCTTCAATTAAAAGGAATTATGGGTACAACAAAAAAGGAATAATATTCTAGATAGTAAAGATTATAGATTAAATGATATCATAAATTGGCCACAAGAAACAAAGTTTTCCATTCCTGTCATCTGATGTGGTGTTACCAGCTATTTTATTACTTAATATAGACTGTTTCTCATGACCAAGAATTGCATTAAATATTTAATGAGAACAAAGGTGGGTTTTCTTTAAAGTATCATTATTGGACATTTCTTGGAAACATTGATATATTTCATATTTCTCTAGACAATAAAGTTTTCTTATTTTATTACAGAAATGTGGTTTATTACCAAACTGTCATTAATATAGAGTGATTTTTGTAAATGGGGTGGTGGCCAAAGGATAATTTTTGTTCATGTGTTCTGGGGTCAGGCGGATGTTCTTTTGATCTTATTTTAAATGTTTGGACCTGTCCAATGTATGTACTACTACAGTCATTGTAGTTGACTTGATATACTCCAGTGCCATCTGCTTTTTCAATATTACATTTTGTTTATTTTTAAATATTATTGACATTGTTATAGATGTTCTAAAAGACAGTTTAATATTGTACTAATAGAGAATTTGACCAAGCCCATTTTATAGGTTTTAAGTGAATTCAACAGAAACAAACTTTGTGTAATCTGTAATTATTTGCATACCTAATTTTCTTTTTCTATTTATTTTCTTTAATGTCTTGGTTACTAAATAATTATGCTTTTAAAGTAATTAGCCATAACCATGTGTTTTATATTTATTAGTTCACTGTCACAGTTTGTTCGGTTAATGTCACATTCAAAAGGTAGTATATCATGGAGTTATATGCAGCTGTATTTTGGCTGTATTGATGAAAGAGGAGTGAAGAGTTTGGTTTGAAGCAGAGGGTTTTCTTAGTATGCTATAGTCAAAGGTTTTTTTAGTGCTAAATCTAAGCAATTTACTTTCTCCAAGTTTTCTAATTCTATAGTAAATTTTACTTTATTAGGAACAGTATTTAGGTATAGGTGGAGCTTTTCTAAGAGTTGAGTGTTTCCATTAAAGAGTATTTCAATTTCAAAATTCCTTTATTCATATAATATACAGTTATACATAGAATAGCGTCACTAATCCTATAACAATACATATAAAATAGTATTATAATTACTTATTAACTTGGCTATCCCGAAATTATTATTTATTAACTTGGCTATCCCGAAATTCTTCAAAGGGACAAGGTGCAAGTTTTATCAAGTAAGTTTTCAATACTTACATAATAGTATCACTTACATATCTTAATAAAATATTAATTTTTTCTTTTTTTATTTTTATCAGTAAAAATAAATTCATTTCCGATAAGGTTCAAGTATATATATATCAAATAAAAGATTCCACTCAATCATGAACCCTTATTTACATTTTATTTTATTTATATGCTTTGATACATTTAAGAGACCATTTACACCAAAGCAGTTCATTCCATTATAACGTTCACTGTGGAGGTCTTTGAGCTCACTTCATTTTCTTATAGATTAAAAGTATTAATACTTTCTCATAAATAAATACGACAATAATAAGTAGTAATAATAAATAACAATAGTAATAACCTGCATACGAATAAACAATTTTTGAATAGACTATGTAAATGGATAACAAATAATAAATAACAATAGTAATAATTAGTATATGAATAAAAAATGTGTGACTCGACTGTAAATTGGTAACAAATAATAAATAACAATAGTAATAATTAGTACATGAATTAAACATTTGTGACTCGACTGTAAATTGGTAACAAATAATAAATAACAATAGTAATATTTAGTATATGAATAAAAAATGTGTGACTCGACTGTAAATTGGTAACAAATAATAAATAACAATAGTAATAATTAGTATATGAATAAAAAATTTGTGACTCGACTGTAAATTGGTAACAAATAATAAATAACAATAGTAATAATTAGTATATGAATAAAAAATTTGTGACTCGACTGTAAATTGGTAACAAATAATAAATAACAATAGTAATAATTAGTATATGAATAAAAAATTTGTGACTCGACTGTAAATTGGTAACAAATAATAAATAACAATAGTAATAATTAGTATATGAATAAAAAATTTGTGACTCGACTGTAAATTGGTAACAAATAATAAATAACAATAGTAATAATTAGTATATGAATAAAAAATGTGTGACTCGACTGTAAATTGGTAACAAATAATAAATAACAATAGTAATAATTAGTATATGAATAAAAAATTTGTGACTCGACTGTAAATTGGTAACAAATAATAAATAACAACAGTAATAATTAGTATATGAATAAAAAATGTGTGACTCGACTGTAAATTGGTAACAAATAATAAATAAACATATAAAAAAAGAATTACGACTAACAATTCTTCATTGACACGGATTTAAAGTGCAAAAATACAGCCTGCATAAAATGTAATTGAATAAAAATGAAGAATATAGTAGATTACTGATTTATTTTAAATAGCTACACATCGCATAGTTATTAATAAAACTAATAAAAACTATGCGATGTGTAGCTATTTAAAATAAATCAGTAATGAACACCATCACAAAAAATACATACCGTCAAGAATATCGTAGATGATTAATTTAGTGATGGATAGAAGAATAGCTTATTTATGTATTTAACATTATTAACCCATCTAAACATTTTGATATAAAAACTTTTGGAGAGTCAAAGAACAAGTCTAAATCATTATTGACTGAAATTAGTATATTAAAGGATCTCATAAGTTGAAAAAGAGGCAAATAGGCATGTAAGACTGTACGACAGTGAGGGAGAGAGAAGAGGAGTTTGTTCCTACTCCGAAAAGAGGGAACATGGAATGACAGACCGGCCAGGCTAGCGGCGCCCCCAACCCTATTCCGTGCCAGTCTCCATCGCCCCATTATAAAAAACGAACTATTTTCTACTTACAATATATGATTTGAAAAAGTATAGTAAATTATTTGAATGTCATAAAACACAAATGAATCATCATTATATTTGTATATATTGTAATACATTTGTGTTGTGTGAAGTTGCTTGTTTTGCAATGTAATTACTTATTAAAAGCATAACAAATACTAGGAATAGTAGGAACAATACTAGGAACAAAATATTGATACAGAAACCAATTTCAAAAGATACAAAAACATAAATGATTAACATAAAAAATTATTGTTTTAGTAAAAATAAGTTGACATCTAAGCCTCCCATTCATTTCTCTGATGCTTAATGTAGTTTTGATAAAACAGTGAACAGCTTTAGAATCTGCTTTATGAAGAGTTTATTGCTTATTCTCAATACTAATAATTGATGGCTGATGTACTACATGAATATCTCAAACAGTAGTACGGATTCAAAAAAAAATATCCAAACAAAATTTATTGTTTCAAGTAAAACACATTTTTGTGCATGCTATTTAATGAAAATACATATATATAAAATTCACAGCGAGTTGCATAAATTCTATTAGTTTGAATTTAGGTGTAAATGCATAAATGTATGGTTGCGTTGAACTCTTTACAAAACCACTTAAAGGATCTGGTCTGAATGAAAATGGCCTATAGCCTTGAAACTGAACTCTAATATGAAACCAGTTTAATTTGCATAAAAACCTGATCAGAACAAAATTTATACCACTTAATTATACTTTCAAACATAGTAATCAGCAATAAGTTGTCAAGAAGATCCTTACAAGAAGAAAAAAGGAAGGACATTTATTGCATCTTACAAGGAAAGACAGGTTATAAATAATTGTTTACAAGATGCAGGAGATAGCTGTTGCTTCTTATACTAGAAGCAAGATCATGTTGAGGTGATATATCTATTAAATTACAACAATAGTGTTAAGCTAATTTCAAAATAAAAATCAACTAATAAAGTACAATTATTATAAATATATTATTATATAAATAAAACTTCCAAATGTTAGTGTGCAAAGAACTCGAAAAGTAAAATTTTTAAACAATATTGCATTCATATACAATTATAAATTTAGTTCCTAAAATTGTAAATGAAAAAAGGGCATTTCAAGCAATTTCCAACCTACCTACATATCACAATGTCTGTGCTAAAAAAGTACTACTATGACCAGCTGAATTATGTGCATATTAAATATATCCGTTTGCTCAGGAACAAAATATGTTAAAACACTCTTGTTTATAAACAATACATAAAAACTAGCTAAACCCAGCCATGCTTTGCTGTGGATTAGTCTGATGTTAATTATTAGTGATGTAAAGTATTGTTACTGAATGTAGCATATCAAAAAAACATATAAACCTTTACTTTATTTTATCTTAAATAAACTAACTTAGATTTTTTTTCATATATAAACATTGATCTGGTCATATGGTAACACTTTTTCAACATTATCATTTATTGTTATTTATGTAGGTCAGAAAATGATTGAAATACCCTGTTCCGTTTTACAATTTTAGGAACTAAATATGTAAAAACACTCATGTATATAAATGCAATGTTATGTAAACATTTCAAGTGAATCCATTCAGTACTTTTTGAATTATGTCTACACAAACAAACGGTAGTTTAATTTTTATATATTTATAGATATAGTGATGTTATATTACTATATATGTATAATTAATACAAATATATTATTTATAAATAACTATATCAAGATACAATAAAAATAATTAACTCGCACTCTGGGGTAGTGCTGTAACCCAACTACTTGGGGGCTAAGTGTTGTGGAGATTGTATGTGATAAAGCCTGTTCTCAGTCCTCCTGACATTAACTGGCACTGTGGTGTAGTGCTGTAACCCAACTACTTGGGGGCTAAGTGTTGTGGATTGTATGTGATACATCCTGTTCTCAGTCCTCCTGACATTAACTGGCACTGTGGTGTAGTGCTGTAACCCAACTACTTGGGGGCTAAGTGTTGTGGAGATTGTATGTGATACAGCCTGTTCTCAGTCCTCCTGACATTAACTGGCACTGTGGTGTAGTGCTGTAACCCAACTACTTGGGGGCTAAGTGTTGTGGAGCCTGTTCTCAGTCCTCCTAACATCAACCTAGTGTCTCCTTAGTAGTTGACATCAATGTGATCTCTACTAGAGAAGCCTGAAGTGTATAAGGTCATTCGGCCGGCATAAGGGACAAATGAAATTTGCTATGCGCGCTGCTGTACGTCTGACCACGAGGTACTCACACACCGACACCGACCCCTCCCCTGGGATGGGTGGGGTATAATTGCAGGAAGTCATTGAAGCGCGATACTGTGTCTCGATGTACGTGTGTGTAGCGATGCGGGTAAAAACACATATCTCAGTTGATTATATAAAGTGTGGCGGTCCGCCACGCGCGGTGAAGTATGTAACCATCGCTTGCGCATGCGCTCGGGTCGGGGAGGGGAGCCGGACGGAGGCGGGTAGGGGCAGTGTATCGTAGACGCCGGACAGGACGCCACCAATGGCCGCTCGCCAGCTAAGTAGCCCCTAGTTTAAGCCTTTAACCTAAATTAATAAATATGTTTCGGCTAGGCTAAATTAACCAGAAGGGGGGGGGGAGTAGTCTGTTTAGGTAGGAGTCAGGCCGCCAATCTAAAATGTAGAGTTTCGGTAATTGAGGGCACGAGGGGATCGCAGCCAACCAGTTAATTACAATTATGTTAAAACTATATTTACCCTTATGGTACATTAATTTGGAGCTGATCAAAGCTGGTTGTGAATTGTAGGGAACCGTCAACTAGCACTCACGTGGCCAAAACCATCGGTCCAACCCGCGCGGTTCTAACGCGGCGGAAACGGCGTAACTTAATCCAGAAGAATTTCCTTCACGGCCTCTGTCAAAGTAAAACCTTAATTTCCAGTTAGGACCGACCTGAACCTGGCATCTTCCATATCTGAGGCATCATCATCAATTCCTTTTTTCTCGCCCGTTTCTCCGCAATTGGTAGCAGAGCGATCGGAGTTGTAAAGTTAAGTAAATTTTTTTAAAGTGAAATGGCAAAGCGATCAGTTTTGGCAAATCCAAATAAATATGTTTTATTAGTGAAAAAGTCCATTAACTTTCAGTAAGAGAAGCCGACACAGACATGTCGGTCACGACACGTCCGTTCACGAACATGTCGGCCGACCGGCAAACATGACTTTCACTCCTGGAATTTCACATTAACGCAATAAATTTGAAAACTACCCAACTTAATTTAAAGCAATTTTGTTTTTCAATAAAGTGATTCAAATTTTCTTTTTAATAAATACTGAGAACAATGACCGTGGGAATACGGAGGTGCGGATCTGCAGTGTAGACAGGCCGTTATCGTGCGTTCTTAAACCTGTCTATAGGCTGCGACCACGTGCTTCCGGTGATTTCAGCATTGTCATTTTCAGTAAAATTTCCTCATTTTTCTCGTAGGCCAATTTGCTAAAGAAATATAAACAATAAATGAGTAAAGGAGAAATTAAAAATTCGATATTTTATATTTTTTTTTTCACTGACGCGTGAGTGCATTTAATAACACACCTTCAAACCTCGTACCCATATATTTAATTTGAGGAGGAAAAAATATTTAGATATATATAAATATTGTCAGATACCTTAATTGTAAATCTTGCAAAATGAATTTCAAATATTTATCAAAGTTTTTAGTGAATTTCAATTTAGCCATTATCAATATATGAAAACGAATAGTTGTCTGGACGGCCTTCTGCATTCAAGTCATGTTAAATAGTTAGGAAATAATTTAATTTTGTTTTATTACGTTTGCAGCAGTTTATTTTAATTATACCTTGTTAAAACTAATTCTGTGACAAGTACATCAAAGCTTGGGTTACATCCAACTATCTAGGAGATTTCACGCCAATAATTTTCTAAGCGAAGTTAATAATAGTGCAGTCCTCTTTTCCAAAATAAATAGGTAAGAAATCTATTAAAAAGGGAAAAATGTAAAAAAAATATATATAAAATGTATTTAAAAATGTAAAAAAAATGTAAAAAAAAAAAAAAAAACAAGTAACTATTAGAGGATTTAATAAGACTGAAAATAAAATTTCGCTTGGGAAATCTCGGAGTAACCTGAGTGGAGAGGCAGTTAACTATTTAGTATTATTTCTTTACAGCTTATATTAAGTTTAGCATATTTTCTTTTCAGCTAGTATTAAATGTCACCCCAACAAGTTAATAACAGGTCAACGGTACTCCAGTTATACTTGAGCAGTTATCGATCCACATAGTAGAAACCGGTTTTATCCACTCCAAGACACCCATCCGTGTCCAGCTACACAAATAGGCCACCAAGGTCTAGTCTGTATTTTTTGTCGATTCCAAGTTATGAAAACTCATTTGTAATCTTTACAATTCTCTCCCCTACCCTACGGAATTATTTTAATTGAAAAGAAGAAATGAACATCGACATCGGTTTCCAAATTATTGGTGACTCACTCACCAAACGTTTACAACCTTACATGCAATGTAATCAACACCTTATTAATATTAATTACAGAGTGGCCATCCCAGGCGTCACCACCCACAATATGAAAAATATATTAAAAAGAAATCGTTTGTTACATCCCCAACAATCCTTGATTATTTGGTTGGGAACTAATGACATATTCTCTAGTTTGCCATTTTCATGCATTAAAGATCAGTACATTTCATTATTGTGACTAATTAGGAAACAATATCTGGCGATTCATTTGCTAATTTTAGGCTTGCCCATTTTTCCGAGAGCCCAAGCCGAATCAAATTTTTTGAGTAAATTGATTAAATTCAACACCTTTTTACATACCTTGTCCAACCCCAGCACAACTGTTATTTTAACACATCTAATAAATCGAAGGGTTTTTTTTCACGCTGTTTATCGTAGAAACCATAGACCAGATGGAATACATTTGAATGATAGAGGGAACCATGCCTTAGTAAACCTCATTGAGGAAAACTTATTAATTGCACAAACACACTAACGAAGATTACTCACTAAAAGTAAAACAATTTCTTTCAAGTAAATATTGTATTAATGAATCTATGTAAAAAATAATATTTTTATGTATTTTGTAAATAATTTGGGTTTTCTGGCTGACCTACCTTTAGTGGTTCAGTTTTCCCTCCCCACCTGATAAATCGAGTGAATTAGTAAATTGCTTACTTTCACGTCTCCGTTCCACCCCAGCGCGAATAACGTTGAACGGGTAAATAAAAACCTGAAGGTCGCCATGCAAATTTACCATTATACAGATCACCAGACATGGGACCAGAACCTACATTGGTTTCAAGTGGCCTTCAATTCCGCCCGGCATGACATCACAGGCGCAACGCCTGCTAGCTTGTTCCTGGGTAGGGAGATCAAACACCCGCTTCAGTTAGCGTGGAGGCTCGACGAGCGACGATCAATTACAAAGTTAATTGATTTTGTAAATTATGTGATATTAAAAAGCATATAATGCCAAACACGATACTGTAATTCTCGTTGTAATAAAATAATAACAAACATATAACATTATTTAAAATCAAATTTGCTAATTTGCTGTAAAATTACGTGATTTTAAATAACTAATGAGCAATGCCTGTTAAAATAACTAATGTGAGAGTCTGTTTTTAACATTTGAGAATAGTCAGGAATATAGTTTCTTAATTCTCTATGTACCAAGAAAGACCAAATTCCCATCTTTGAAGTGATGGATTTACAACTATAAACATAATTTTAATGTAAGAACTACTACGGAGGCGTTTAATAGCTGATATAAAGACATTGCAATCGAAAAAATTTTTTTAATATTTTTGCGCAAACAGCCTTAAGTGGGTTGATTGTTTTGAATTAGGCGATGTGTAAGTAAAGAGAATTTGAGTATTGGGCTCGTTAGTTTAACAATACAACATAGCTTAGATTCCACGCTACTATGTAGGTCCATTGGTTGCTCTGGTTATTGGGCTATTAATAGATGGCCCTTCGTAAAGAACAGCCCACCTTAAATACTAAAAATGCTTGGCAATAGGCAATATTCATTACTGACATATTCTTCAAGAACAGTTGGGCTTCAATAAACTTTATCAGAATTGAAAATATAGATTTTAATTTTGTTGACTTTCTCTCCAAGAGAAGAACTGTGTCATGGTGTAGAATACTCTTTCCTAGAACGATTCACCCACCCATATAGGTACAATGGTATTGACCCACCTACCTACCCATAAATGTACACTGATTTTACCCACCCATACACGTACAGTGGTACTAACCCACCCACCCCACCCATACACGTACAGTGGTATTGACCCACCCACCTATACACGTACAGTGGTATTGACCCACCCACCCATACACATACAGTGGTATTAACCCACCCACCCATACATGTACTGTGGTTTTGACCCACCCCACCCATACACTGGTTATGGTGTCTAAAGAGCCTTTTTTATGGTATTTGAGTTGTGGTTCTTAGTCTCCTCTGGCAGTGAGGTGAACACAATCTTAGAGCCCAGCATAAGATTGGTTTCTTGGTGAAAGTTGTCAGTTTCACATATGTTTAGTGCTATAGGTGTGTATATTTTTTTATTGGAGCGTCTTGATTTATGCAATAGAGGATTGTATCAAGAGCCTACACTAGTCAGACTCATTAGCAAATTTATATTTGCCCATATCTTTAAGAACTGCAAAGTTAGTTTTAGGAATTAGTAAATAATAAAGTCAAGTATCTTGAATTCTTGAACAGAATTATCATAGTCATAATAAGGGTATTTCAGCAAATTACAGATTAACTTTTTTCTATTTGTCTTATTTTATAATTCAAAAGCTTGCATACCAACACATTTATTTAAGTTAGTGGCTGGCCAAAACCTTTAAATAGCTGCATGCTATGAACTGTTATAATATTGGTCGGTAGCGTACTTGGTTCAATCCCAGCTTCATGTGCTAAAGGTTCTCAGTTCGATCCCAATCAGAGTCATAATACATTTTGAGAAGGATCAGCTGATAACCACTGGCCGTTCATTTGTCATTGGGCTATTAATTAATGACACTTTCTAAGGTATAGTTGGCCTTAGTTTGTAACAATGACTACATTCGCTCATCTACACTCATCACACTCATTCAAAATCCATATTCACCTATATCTTGACGATCGGCGTCTTATGAATAAATAAATAAATAAAAAAATTAATAACTGTTAAAACATTCATAATATTGGTTAGAACATGTAGAATAATGGGTAATATTTTCAATTCTGAAAAAAAATCCTCAGTTCATCTTATAATTTTAATAGTTTAACAATCCATTTCAGATGAAATGTTTTGTCAAAAAGTCTAAATTATTTAATTTAAGTTTCAATAGTTTCAATTTTTTGGGAATATTTGAGCCTATATTATTGTTTTAAGAAATAATCAAATCAAATTAACACATTTAAAAATTAAATTTATCAAAACTTAGATTGTTTTCATTTTCAAACATTTAAACTTTAAAGCTAAAGCTGTAAACCAAAGACCTATAGTTAAATGTATGCAAGAGCCTTTAGTATGTATTGTTAGGATATTGAATAAAATATTTATTTTGAAACCAGTGTCAAAACAAATATAATATTCTTAACAATATTATTACTATCAATATACATGAATTAAAATGCTAAACAAGTTTAAATAGATTTCATAATAGTTTTTACTTTATATTATTTCAATAATGCGTAAATAATTGCAAATTACGAAACATATAAAAACAGAGTTGCAATACATAATACAGGAAATAAATAGTCAATAGGAAAACAAGATAAAATAGTACAAATCTTCAAACTAAACAAAAAATACAAAATATTTTTAATTTTATCATTAAAAAATATAAAAAACTAGGCTTTAGCTTTGTGCAGTTTTAATCAATACTGATAATGATTATAAATAATTCCTTATTTTCCAGTAACTAAAACTAATTTTAACATAATTTCGTATATTCTCTTAAAAATAGTATATTTTTTTACAACCACCATAATAATTTGCTAAAGGTCTGTAATTACTCAATCAAAATTTAAAATGGCAATAGTAAAATTGAAGTTAATTCATTAACAAAATTATTGACAAAACATATTGTGTTGACAAATGTTAACAAGGATGACAGATTTTTAAATTACCATTCTGTATATATCTGAAATTCATGGTCTGTGCCTGCCTTGTAAGTTTGACATGAAATCAATCAAGTCATTATCTGTACAGGATTGCAAGTGTGGAATTCTTGTGTTGACAGAAAAATGACTAATTAATATAAAAATAGAAACTGAGGCTTAGCCCTCAAGCAAACAACAGCATAATGCTGCAGCATATGAAACACAAGTACTGTCCATTAGATCATCCACTGGCAAGATTGTATCAAGGGCATCCTGAGGTCATATTCCAACAGATTACACTGTCCAAATTAGTAGTTTGGTCTATCTCTGTACACTTACTGGTAACTATGCTACTGCTATTTAATAAAAATTTGTTATTATTAATGGCGTAGTTTTTAATATTATTATTTTTAAAATTCCTTGTTTAGTAATTAAAACTGATAAAATTTGTTTGCTTTATATTTACTTTTATTCTAAATGATTAAAAAGTATAATTTTACACTTACATTGGCTCTGTCTAGTTTTTGAAAATCATAGAAAGTAAGGTTTTGGAAAATTGCTATAGAAAAACAGCTGTTACACACATATTAATAATATTACAAGACAAGGTAGTTATATTAAATGTAATAGAATTTTTTTGAACAATAACTACTTCATTATTTTTAATGTCTGGTTTAAACATTTCACTTTGTTATTCGCTTTTAATTTATTTTATATAATTTGTTTTTAAAGTAAAATTTAGAATTTTAGATAATTTAAAGAAACTCTGATTTTAAGGAGAGATAGATTTTTGCAGATATTTATTCTTGCTATTTTATTTTACTTACGATTTAAAATAATAACTTACTGAAGTATTAAAAAGAATATCAGAACCCTTGTAAGATGGGCATTCAAAATAATTTTGATATAACATTTTAATAATTTAGTGTTGTTGTTTCATTTATTGAAAATAATAAAATGACCAATGCTTCAAATAGATAAACATAATTAGTAAATTGTATATTGAGAAGTTTATTACTATTAAAAATCAGGATATAAACAAGTCCCTGCAGATATTAAGAAATAATTGCAGATTCAATTTAATTAAATACCAAAAAGAGGTTCTTTAACAATGTTGTCTAGATCCTCTATCTCAATACAAACAATTGAATTAAATTTGAAGAAAACATATAAATTTATTTATATATTTCTCGTGCAAACTAACACGCATAAAACAGACAAGTTAATAATATTGTTGAAAAAACTATAATTTATGTCTAGTCAAATTCCAAACAGATTTGACAAACATACTAGTTGCAAATTATTGTAATTTACAACAAAATTACTATATTTCTGTATTATATTATTAATATTACAATCACAAAAATTGTGTTTCATGCTGTGATATACAGACATGTGAGTAATTAAGCTATGAGTGAGAATGTTCCAGTGATTTGAGCACAAAAATGAGAACATCCTGTTAGCCTTGTGAGAAAAACCTTGGATGGTTCAGGTAGCAAACACAGCAAACAATATGAGACAGTCCTCCTTTGGTCAGTTCCTAAGGATATTCTCATTGGTTTAATATAACTTCAAAATGAATTATAATTATTTGTTAGTCTTGACTGTTTCATCTTTTATCCTGACGTCTGTGCAAAGTCGATATGAGACAGGAAAGCGTGCTGATATTACTGTTGTTGACAAAATATTTGATGAAAGTTCTTTAAACACAACTCCAGATATGATGAACGATATTGTGATATTTCCTGATGATACTTTGGCATCTCCCGACAACAGGAATGTTTTTGAGACCTATCCTACAGATAAGACTGAAGAATTAACGACCTCAGAAACAACCTCAGAAACAACAGAAGAAACAACTTTGTTTGATTTGGATGATAAATTTCTAATCGATGCACCACAACGATTGTGTGGTGAAAATATGAAACGTGACAATCGTGGTGTGTGCCGAACAAGCATGTAAGTGGATAATCCTTCGGCATTACATATTTTCATTGTAGTCATAATATCAGATGCATATTAAAATGTTTAACATTATAAAACATTAGGTCTTGAAAACTAGGTAGTTTTAAATAGCTCTGCAAAATAAGACAGAAGTGTTATGTTAATTATTTCAAGGTTAGTAAAACACGCAATATCAAACATAATACCAACATTGTTCTTACTGTGTCTATCTGTCCATTCTTACTTCTGTCATTTATCTTATGTTTTTTGTGATATTGTTATGATGCACTAATGTTTTATTGTAGTTAAGTAAATATTGAATTCTGTGAATATTAACTATATTCTAAGGCATATTCAATTAATAATAACACATCAAAATGGTTCAGACCTTATTATTGTTGATGAATTATCATCTTTAATAACTCAGCAGTTTTTGGTGGCATTAAGTCAAATTTGAAGGAACCTAATGTTGAATCAAAATATTAAAAATTTACTATATTTAAGAGGATACATGAAATTATAGTAAAATTTGTTTTCATTACTGGAAAATAAGGAATTATTTATAAGCATTATCAGCATTGATTAAAATTGCACTAAGCTAAAGCTTAGGTTTTTGCACTTTTTTAATGACTTATCTTGTTTTACTATTGACTTTATTTCCTGCAATATGTATTGCAATTCTGTTTTGACATGTTTCCTAATTTACAATTATTTATGCACAGTAGAAATAATACAACGTAAAAACTATTATGAAACCTATTTAGCATTTTAATTCACGTATATTGATAGTAACAATATTGTTAAAAATATTATATTTGTTTTGACACTGGTTTAGAAAAAAAAAAATTCATTCAATTCTAACAATACACACTAATGACCCATATATATACATTTAACAACAGGTCTGTTGTTTAAAGCCTATGTATGGTATTTGTGTCTGAAAATGAATTTACTGTCAAATTAAATTGCATTTAAGTTCAAACATGCCAATAAAGTATGAGCCTGGTCTAGTAGGGTTGAACTAAATAGTAATAGTTGTTAATATAGCCAATAAATGTTCATATTTTGACTACTTTTTTTTAATTCTCCAAGATGTTTCCTATATAATTTTGTTAGTCTGGAATTTTAATACTATTCTAGGCATTAAAAAAACCTAATAAATATTATTTGAAAACATTTGGATACACTCCCAAGACCTAAAAAAAACTATTATAAGAGACCATAGACTCTGACCAAAGGAATTTTTGACTTTTATACATTTAGCGTAACAAATTCTTAAGGTGGTGCAATTGGTGAGTTAATTATTTCCCAATTTTGTAATTAAAATTAGTTAATGTACCTTCCCTGAGACAGGAAAAATACAAAAAAATGTTTCTAACCACTATATTAGAACTTGTGGCCTTATGAACTGATGAATTTAGCTAAATTTAAATTAACTAAAAGATAAACCTTTAAAAGTACAAATTTAATTTTTTTATAACTACGTTTTTTAGACATAACTGAAGTGATTAAGATAGTTATCATTTTTTTAAATGTAAAAATATTTATAATTTTAAGATAAAAAAGGTATTCTTTTACCTTTAAAATTATAAATATTTTAATCAAAATATTATTTGATTGTAAAAATAAAAAAAAAAATTTTTTACCATTAAAATTATAAATATTTTTACATTTTTTTAAAATGAAAAACATCTTAATCCCTTCAGTTAAGTCAAAAAAACGTAGTTATAAAACATTGAATTTGTACTTTGAACGGTTTTGTCTTGTAGTTGATTTTAAATTTGCTAAATTCGCTACTTCATAAGGCCACAAATTCTAGTGGTTAAATATTTCTTTGTGTTTTTCCTGTCTCAAGGGAAGGTACATTAACTAATTTTGATTATAAAATTGAGAAATAATTAACTTACCAAAAAACTATTGCACCACCTTAAATAGGCCTAACACCTAAGATAATATTGAGGACCTTGGCTAAAAGAATTAATGCTACATGCTGTGTGAAAAGTTTGAGCTAGTAAAAAATGTACTGTATAAAATATAAGACTGAACTACTTACCCCATTTTTTTATGTAAAAAATTTGAACTGTTTCCTGTAGTAAGGTAATGAACAGGCAAAAAAGTTATTTACAAAATCCTATTGCATTTCATACATTTATTATAACAAATATATCAATGAATTCTATGATATTTTTATACTTGCTGTTTAAAACAACTTTCACACAATGTTTTTTTAATTACATATAATCAACCAACCACACTCCCTATACAGTCTTGCATTTTTTTCCACCTCCTCTACAGAGATTACTTAAATTATATATTCAACGCAGAATTTAAAACCATCCACTTAAAATTGTTCACATAACTTCTTCATTAATATTTAAACAGACTTCTTGTTTGTAAAATAACCATGGCTTTAAATGGTTTCAGATTTCTTTAAGAACATCTTACTGCCACTTTTAATATTTATTTTAGAAGGTTAAATAGTCTTCAGTAAAACAATTAGTCAGGATCAAAACAATAAAATAACTGAATAACAGCACAGTTCAACCATTCAACAATCTACATTTTCCGTCTGCATCTAGTCTCCTAAAAAACCCACAATTTTTAGATTTCACATTAAACAACACTGTTCTTGAATTTTCTTCTTCCACATCACTAATCTCTTGTTCTGGCGATGGAGATACAGGCCACCTGTTGATGACTATCACCAATACGAGGATTACCAATATAACACACACACTAGCCACCAAGATCCTCCGCCTCATGGTCACTGTCAAGTCACCTGTACCACCTCTATCTAGGTACAGCCGGCAAGTGTGATTTAATAAGAACTGGTTCTTTCACTACTAGAGTTGTTTTTAAACAAGTTTTCCTCATGCATGGTGCCAAGGATAAAAGTTCCTCAGGAATTCCCAGACGTATTGGGTTTTACTGCAGAAAATACTACGAGGAGTATCTAAATTAATAAACTAACCAAAACAATATTATTGTAAAATTGGGGGGGAAAAGTTGGGAACACTTTAAGAATTAAGGTAGAGTGCTGCAATAATAATAATAATCTGTATAACAGTATAGTAAAACAGAATATTTCAAGAAATTACTTTAACAACCAGTAACAAACTAATAAGATAATATATTACTATCAAATTAATCTTACAAGTATTTGTTTTACAGTTAATTATAATAAAATAATATTTGTACGACAATAAACTTTCAACATATGACAAATTATAGCATACATTTAACTTTTTTTACTCTTATACTCGCAGCATAATGAACAAAATAGGAGGTAGAAAATGTTTAGATTTAATAATTATGGAGTTTTTTTCTTTTTTTCGCTTGGTTCTTGAGACAAGTCTTCAATAAAAGAGTTCAATGATTTTTGTTAAATTAAAAGCAATTTTGTGTAGTATCGAATGTCAAAACCAGGATTTGAACTTTTTTAAACAATATATTAATTTTCAAAAGTTAAAGCAGCAACAGGAACATGTTGATGTTTTTAAAACACATATCTCTTAACTTTACAAATCAGCTGTTTTAGATGCTTTTGGATTATGTATTACAGACGTTTTCAAATCAGCTCCTTCTTTCCATGTCATAGTGTTTTCAAATCAGCTCCTTCTTTACTGCTTTCCATGTCATAGTGTTCTCAAATTTCATCATTCAATTAATCATTAGTTGGAATATTGGCTAAAAACAACAATAATAATTCCAATATGCTTATTTTGTTTGATTAATATTATATTTTTACATTCCTCTTCTGTTTTAACAGCAATGTCTTCAAGCCTACAGGAAATAATTTTTTTAGTTTCTTTGAGTTGAATAACAAACTTGACTGTCTGGCTAAAACCAGAGATGCCTTGGGGCTTTCCCACAAGGCCAAAGGTCAAAATTCTCAAATGAGGAAGAAGTAGAAATCCTTTGCAAGGGCATTTGGAGAACTACTCCAAAATAATAAGAGAATAAAGTTGTTGTTGTTTTTTTTTTTTTTTTTTTTTTTTTTTTTTTTTTTTATATACATTTTAAATCTATAATATGTAGACGCTATTAAATCATTTTTTTTAATTTGAAATATGAACAGTCACAAACAAGTCAAAAATGGGTAATTCGCTGTAGCCACTATCTAAATAATATTTGTGTATGTCGTTACAGTTTGGATGTCTAAAATTAACTATGGGATACCGCTCTGACCCTTGCGTAGGATTTAAACTATCAGAAAAGAACTAAAAATCCAGTCTAAGGAACTTTGTGAAATGTGTTCGTTCAATTTAATTAATGAACCTACAACTCAATTTTTAGGCAGGAGTATGTATACATCTTACAAATATTGCCACGTAAGCTATATTTCGCAATACTGCATAGTAAGAGCGTTGGAAACAGAGAATTTTTAATTTATCTGTAATTCAAAGCATGTACTTGACTTTAATGTTTTAACTTGAATTGCTTGTCGATTTAAATTTACATTAATATTTTGTTGAATTTTGAAAATAAGGCACACGCCTTTAACAAGGCAAATTTATAGATAAGGTAATCCTAAATTATTGCCCTATGTTAAAATTGAGAATGTCCTTTGTAAAACCAATTTCTGTATGTTTGTGTACACATAACTCAAAAAGTGGTAAATAGATTTACTTGAAATGTGTACTCAACATTGCATTTATATACAAGTGTTTTTGTATTTCTATTTGCCCATCTACACTCATCACACTCACTCGAAAACCATATTCGCCCATACCTTACAAATTAAATAAAAATATGTATTTAGTACCTACAATTAATTGTAAATAGGAACAAGGCATTTCAAGCATTTCTCAACCTAACTACATTTCACAAACTAAACTAAATGTCAGTGTTGAGAAGTGCTACTGTGGCCAGCTAATTTAGATGCATATTATGTATATATATATCTATCCAAATCATATCCTGTAAGTTTATTACTATGACCAGATAATTGTTTATCAGAAAAACTGTAAGTTGCTTTATTTCAGATAGAATTATGTATGTTATTTCGATATTATAAATTCAATAAGAATACTTTACATCCATATCAGTTAATATCAGACTAAGCCAAGGCAAAGCGTGGCCGTGTTTAGCTAGTTTTTTTTAATTCAATGAGTAATATTGTTATTTTGTTAGAGCATACATGAATCCATGTAGGGGATATTTTGTTAAAATTATTTTAAAATAATTAACAGATATAATTTTTGTATTTGTTTAAACCAAGCTAACGCATTTGGCCACTCTTTATCACTCAAGCAGTTTTATCATCAAAACTTAAGAATAACAATAAATTCCCTACAAACTTATCATTAAACTGATGTATGGTTTTATTATATATAACCTTTTTAAATCAAATTATCTTACAACGATTAAAATAGTTACTATCACAAAATATATATTTTAAAAAATGATTAGACTAAACACTTTTGTAAAAACAAAACTCCTCTAAATAATACAAAATAAACGAGCTAATTAAATTAATCACCATGTTGTGAAAAATTTTGCACTGTTTCACAGACACTTTTGTATTGATCATATTGTAACAAAGTAAAATCTATTTTGCAAAGACCTTAACAATTTTAAATCTTCCTTTTAACATTTTCGATTAAAGTTCTAAAAATCACTCTTAGTGCCATTTTATTAAATATATTTTTTTCAATATAAAATTTAAAGACACTTACGGTTTGTAATGTTTAGCACAATAGATTTTATTTTATTAGCAAAACGGCCAATATTTACAATAAACAATGCTTCATTTAACCTTTATATTCAGAGACCAATGTATACAGTCAAGGAGTTCTTTGAAACACTTCAATAACTACTATAAAGCAGTATTATTAGTTATTTTTGACGCCATTGTATTTCTTAAAGAAAAACAAACAAAGATTGGTGTCTACTGTCTACAAATATCTTTAAGGAAGACTAATTCATGTTGCACTAACATTAGAGCTGCATATTTTACCTTTTTCAAATCTATTTTTAGGCTAATTCTATCTATATTGTAATTGCACCACATACTCTTACTTCAAAAGAAGGCATTTGGAGTGCACTAATAATACTAATGTAACGCTGATAGTTTAAGAATTATAGGCTAAACTTAAAGATTTTCAGATTCTAACTCTTATAAAACTAGTTACTTATATAACAATAAAAATCCAAATTTACTGAATTTTAGGTACACAATTCATGTCCACAATACTGGTAACAGAAGCAATATTAAAACTCGACATACTCATACATGGAAATCCTTTCTCAGTGATATTATTGTACCTATAAAAATTTATAATTCCTGTAAAGAATGACTAATGTAATAATATTAAATAATTTATGAACAATACGACCATTTCTATAAGGCGTGCTACTGAAATGTTAGATCTTTAATAATTTTAAGTACCGTACAAGGTTAGGTTTTTTGAATTTTAAACAAAAGGTGGTTTCTTCTTCAAGATGAGGAGAAGAATCATTTATTTCAATTGACAAACTTCACATCTGAATAGGACACGTCAATAAATAACTAATTGTACACCTATACCTGTAGCACCTTGTAATGACAGGGTTAACAAAATAATAATTGTTAACAATAAAGAATATTATATCTTTTTGAAAATAGTTAACAAAATAATGTAAAATTACTTCTAATATTTTTAGTAAAATAAAAAGGATTTAATATTTCATAAATTATGGTGTTATGATAAAAAATAATACTTAAAATCAGTAAATAATAATTATAATATAAGAAAGAACCAGATAGGAATTTCTAGTAGTTTGGCTGAATGTCATAGGTTTAATAGAAATTAACATGAATTTAAGAAAGAATAAAATTAAATTAAATGTTTGATTTGATGTGATCTATTCTTAAACAAGACAGTAAAAACAAATTATTGATAAAGTGAACTGACAATTACTGTCAATGCTGCTCTAACTGTAATCCCTATTGTTTGAAAGTTATTTGTTGGCATTGGACTATCTGCAATATGTATTATAATACAATTTTAATTTGTGCCCCTAAACATGGGTTATAGTAAGCACCCACAGAACTTGCACATCTAACAAGTGCACTCTGTCTATACAATTGGTTGTCATTTTAATTCAAAAGAAATGTTCTAAATTGGCATGTTTTAGAGTAGATATATATTTCAGAGCCACAGAACAAAAGAACTAGGGAGCAGATTTGAATATCCACTAACAGGCTTTTTTGAATAGAATTATTATCTGATCTACTCTACATAATCTTTTAAGGCCTGATGCTAAGCGTTCACTCTTCGGAGTACAATTAACACCCGTTAAATGTACGTAGTTTTACTACCACTCAATCCAACCCTTTAGAACTCCTTATCAACCCTTTAAGCTCTGTGGATGTGTGAACAAAAAACCTAATATCCCTGGAACTCAATGTGCTTGTGTTTTTCTCTCTCTCAGGTTTCCTATTGATTCCAGAGTCCATTTGTCCCTTGTCCTTTGTATGGCTGCTTGTACTATGTGTCTCTTGCTGATCCTTGGGGTTGTTTACTGGTCCTAACGGTAAGCTTATAATCCTTGCAGTCAACTGCCTTGCCTCGGTGAAGTCCTCTAGGTGTCTATCTCCTAATAAGTTTTTATCTTAGCTCTAAGTCCTCTCCTAGTTCTTCCCATGTTTGCTGTTGCAAGGTGAGTTAATGAGGAATAGGTAGGTGGGCTCGAATCTCAGGTCCTCCCTCTGTGTCTGGTTCCCAAAGTCCTTTCTTTCTGACTTAGAATCATACCTTACAATACTCTTTTCTGACACCCACTATCTCTAATGTCTACCCCTGTATGTGTGTGGGTCAACAGGTGGATCAAAACTACAGTTACCACTGTACCAATGCTACTGTATGTATACTGTAGTACACTGTTCAGTAACTATGTGTACTAACAAAGTATACTGTGTATAAAAATCTAAAACCATAGGCTAGTTTCTCCCGATGAGTGGGACCACCAAACTCGTTGAACTTTAGCCACTTCAGCACTCATCAGCCCATTTTTTAAAAGTTTCTATTTTTTTTTTTTTTATTTGTATGCCCATTCAACAACTCTCGTACACGAACCCTGTCAATGTAAAACCCCTTTTTCATTTATATTTGAAAGTGTACTTTATAAGTTCTTGACCTCTAAAAATTTGTAGGTAATTTCTGCTAAACCTAGATCTGTCCAGTGGAAGATGGGATGAAGATGAGTCAATGGCTGTAGCAGTTTGGTTTATGCAGAGGTGGTATCCTCAGATTAGACTGTCCACTTTTGATCTTCAGCAACAAGTTGAGATGTCTAGCTATGATTGTAATAAGGTGACGTAACTCTGTACATTGCTTGAATCAACTAATCAAACGCGATCTGGGAGAATAGAGCAATATGACCACACGCTTGAATAGACCAATAGCACTTAGTGACAATAAATTATGATACCTACAATAGAAGAAAATAACAGGTTATTTTTAAGCATATATTCGTCATCTAGACTACGAAAAAACAATAGAACTTACTTGCGTGCATAAGTCAGTGTTGTCTTGAAGTTAAGAGGCAGATTTTTAACAAGGAAATGCTTTTTTATTGGATGGTTTACATACTCCTCAATATCTGGTAACTCATATGTGACATTAACCACTTGTATGAAGATGGATAAGGGAAGACGGAGCAGCATGTCTGACATGAGAGCCCAGCCTTCAGAGTATCCTAAACAAAAGACAAGATTGGGTTGACTCATGTATAGTACAAAGTTTCATTACAATACAAGAAACTAAAAAGCATAAGATGTATACCTGGACAGTTTTAGTTTTTTCAACATTCATATAATTTTTAAAAAAGCCATTGTAGTAGTGATATGCATACACTCGCGAATGAAAAATTTTGATATTTCTATTCACATATTAAGTCTGCTTGGATAGCTGATTATGGTAGAGAAATATTAAATTATGTCTAAGTTGGATAGATTGATGGAGTGGGTAAACCATTGTAAGGATAGTTACCATCTTATGACTTGTGAGGTGTTGCAGTTTGAGGATAGTTGTTTGTCTTTGCAGTTTGGATTGAGCTTGTCTTTGTAATTATTTTTACATCTAATTGGTGATCATTCATTCTGATGATCACTAGTGTGATATGCTGTAACTTAACTATTTGGTGACAAAGTGTTAAGCAGAATGTTAAGATTAAGATTCCGGTCTTTGGCCTCCAGCCCCAAATTAGAGGAGTGGTAATTAAAATATTTTTAATTGTAATTTACATCTTTACTGAAAATTTGATCAAAATTGTTGGAGCTGTTTTTGAGAAAATTCCATGTTTGTATGTTTTTTGGCCTATAAAAATAATAAAAAAAAAACTAACATTTCAAAAAAGTGAAAAAACAGTTTGAAAATATTGGCTAAATACACATACATACCAAATTTCATAAAAATCTATATATTCGTTTGGTTTCAAACAAAGTGCACTAACACATATACGGACAAACACAAAATAAAAAAAATAAAAAGAACTTTTTTGAGTTGAGGGAGCCCTAAAATAGATTTATAGACCAACGTGTAACAAAAGATTTGTTTGTACAATCACAATGCTTTCTCTTTGCTAACGCATATGGGAGAAAGTAATGATGAAGGTTTTTTAATTTATTGAAGACACTGGTGAAAATTGTGAAAGTTTGATTATAACACG
Organism: Stictocephala bisonia; assembly: GCA_035578905.1. Lineage (NCBI taxonomy): Eukaryota > Metazoa > Arthropoda > Insecta > Hemiptera > Membracidae > Stictocephala > Stictocephala bisonia. Next base: position 803,774 of record JAQJVL010000382.1, on the reverse strand, counting down.
TTTTTGCATTCTGGGTGTTGTAGGGGAAAAAACTATTAGAGGGTGTGATGGTAGTTCTGTTCTTTAGGTTTGGTATTTTTAGTTGCTAGATAATATGTTTGATGTTGATTATTTGGCAACAGGTGGTGGTTTTAATTAATCTTTATTTAACCTTTTTTGTGCATGGAGCAATTGTTTTACTTACCACTGTGAACTGGCAGAGGAGGAAGGAACATCCTCCAGTCCAAAGAGGCAGTGTAGATTTGTGACATTTCAGCTTTAACATCATCTGTCACCTTGATATGGTTTTCTATATCAGCTATAGCTTGCTCCTGATCCAACGATTCATCACCTTCATAACCATATATGAGATAGAACATGTATTTGTGGAGAACTTGCATCCGCATGTACTTGGGTTTGAAACCATAGATACGACCTGCTCGCTGTCAACAAAATCCAAAAATTAAGACACTATACATCTTGAAAAAAATGAAAAAGTATTTCTAAAATGCTCCTCTGTCTACAAAGCTTAGTAATATAACGGACTTGCACAATAAGCACATGGCACTACGGAAGAAAAACGACTATCCATATTTTTATTTTATTTTATTTATTCTTAAGACGCCAATCATCAAGGTATGGGCAAATATGGATTTAGAATGTGTGTGATGAGTGTAAATGAGTGAATGTAGTCATTGTTATTAACTAAGGCCAACTATTCCTTAGAAAGTTTCAGTAATTAATAAACCAATGACAAATGAACAGCCGGTAGTTATCAGCTGATCCCTCTCAAAATGTGTTATGACTCTGAATCTATACTGATGACCTACAGAAAGAGAAACTCCTTCAATATATGAATTATAATTTTTTTTTATGCAAACAAACTTAACAATATATTTCCTCTATTTTATTACTAAAAATCAACTATTTAGACCCTGAATTTCATTTAATTGTGGTTTTGACTGTCAGAATCCAAAGTCCATTGCACACCATTCTACCATTTCATTATATCAGTACTCTAATATCATAAAATGGTATAGAGTACTGATATATTGTACAAAGTATGTTTTATATATTGTATATAACATTCTTTGTACAATATATATCCTAAATAACTTGATGTGCAACTGTTTGGATCAGATTGACAGGCTGCTACATGATCAGGTCGTTGATTAAAGATGAAATTATTTAGTAGAAATTGTGAATTCCAATAAATTGGACAAACTGTTAAAACAGATTTGGGAATACAATAATTTTACCACCAACACATAAAATCCACGATTTTTATATAAAAATGAATAATAATGAAGACTTGGTTAGTGAAGATTTAATTAATTATCAGAACAGGTCTTCCAGTAATGATAATTCACTAAGCTATTAATTATTTAGATTTTGAAACATTTTGCAATGTAAATACTGTAAATAACACTTATACACAAATTCAGCATTACTGGAATATTTCATTTTTATTAATTTAAACCATGTTTACTTTCTTTAAGCCAATAAATTATCTTACACTGTTGTATTTGACATCTATGTTTTCTTCTACTTTTGGTGGTACCATTTCCTTGTGAACATCAACAGTTTTTCCAGGTGGTTCTGGTGCTGGAACCTTTTTCTTTGATTTAGCCTTCTTTTTAATAGCTTCTCTACCAAGTATTTGAAATTTCATCTTAGCTTGATCCAAAGCCGACTGTATAACTGAGTGGTCTGTAAACAACATTTTTAAATTAATTATCATGTACCCATAATACTCAATAAGTGTACTGATCATAAACCATGCAATAATAGCATGATGATGATAGCATTATGACAACTTTCTTACTGACTGTCATAGATCTCTTATAACCATAGCTAATACATGTGACATTGACTTTTGATTTAGGTTTAGGTCTTCCTACTTTGCTGATTTTTTACCTTGATTTGCAAACTTAGTATGAAATTTACTCACCTGTGTATTAAAACTTATACAGATTAAAAATAAAGTAATAAACAATATTCATTCAACTGAACATTCATCCATATGTTAAATTGACTTAATTTCATTTCAAGCACATGCAATCACAAGAGTGAAATACATACCAGTGCTGACAGAAGGGTGGCAGATAAAAGTAAGTGTCTTCTCTTTCCCATAGCCTCGAAGAGTCATTTTCACGTGTTTCACATGTCCCTCAACCGTTAGCTTATTAATAATACGTAACAATGATTTCTTATCCATGCGTACATCATAGCCCTCCTTCATCTCTTCTTCATAGATCATCTATAATGTTAAAATAAAAATCTGATAGTAAATAACATTTCAATAAGTAATATAAAATAACAGAGCACACTTTGCTTAAAAATCTCAATATAAGCAAGGTATATTGCTATACATATAGCAATGATTAGTTGTATAACTCTTTTACAACTAAGATACATCGTAACTAAAAGCAATCATACCCCAAGGAAAGCTAATAAAATAAACAAAATTAATCAATTGTAATCTTAAGATTTACAATTGACCCACCTATACTACAAAGTCCTCTCTTATACCTAACCATTACAGCTAACCAATGCCGGGTAAAGGTACAAACCATTTTGTTTTTATAATGGGAATAGTGCCTGAATTGCCGAGGTTTATGATAGGAAAGCAGGCTTACTTTAAAAAAAGGACTTACTCAAAGAACTTTTTTATAAAGATGCTCCAGTTTTAAAAAAAGGACTTATTCAAAGAACTTTTTTATAAAGATGCTCCAGTTTTCCTATCTCAAAACCTTAACAATTTTGTCCATTTATTTGAAAATGTCCCAAATTGTTTCACCACCAATATCATACCCAAGGCACATATTTTAAATTAGTGAAAAAATTTAAAGTTATTACTTTGGTCTTGGCAATAATGAATTGTCTTGATAATTTTTTTAAACAAATTTTTAAAAATACCTTCTGAAGCTTGCTGGTATCAAAAACAACCTTTTGTTTTTGTACAGTTTCCATAATCATATTGGTGCGTTTCAGTATACGAAATGACATACTGGTGTTCTTCTGCAAGTCAGAAGGTGCAGTGTTCTGATACCGAGCTCCTCTGAAAAAACACAGCAAAATTATAGTACTCCCATTAACTTATTATGAAACATATATTTTTTCTCAAACTGCCCATATTTTATTCACATTTATTGGAGATTTTACAGGTAGAGCAGATTCTACTTGTTTTTAAAGTTCCCATTTCCCAAACCGCCAAATCACCGCTGCGAAGTCTCGAGCCCTATAGTGAACATTAGGGGTGTGCGAGTACTCGAAATTTCGAGTATTTGATCGAGTACTTTACTACTCGAACTTGGCTCAAAGTTCGATCAAGTAGTTGTATTTCACGAAATGTCAGATTTACATTTTAATTTAGTTTTAAGAGTAAACAGTTTTATAAGTTATGAATAAAATATGTGCGCTTTCTTGTGTTTTATTTTATCCTTAATCATACGTTATCAGTTTGGTAGGCGTAATTATGAACCATACAATACTCCTAAGAATAGGTGGTACACGACGACAGTCAAATGAACTAGTCGACGTAGTGAACGAGTTCGTTCATCATAATGTCATAACAAGAATTAGTCAAAGTGATCAACAGAGGTGGGAAGGTAGCGATCACGGCAAATAGTTACCGTAGTAGCGATTACACATGTTGGTTGTCCGAGTCTACTAGTTACTTGTAACCTAACCTAAAATAGCGTTAATAAAATAGAAGTGCTGGTCTTTATGACCCAAGAAAGGGAGCGAGAGATCCAGTTCAAGATACTCAAAAAGACCTGTTACCGACACAAATCTAATGGTCTGTACGCCGTGGAAATTATGCATATTTTCGTTCATATCAATAAAATAGCTCAATCAAAAGGGTGCAGAGAACGGGTCACTTTACATCCCAAGAATCAAACTTCTCATCTTTTCTAGGCGAAAGTCCATCTCGGTTTTGGTATACGTATGTGCAAGGAACCGTTCAGCTCCTTTTCCGAACTGAAATAATCGTATATTTCTTGCGAGTCGATTGAGGTCTATTTTGTTTTTTAATCTGAGCAGGGAATCGTCCAATGATTTGACGTAAGAAAATACTGTATTGTATCATATAAAATGTGGCATTCTAGCAGCGTGTGACACATTATTGATTTATTTTTCGTCAAATAAAAAATAGATATATATACATCCGTGGCGAACGTCTATTAATTATTATTCTGTAAACACCTTAGATCGCCAAAACTGTGTGTAAAATTTGCGCATACGATCTTATCCTGTCAAATTATTGAACAGTTTTTGACTAGGTTAGACAATAACACAATTGGAGTGTTAAAGGTGGTAAAGTACGATAATTTTGATTTGTAAACTAACTGAACAGTCCCTGTTCACGTTGACGTCAATGTCGATGTAAACTGTAAAACAATCACGAATCATCCCAAGTGAGAAACATGTTGGAAGACCTTTTCTAAACAAAATACGATGAATTTAGAGATTCGGAAAATAATTTTTATAGAACCGAAGCTCTATCAAATGTCTCATTTTTTTTATTCATAAGTTTATAATTTAGCTGCCCACAATCTTCACTGTATCACTATTTGGCACTTAGCTGATATTTCAGACTGCATCTCGTCACCAATATCGGCTAGACCTATTATATTAGACTACATCTATGGTTTTCATTCGATTACACCAGGTTTTCATGAACTTTTCGTTGTAAAATAATTATTTATCTGTTGTTCACTGTATCCTCATGTATCGAAGTAGTTTTAAGTTGCACACATTTCATTACCGATCATAATTAAAAACTAATTCATCCTAAGCGACTTTAAAATTTATTTTTAGGAAACCTGCTAAGTTATTATTATCAATCGATTCAACTTAAGTTTTGTCATCCAGAATTTCAAATTTAATTATATAATTCACAGCTCATTTCTGGTTAGTTGTAACCTTGTTATTACTGAATTAAATACCTACAGAATACAGATGCATTCTTCTTGGCGTGTACACAATCAATTTTTTGTTGAGAGGAGGCAATTCTGAAAGCAAATGACTGCATTTGGCGATGACATATGAAATTTAGCATCAGTTTGGTTGGATGCAGCTTTTGCCAACAAGTTTCGCTACGTTTTCGCGGTACACTTTAAACTGAACCAACAGATAAACATATCGGCCGGCTATGAAACAGTATAATTGGCTTGCATAGAAAATCTGATCCATGATACAGTGGATCTGTATTTCTAGTGAGATCAAGAGTGAACAGATTAAATCTTTATAATCCACGTTGTTTCAATTAATATAATATACCTTCTTAGTTTCTTACATCATATTAGCTATGAAAAAAGAAAAAAGGTTAAACAAAACAACGCCGCATTAAAATATCGGAAGGCAGGAAGTAAAAAGTTTGATTTATCAAATGATACAGTTACAAACTACATATCAAAATTACTGTGTTCAGTTTAGACGTATATATTTACGAATCTGACAAAATTTAACATAGGCTTAGGATGGTGTCTGCCCTTTACAGTTGTCTTGGGTAAATAGGAAATCCTTCTGTAAATACTCACTCGAAAATACTCGATACTCCAAATAAAATGCTAACTACTCGACTCGAACTCAAAAATCACTACTCGCACACCACCTAGTGAACATGTAATTTTACGATCAGTGGCCCAAAACATACTGTTATTTCAAATGTACGGTTCCTGTTTATTATTATAATAAGTTAGAGTGAACAATGTACGATAAATAAAGATGCAATCTAGTGAACCATAAGTTGATATTATGACTTTTTCATTTAAAATTGTCAAACATGAGCTGTAAAGTTTCACACAAGGGGATGAGGCTTATCTCCTCCGTTAAGATTGCTGAAGTCCAATCTCCTATTTTATACTAATTCCAAACATTTGCCCTATAACCTAACAATATATAATAATAACAAAGTTTTCTCGTACAAATTTTCAAAAATAGGTGCATGTAATATCGTTTAGTAGGATTAAATGTAGTTTATAGATAAAGCACAATTTTATATGATAAATACGCTATAAAACTTTATTTTTTTATTTTCCTTGTAGTTGCCATGTTATTGGGGAGGGAGGAGACATTCATCTGTTACAATTTGCCCAAATTAACAACAAACTTAAATTAGTTTTATAAGTAGTATTTTACTAAGTTGTAGGATTTCCTTTATACCACAGTTATTAATAATTTCAAGAGATGTACAGTGGGAGAAGTGGAGAAAGATTGCACACAACATTGCAAGGAAAAAACTCTAATGATTTTTTTGAGGGATCAAGTTTGCAGCAGGCTCTAATTCTAACAAAATCTGTGACTAAAGATATTATGACGTATGTGAATGAATATTAATGACATTCCTTTACTAATCATAAAAATGCAATAAATGGCATTTTCTTGAATCATAATTGTAGCAGAAATTTAGAAAAAATATTACTTACAATTTCTTTGAGAGGAGAGACAAGTCTGGGACTGACATTTCTACTTGTATTTCTTCCTCTGGTGATTCTTCTTGACTTGCATTCTCAATCTCTTCAGGAACAGTTTCGGTCTTCTTGGGCTGAAAAATAATTAAATAACTTTATTTCAATAGTGACACTACCAAAACCACTTTAAATTGTATGTTGAAGATTTAGCTTATATTGGTTTATACAGGGTGTCTTTTTTAAATGGGCCACCATTGTGATTTTGGAAACCATAAGTCTGACAAAAAAATTTAAATGGGGAACCTTACCTTGTTTTTAGAGACGATTAAAAATACATATTTCAAATTTTGAAAAACAGCCACCATTTTCCAATATGGCGGTCAACTTTGTTTTTTATTATGGAACACCCTGTATTTTATGATTGTTTTAGATAGAAATGGTAATTTTAAGACTTTTATTATTGGCAGTTTTCTATATTTATTTTAATAATGTACATATGAGAGCTCAAAACTGTCAGATTCCTTAAGGAGCTTAACATTGAGATAACAACATTTTTTATTGTGCATTCATAAAAATGATCTAGTCTGCAAACATACATTTGGAAAATGTATGCTTAGCTATTCTTTTTCACGTGGTACAATACTTGTCTATCAGTTCCAAAGAAATTTACATGTAGTCAACATGTAAATTTGTTTAGAACTGATAGACAGGTATTTTTAGTTTCATTTTAGTCATATACACAGTTCCGTGGCTAAAACCATGAATTTTAATAGTGTATAAAATTATAATATAAAGAAATTGAAACAAATAGGCCTATGTTACTATTTTGTCACAGATAAATTGATGTTGGCAGCACTGTTACCATTATCAGCTGTTTAAGTCAACTTCCAATAAATCAACAGCTGTATTGACAGAAGTTGACTTACACAGCTGATAATGTTAACAGTGCTGCCAATATCAATTTATCTGTAACTAAATAAGTAACATAGGACTATTTTTTCTCAACTTCTGTACGTTATAATTTAATATACTAGAACAGAATTAAAGTAAAAATTGTTAAACCTCCATGTGATACCCGATCAATAGACCGTAAGGTCAAAAATTATTATTCCAAAGTGCCCATCTCAGCATTGAAAGAGTTAAAAATGATGAGCCTGCTTTCCTATCTTTACACCAAAATAATTATAAAAACAATCAAGCAATATTTTAATGAGGCGTTTGAATTCACAATATTTAGATTTCAATAATTATGAAACTATCAGATGCCTGTTATTACATTTTTTTTCTGATGCAATCTTAAATATATGAGTCAACAAACTGTATCTACTATTTTTTTACTTAAATGTGTTACTTACACAACAGTGGTATTTTAAGTAAACAACCACACTTACAACACTAGAAATAAGGATAATGTTACAATAAATTTTCCTAGACTAACAAAACAACTACTAATAGTCATGTTATCTTATCACTAAAATTATTTAACAAACTAAAGAAGTGTGTGGATAAGTATCTTGAAAGTGTATTTAAAAATAAGTTTTACAACTGGTTATTGGGTAACCCATTTTACTCCATCAATGATTTTTTTTAATTATAATGTGGAATTATAATAATATTAACCCTATCAGTGTTGTAGCATCGACATAATCGACGATGTAATTTATGCATAAATTTCTGGCGTCAACCCAGTCGATAATCCATATTTTCTTTATATTTTATATAGTATGTATTCTATTGACTCAGTTAAAGATTCGCCATATTCCGAATGAATCGATCTTTCGATTGGTATCGTTTTCGTATTTTTTCTTTTACAACTTTGAATTGGTAATTGAGAAAAAAGATGACAATGAAAGTTGTCAGCTGGTGTTGATTCAGAAGGCAGTCAGTAGAATAAACAAATATTATTCAGTTCTTTTGGTTATGTTTGACAGTGATATGTCTGTTGTTACTAAAAGTAATTTGTAATACAGTTTTACTTTGTTATTTTGAAACAGATTATTTGTGACTGTCATTATTATATCAAAGGATACGTGTTTGATGTGATTGTTTATTTGGTGATAGTTTATTTTGTTGGCAACTGAGAACGCAAGTTCATATTTTTTAGATGTTGTAAATAGTAGTATAAGTGAATTTTATTTTATTTATATATTAGAACCATGGATAGGGAAAACTTTGCCAAAAATGAAAGTGATCTTTTGAATGTACTAAATGACACTATAAGTACGAATACAAACGTTGATAGCAATAGGCTAGGTGCTGGTGATTAGGGAGACATAAGTGGAAGTAAGCGAGATATTTTGGAAAATGATAGTGATTTTGATCAATTCAGTAGTGAATTAGATGATTATGATGCCGATAAAAACTATGTACCATCTTCTGAAGAATCAGACTCCTCTTTTGAAGTTAGGCCTAGGATTACAACATCAACACCAACAACCTCAAAAATATCCTTTTTTAGGCCTAGAACTGATATCTAAATACAAACTGGATTGCCGGCGTGGTGGCTCAGTGGCTAAGGCTTCGGACTGCGGAGGGCAAGGTCCAAGGTTCGAATCCCCACTGAGCCAACGGTCGGTACTTCACTCGTTGAATAAAGTTGACGCACAGGCCTTGTAGGCCCATGTCAACTGGCGAGTGAAGTTATAAAAAAAAAAAAAAAAAAAAAAAAAAAAAAAAAAAAAAAACTAAAAGGTGAAGGCTTTTTAGTGATTCTGATATTGATGTGTCTGGTACACGTCTACCTATGACAGATAATGAAGACAACGTTCAGTCCCCTAAAGTCAACAAGCTTCCAGATATCAACCCCTCCTTTGATGATGAACAACAGGAAATTGAATCTTGGCAAGAAGTAAGTCCTAATAATGACTTTCCTTGCAAACCTGTCTCTTATAGTGAACTTCCTGATCCCAAACACATGCCAGAACCTCAGTCCGCTCCAGTTGCATACTTCTATTTTTTTTTTTTTACAAATTTATTTTTCACTAGCCTAGTTAGGGAAACCAACAGATACGCAAATCAATACATATCTAAGGGATCTCACAAAGATAATTCAAGAGTAAAGGAGTGGCTCCCTATTACTCTTGATAAAATGAAGGCTTTTATAGCCAACATTTTGAACATGGGTATTGTTCGCTTGCCGACAATTTACAGTTACTGATCTAAATGTCCCACTTCGTACCAGCTTTGGTTTAGACAAACGTTTGCTCGTAATCGCTTTCAGCTCATTTTAAAATTTTTTCATTTAGAAAACAATAATGTGTTAGCCAAACAGTCTTATGACCCCTGTGCAAAATTCAATCCAATAGTACAGCTTGCAAATATTTTATTTAGACATCACTACCACTGCCCATGAAAAAATTTCAGTCAATGAATCCCTCGTCGGAACAAAATTGAGAAGTTTTGCAACAATATTTACCAAATAAAAAGCACCATAGGTGGGGAGTGGATGATGTGTGACTCAGTTGTCAACTATTGCCTGGGGTTTTTTGTTTACAAAGGAGCATGCCACTATGATCCTCAAGAAAAAAAGAAGTGAATGAATTACGTACTGGTTATTTTGTTGTAAAAAACTTCTTTCTTTATGGAACTATGCTAACAAAGGCATGATAATATTTGCTGATAATTTCTTTTCTTCATTACTAGCAGAATACTTGTACAGTGTTGGAACATATTTTACTGGGACAATCTGTTCCAATAGAAAACGTCTTCCAGAAGAGTTGACAACATCAAAATGTTGCCATGTTCACACATCTGACATGATGTTATACACCTACCTGGATGAGATAAAAACATTAAAGTGTTGGAAGAAAGTTGCTTTTAGTATTATGAGTAGAATGCTTCTAAATTCCTATATTCTTTATGCTGAACATAAAAAGTCTGACAATGAGAAGCCATTGGACCACCTAAAATACATCCAAGCAGTTATTACACATATTGGAAATGAGTGGATTGAAAAGAAAATGCATTGCCCTCCTCCTAATGATACAATGAGGCCAACTCTAGGACTGCGACAATTTCCCCGGGAAATGTTTCGCATCTGCAAAGAGCGCAGCTCGGATGCGAAACATCAGTCTACCTATATTTGTGTGAAATGTGAGATCACCCAAAATGTCTGGATATACATAGGTATAAATAGTGAAAACTCAATATCTAATAGTGTAAATAGCTAAGTGTAATTAGAACTTCATTTTGTAAATTTCGCTTTTGAACAATGTTGCTGGTGTTTTCTATGGAATATAATATAATAGGGTAAGTGGAATTTTTGTATACCTTATTTACTTAGGCCTATTTAATTTATGCTATTCAATTAGTACTACTTTTATTGTCATCAGTATGGATGAAACATGGACATATGGAAAAAACAACTTTTCATTCAAGTTAGTGAAATGTGATGAAAAATTACTTGACGCCAAGTTTTGTTTGTGTCACCCAATTAACCCTCGATCCGGTCACTATATTTTTCAGTATTGGGTCGCGATTTTTGGCAAATTTGTAAGATGTTTTTATAAAATTCATAAAAATAAGTAAATTGTAATAAAACTACTTGTTTATGGTATAAAAATGATCTCAAGAATGTAGGCTACCAGATAATGTATAAAAACTTAACCTAAAGATATTTTTGATTTTTTTATGGTACGTTACTTTGGAAATTTTTTTTTTCATAAGTCGTGAAAGGGGGTGGGGGTACCCATTGGATACAATGTTGTGATAATAAATTTTTAAATGTGACATAATAAAAATGTCCTAAATTTTATCTAGTTTCAGAAAATATATACATTATATACGTTTAGAAGTATACAATATGTCTTATAAATTTGTAAATGGATTCAATACAAAACTTAAAAATTTGTTGCCACGGTAACAGCAACAATGAAAAATATTTTATAAATTTTCTATAAACACTACAAAGTTGATTTATATTTTAAAATTTAGCTAGAAACATGCTCTATAACGGATTTATTACAACGATTTATAACGGATAATTACAACAGAAAAACCAAGTATTTACTGTGAGTGCAAACAAACAACGAATCGTACAAAGCGTCCAATATGGCGACAACGTGAATTCAATAGCTACTTTCACAAAGCTGTGTAAATTATCGATTTAAAATAACCGACTATTAAGTTATAAAGAATTATTCGATGTTTAACGTAGTTTCTGAATAGATCAAAATCATTGCCGTAGCTTTTCATATGCGCATTCTATGACCTGTTTAGCGAAGCGTGGCGTGAAGTTCGCAATTGCGAACTTGCGCGTTTTAGCAACGCCAAAACAGTTCGCAAATGTGAACTTGCCCAGATGGGGGGTTAAGTCAAATATAAAACTATAAATAAATGTTATATATGAATTTTGTTTATTTTTTCTTGGTCTTTTATGTGGTATAAATTGAAAAAATTTCAAAAATTCTTTACTCATGAAAATTTTGTTCAAACTAAGGTTTTGTAATGTTTATTTTATTTTTATTCTTTTTTCGTTCGATTATTACTTAATTTTTCAATTATATTCCTTTCACAAATTATCTTATTACTAATGTTATAATAAAAAATAATAACTGAGCACCCTTAAACAGTTTTTTATTAAATTAACACGACCGGATTCGGCATTTATGCCATCTTCATAGGTGTTATGTGTAAGAATAGCATCGTTCTCTATCAGTTTTGTTGATATTTCATTTATTATTGTCATGTCTTTTTGGCCAGAATCTCTCATTCGATTAGATGTTTTAAGTTTTGTTTTTTCGAGTTCATGTATGAAATTATGCCTCAAAGATTCTTGATTATTAATATCTTGATATTTGATTCCGATATCTATGTTGATTAAATCATCTTCAATATTTTATGGTTTTCTATCTAAATTAATATTATATTTAATGCATTTACTAAGCATATCATTTTCTTCGTCATTAAATTGGATATTTGTCAAGTTTTGAATTTTAGGAAAAAATTTATATTGTTGACTTCATAATCTGAATTCACATTATGTTGACTTTCTATCAATTTTTTTAATTTCTTTTCATGAGTATGTCTTTTCTTATGTAATATAGGTAAAATCCAAATGTTAATCATTTCATCAATTTCTTCTAGACTTTCAGGAAGGTATAATGAACTCATTTCTTCTTTAACTTTTAGTAAAGTATTTTTTAAATTGTTTAATTTAGAGTAAATACAGTTGATCTCTTCTTTTATCCAAATTTTCTTAGCAGTGTCTAAAGCTTTTTGTGCTGTGGTTGAATTACATTTAGTAAACAATTGGACATATTTTGGAATGACATTTGACTTCAGACAATTTTTGTTAAATTTTATGTCTTCTTTTAAAGTAGCTACCTTAAGTGTTATGTAGGCTACTTACATTTTTGGATTACATACTGGTTGTTAGCCATTATTAGTAGAAAAGTTGTAATTCCTAGGGCTGCTATTTATAATAATGTTATAGTAAAAAATAATAACTGAGCACCCTTAAACAGTTTTTTATTAAATTAACACGACCGGTTTCGGCATTTATGCCATCTTCAAAATGCCGAAACCGGTCGTGTTAATTTAATAAAAAACTGTTTAAGGGTGCTCAGTTATTATTTTTTACTATAACATTATTATAAATAGCAGCCCTAGGAATTACAACTTTTCTCCTAATAATGGCTAACAACCAGTATGTAATCCAAAAATGTAAGTAGCCTACATAACACTTAAGGTAGCTACTTTAAAAGAAGACATAAAATTTAACAAAAATTGTCTGAAGTCAAATGTCATTCCAAAATATGTCCAATTGTTTACTAAATGTAATTCAACCGCAGCACAAAAAGCTTTAGACACTGCTAAGAAAATTTGGATAAAAGAAGAGATCAACTGTATTTACTCTAAATTAAACAATTTAAAAAATACTTTACTAAAAGTTAAAGAAGAAATGAGTTCATTATACCTTCCTGAAAGTCTAGAAGAAATTGATGAAATGATTAACATTTGGATTTTACCTATATTACATAAGAAAAGACATACTCATGAAAAGAAATTAAAAAAATTGATAGAAAGTCAACATAATGTGAATTCAGATTATGAAGTCAACAATATAAATTTTTTCCTAAAATTCAAAACTTGACAAATATCCAATTTAATGACGAAGAAAATGATATGCTTAGTAAATGCATTAAATATAATATTAATTTAGATAGAAAACCATAAAATATTGAAGATGATTTAATCAACATAGATATCGGAATCAAATATCAAGATATTAATAATCAAGAATCTTTGAGGCATAATTTCATACATGAACTCGAAAAAACAAAACTTAAAACATCTAATCGAATGAGAGATTCAGGCCAAAAAGACATGACAATAATAAATGAAATATCAACAAAACTGATAGAGAACGATGCTATTCTTACACATAACACCTATGAAGATGGCATAAATGCCGAATCCGGTCGTGTTAATTTAATAAAAAACTGTTTAAGGGTGCTCAGTTATTATTTTTTATTACAACACTATTATAAATAGCAGCCCTATGAATTACAACTTTTCTATCTGATTACTATATGTATTTTGTATAGAATTTTATGTTCTACAATTTAAATAAAGATTTATGAATTTAGGACACATTTTTTTTATAGTTTTTTCTACCAAGTTACAGAAATGTGACAAAAAATGACTTTACGCTGAGTTCTGTTTATTTGCTAAATCAAGTCAAATATAAAACTATGAATTCATGTTATATATGAATTTTGTTTGTTTTAATTAGTCTTTTACATGGAATAAATAACAAAATTTTAAAAAAATTTTTTGTACACATATGAAAATTCAGTTCAAACTTAGTTTTTTGTAAATTTTCTTTTTTTTTACTTTTAATTATATTTTTTATTATTATTATTTACCTTTCATAAATTGTCTGATTACTATATGTATTTTGTAGAGAACTTCATGTTCTACAAATTAAAACATAAATTATGAATATAGGGTATATAGTTTTTTTTCAGGCCTGCTTATTTACTATGTTTTATGTAAATTTGACTCAGCTTTTAAAGCAAGGATGTGACTTTGTCAATGCTATTGCAATGACTAATGTTATGAAGGAGGCCAGCCTCCCCATAGCAAAAAATACCTAAAATTCTAGTTCATAAAAAACTCAGTAATTTTAACAAACATCTGGAACACAGAATTGTATATAATACTGGTATTTAGTTGTATCGTCTGCATAAAACACACAATGCAGGTAAGGGTGTGCTGTCTTGATTAAATATGTATAACAGCTCTTATTAATTACAATTTTAATTCAAATCAGTACCAGTACATATTGGATACACATATTAAATAAATAGCAAGAGTACTTTACAGAAAAGAATTGCTAAAATGTTTACCTTGTCATGTGAAGACTTAGATTTTTTGCCCTCTGATTCTTTTGTTAGGTCTATCTCTGGGGTTTCCTTCGCCTTCCTCTTTTTTCCTCTTTTTTCGTCTTTTCTTATCTCTTTATCCTTCTCTAATTTGGAGGGTTTAGAGGGTTCAGGTTGCCTACTAATTTCTTTCTTTTTTTCCAAAGATTTCAATTTTGCAGTTTCTATACAGCTTATGGGATTTGTGTAATTTTTGGACTGATCCTTTTCTTCAACTGTTTTATCCACTTCCATTGGTGTTGGCTGAACTGATGGCACTTCAAGCGATGACAGTTCTTTTGCAGATGCACTTTTTATTTTACTCACTTGCTTGGAGCTTTTGTTTTGTTTACTTGTTAAACTGTCAAGTTTCTTAACCGCTTTAGATAAACCACCCATCTCAACTAACTTCAAATGTTTGTCCTTTTCTTTGATCATTTGTTTCTTCACATCTGAGCATTTATCAAACTTTTTCAAAGCAAACCTAAATAAATAATTTATATTTTAGTCAATTAACCAACAAGTATAACAAAACAAGGCAAACAATATCAGTGAACAAAATAAATACACATAATTCCACCACAGGCTTTTTCCTGAAGTAAGATTTTAAGAGTCTAATTATATTACTGACTATTAATTGTATAGGGGCAATCAAAACCAGGAACAATTAATAGCCGATTGTCAAATTATGTCTATCTAGATCATGTAGCTTTTAGACTGCACAAATTTGTATACCTTGTATGTATTTAGGTAGCTAACTCCAGGAGTTGTATGGAAGTTGTTATAGCAGGGAGATAACAAATTACCAGATTTGTTACTAATTTAAAACTACCCAAGGTGTTTAAACAGCTTTAAATATTTGTTGTGGATGTGAACAACATTCCCCCATCTTCAGTGCCTCCTGCACTCTTTTATTAAAGTCAAAACGAACTACAGGTCCAGATTTACTTCCGCAGTATTTGTTTAACCCTTTCCATACCAGACACAATTTTTGGGGTCGTTCGAAAAATACAGGGTAGACTTTTAGTGGTACTTGCGAAAAAGACCATAGCATTTTGGGCAAAATCGTAGATGTTTATAAAAAAATTTATAACTTTTTTATTTATTGTCAGAAATAAATTAAAAAAGTGGTGTTTTAATCCACATAAGTTGGTTCTTACAGATAAATTATGAAAAATGACAAAATCAAATTAATTATTTTTGAAAAAAAAATGTATATATATAAAATTTTTTTATACTTATATATTTTTTATGTTTGAATTAAGATAAGTATTTTTTTACAAACCACTAATACTAAATATATCCTATTATATTGTAGATAATTTAAATATAAGTAAGTATAGCAAAATTGAAGTATTTATCAACAAAAATAAAGTATGTATGCAAGTTCTTCCAAATCGTTGCAAATTTCTTGAAAATGGCCTAATTCTGTATAAATGACACTTTTGAATTTTTTTACATCACTATTACAAATAATACACACACTGTTTTTTATAAAAACAAAAGAACAAGACAAAATAAAGTGAAAACAGTTATTTATAAACAATATTTACATTTTATAAACACTTTTGACATTACAACAAACAGTAATGGCGTCATATCACAGACAAACACAGCTGTCAAAAGTCATAAACAAACAAAGTCACAGGTTATACAACTTGATGCAAAGAGTAACAAACCTCTTATTATTTCGTTCCACTTACTGTCTAGAACGAGTATACAAAGTTTTGAGGTTTTTGGTAAACATTAAAAGCCAGTACAAAAATAAATGTGGACGTGCTTTATTGCGCACCTGTCGGCAAAATTTCGTGACCGCTAGCGTGCGCACCTGCGCACGTCGGTATTTTTCGAAAGTACCTCTCGTGCGCAAATGCGCACGTCTGGTACGGAAAGGGTTAAAGGATGTTCAGAACATTTGATTAACCCTCTAACATTTTTGTTTAATCTGAGCCTAAGAACAAATGTTTTTCCTGATAAATGGAAAACCACTAAAATAATTCCAATTTTTAAGAGTGGTCAAAAATCCCAAATTACTAATTATAGACCAGTAGCAGTGTTGTCAGTACCAGCAAAGATTTTTGAGATGGTCATTCATAAATATTTATTCAGTCACTTTGAAAAGCATATTACTGTTAAGCAGCACGGATTCGAACCAGGAAGATCTGTCAATACTAATTTGCTTTACTTTACAAACTATGTTTCCTCGGGTCTTGATTCTGGGACTCGGACTGACACTTTATTCCTCGACCTGGCAAAGGCATTCGATAAGGTCGATCATTCTATTTTATTAAAAAAATTACATTTCTACGGCGTTTCGTCAAATCTTTTACATTTTTTTAAGTCTTACATAGTTAATAGGAAACAATTTGTTCGTTACAGTGGCTTTTCATCTTCAACTTTTAACGTTCAATCAGGCGTACCTCAGGGCTCGAACCTGGGGCCTTGCCTGTTCACCATTTTAATTAATGATTTAATAGATTGCGTACGCTTCGCTGAAACATTGTTGTTCGCTGATGATTTGAAAATGTTTAAATACATTAAGAATCTTGATGATGCCGCCTGTTTACAGCGTGATATAGACAATGTATTCACTTGGAGTGTTTTAAATAAAATGACTTTCAATGTTTCAAAATGCCACTTAATGACATTTACAAGGTCACAAGATTTTTTTCAAAAATGATTATTTTTTGAATGGTGTTTTAATAGCTAGAGTAAATAAAATATAAGATTTAGACGTATACTTAAATGATTCACTATCTTTTAATCCTCATATCGAATTATGCATAGCCTCAGCCAGTAAAATGATGGGTTTCATTTTTAGACAAAGTGCAAGTTTCCAAAACACTTTAACCATCATTATGCTTTACAATACTTTTGTTAGGTCGAGGTTGGAGAGTGGGGCTGTCATATGGAATCCAATTCATTCAACATATCGAGAAGCGGTTGAAAGAATTCAAAAGCGATTTTTAAGATTTCTTTTTTACAAATGTTTTAATTTTTACACGTACACGGTTCCATATGATGAGCTGTTGGTGTTGTTTGGGTTCCGGAGTCTTGACACGAGGAGAACACTAATGGGCCTGGTGTTCCTGTATAGACTGGTGCGTGGCGGGGTGGACGATACCGCTAGCTTGGCGGGCCTCTCTTTCCGTGTACCTACATTTCATAGTCGCAATAAACTTCTGTTCTCTGTTCCCTACTGCCGCACGACGGCACATGCTTCTTCCCCCCTTCACCGCCTCATGACATCTTACAATAATTTGCTCCTTTCCGATAATAGTAATGTAGATCTATTTTTTGACTCTTTTAAAATATTTAAAGCTAATTGCCTGTCTTGTTTAAGTCAACGCTCTACATAATTTTGTTTTGTTTATTACTCTTTTACAAATTCTATATTGTTAACTGTTCAAAATATATTTATTACTGTTATTATTTACTGTCGTTATTGTTGTCAATTGTTTAAAATATTTATTACTGTTATTATTTACTGTCGTTATGGTTGTCAATTGTTTAAAATATTTATTACTGTTATTATTTATTGTCGTTATGGTTGTCAATTGTTTAAAATATTTATTACTGTTATTATTTATTGTTGTTATTGTTCTTAATTGTTAAAATATTCATTACTGCTATTGTTGCTGAATGCTAGTCTATACTAATATTAGTTATTATTTTTATTTAATTACATGTCATTATATTTTTTGCCTCCTCATCAAGCATGTATTGTTCTGTTCCATATAAATTTCAGTTATATTTGAATCTATAGTATTTCAGTTTGGTATTCTTATTTTTTTGTTATTTTTTATAATGTGAAGTGAATAAGTTATAAAACCCACAAACATAAATATATGTATTATATGAACTGCTTCAGTGTAATTGGTTTTGACTGTATTGAAGCATGTAAATAAATAAATAAATTGGGGGACTAGCTAGCATAAATCAAATTAGTAAGATAGGTTTTTAATGGCTTGATGGATTGGATTCATAGGACAGAAGATCACTTTATATGTTTATTAATATAACATGAGATTTGGATCTTTTTCCAAAAATATATGTATGTACACATTATGTTAGTAAATGCAAATCAAACACAAGTCTTGAACTTGCATTTACATTAACCCTACAACACAAGTCTGAGCAGAGTTTGGTCAAATTAATCAAAGATCATAGAGTTGAAACATTTAACTTGGTGAATAGGAGGACATTTTACAAATCAAATGGCACATTTGCTTGAAGCTCTTGAAACAACTTGAGAATATGTTTCACAATTGATTGTTATCTTAGGAGATATCTGCATATTTAGTAATTTTGCTTGGTAGCTTATACATGTTAAAGCAAGTCTTTTGCCTGTCCTATTCTGAAATCTGTATTGAGTGCTCAGTCAGTACAAATATAATTTTAACAATTTAAAGAATTCATCAATACAATAGAACAAATTAACAGAAATACAATTATTTTAACTAATTTAAAAGATTATTAAGAGTTAAAGATTGATTCAGTTTACAGTTCTGCTGGCACAAGGAAACTTATTATTTTCTTCAGAATTTAATTTTAAACACTAAACAACAATTATTGCCAATATTTAAATAAATACATGTAGACAATGTTAATTTAGGATGAATTAACAATTTTAATTCTAAAGGAAATAATTCCAGGTAGCCACTCCCACCTCTTCCACAAATCCTGTTTTTTTTTTTTTTTCTCTCAATACAAAATGTTGTCAATGTACTGTTTTTGAGTTCAAAATAAAAATTCCCCTCATCAGCAAAAGACTTTCCATAGGCACCTAACCTACTTATACACAATGCTTATAATTATGTCTCCAAGCCAACAATTCCAAGAGGGGAAGTTAGAGTGACTCCATAAACAACAAAACAAATTCATACTGAAACTTAGGCTAGAGAAACGAAAAAAATCCAGACTCGAACATATCTAAAACATTATAATTACCTGGCTGTTCGCTGACGGCCTTCATCTTGCATGTACGTAGTAACTTTATCAGATTTAGAGAGGTTTCGAACCAACATGCGAGCGGCAAGCTTGGATGCACCTAAAGCCGACCCTAACTCCACTTGTGTCACTCCTTCTGGACCTTTCTTCTCCAGTACACTGTACGCTTGAGCCATCATAGTGCGATCTAAGAGCCTATGGCCCTCATCCAGTAGACCTATCAAGAGTTCCACACTAAACTTAACAACCACTCTGACTCAACTTAATATACACAAGTGTTGTGAAAATAGAAAAATTAAATTTTGTTTACTATAATAATAATAGGCAACCAAAAAAAGACTACCACTTTTTATAAAAATGTAACATATATTTCCTAAAATTCCAGATGGAGATGAAAAAGAAAAACCTAGAATACAGGACGGTATAAATTATTCATAATTTGATAAAATATTGCAGCATTAAGTATTTTCATTAACTCTAGTAAACAGTATAAAAAAGGCACTGAGTTATCTTCAGCATTTAGTCACTGTTTAGTAATGTTTCTTCTGGAATTGTGAACATTTTCAAATCAATCAGTCAAACAGTTCTTGAGTTATTAAATTTTTGTAAAAAACACATATAGACACTAAACGGAGCAAAATTTGACAAAACTTACGTTTTCTGCTCTAAATTATAAGTAGAATCCGAAAATATATAGCTAGGGCATCTTTTTGTTAGACCCTGTATATATTTTATCTCTGTCAATGCCAGCCAACATAGTAAATGGAAGGGGAAAGACAAATTGAAAACTAGATTGAACATTTAAAATCTAAAGTACAAAGTACTTTGGTCTTTGTGTTTAAATGTAGATCTTCCGTCACAGGGCTAATAAAAGTCCATTTCATAGTAATATTTAATTAAAAAATATACTTTGAAATTCTACCGATCAAAAATACTAATTATTATTCTCATTACTAATTTGTTTAGCATTTTAACTAGTTTGAATTTAACATGATTCTTAGCTGATTCAAAGAGTGTCCAATGATCTTCAACAGAACAAGAATCAACTCACCACATTTATCATCATCCTCATCATCGTAGATGTCATCGTACTTTTGCCACACATCCTTGGGATCTAAAGAACCATCTTCTAAATAAAGTACTCTCAGGGACTTTTCTTTGTTTGCTCCTTTGTACTTCCAGTCAGATTCTGGAGCATCAGGGTACAATGTTCGATATAGTACCTTTGGGAAAAATTGAATTTTGTAAATAGCACAGAAAACTTCAAAAGCAAACATCTTTTAGCCTTTTTAATTTATTAACAGAATGTATATGTAACCATACAAATTCATTAAAACAAAACATACTGAAAAAAGTGCGCCCACGCATAATGCAAACTGTTGAATTTATTTTATATGGTTGACATTTTTATTTATGTGCATATCACAATATAAACATATCTTGTAGAATACCTTTAGTTAAGTCTAATTAACTCAAAATCCTCTTGCTATTATATGCTTATTCAGAAATATTTAAGATAACTGTCTCAAATAAGATTCTACCTTCAAAATGGTGTCAGGATTAATAAAGGGGTTTACTTTAACAATTTTCTAATTTAAATAAATATTGGTCTAAGAACTGCGGTAGAAATATTCATGCACACATTATTCATCATTTCATAAGAAGACTTGCACAAACTTGTGATTTTATATAATCCAGGACTTAAACACATTCGCTAGTGAAAATCACATAATACAATTTACTATATAAAGAAATTTTGCTGTTTTAGTTAGCCTACTTAAAATGAGGTATATTTTAATTTACCTCAATTAAAAAAAATTGTATCAATATCAATATCTCAATATCAATTAAAGAGTACTCAAGCACTCTTTTTCAATAATAAAAGTTGTGGCTACCAAAGGAACTGATTTTCTACAAGTACATATGTCAGTTGTGTTGTAATAAAAAACTAAAAACAAAAAAAAAACTAAAATTATCTTAATGTTGCTTTTACATGTGTTTTATGGAAATATTATATAAAAATCAGCAAACTATGTGATGTTCTTACCACATCTGATTTGATAAATTTCTGGAAGTGTATAGTCTTGGACAGTTTTTTCAGAGTGAGAGCCAGTTCAGGGTCTTGACGCAACACGGAGTACTCCTCCATGTAGTTGGGCTTAGTTTTTAAATGGGATATAACTTTCTCCGTAAGTACCAGAGCCTTCGGTCGCCTTTCGACAAAGAAACGCGGCAAATGTAATAACAACCCACAAGTATTCTGCAATCCCAGCTTTTGGTGAAACATCTGGAAACATATACAATCACAATTTTACTAATTTAATTAAAACACTAAAATGTTCTTAATTACATTTGTTTGAATAAATATAATTTTAATTCAGAGCTTATCACTTCAAATAACTTTGAATAATGTTTAAGCTCACTTGAAAAGCATCCTCATCACAGAATATTATACAGTTCCAGAAAAAGTTATAAGGTTGATGGTCATCACGACACGGTGTCTGTTCAACAGTTATCATCAACGTTTTGACGTTTCTCACTTCCTATTTTGACAAATCACTACTGTACTAACGAAAAACCAATATTCAAAAATTTTTTAAATGGATTTCATCAACAATTTCAGCCTCAGATATGATCAACCATCTTGCTCAACCAAATAAAGACATTTGCAGTAATATTACTTGTAGCATAAAGTTTTTCGATGAGTTAATTTTATTACTTAAGTTTTTTAAAGAAAAAAAAAACAGGAAACAGTATTTG